>OU744451.1:2428957-2895737 GCA_916610825.1 Haliclystus octoradiatus
GCAGTTGCATAATTGCGCATTTTCTGTTGCTTCCATTTCTGTATTTGTTAATTTCTTGTTGTGGTTAGTAATGATTGTTTTCATGTTGGAAGTACAACTGTAACTTACTTTTAGCGTGTTTTGATAGAAAATCTTATGTAGCTTGCTTTTCTTCGGAAAGTGCTTTTTGACTAAGTTGAGGAATGTTCGGCCAATGTTGCTTTTCACACTTTTGTTCAACGGTGGGTTAAACCATGCAACATTTCTCCTCCTTTTCCCTTTTCTACGGCTTGATATTGGCTCGTATTTTAAATTAGTAGTAGTGTGGTCACTCGCTATTAAGGCGTCTTCGTAAGTATTTTTGCTGTTTTCATAATAGTGTTATTAGATGATAAATTGGAGAGTCTTTGGTTAATTGCTATAGGTATATGTTATAGAATTGTAGGTGGATGATTAGAATTAGTGTCTATATATATAGGTTGGTCGTTAGTTTTTCTGTAGGGCTGGAATGTGCCATTGTTTAGGTTGAAGGTTATGTCTAAGAAGTCTACTGATTTGAGGTTGGTTTTTGATGTAATTTTTAATCCCATCTCTTTGAAAATGTTTGTTATTTTTCACCTGAATCTCTCAGTCTGTGGGCCGGATTTCTTTCGCATTACTGCCAAACCATCATCTCGGTAAAGTCCAATAGAGTGTCACCCAGAACTTTCGTAAGTTTGTCTAGTATAAATAAACCTACCAATTCGCAAATCTCTGCTCCGTCATAACTGCCCATTGTGACGTCGAACAGGTTTGTGTGGCTTTTCTTTGACCATGCAGCTCCTTTATTAAATAGAACTGATTGACTTGCCTATTTACCCCCACGATATTGGAGCAAC
Source organism: Haliclystus octoradiatus (assembly GCA_916610825.1). Lineage (NCBI taxonomy): Eukaryota > Metazoa > Cnidaria > Staurozoa > Stauromedusae > Haliclystidae > Haliclystus > Haliclystus octoradiatus. The sequence continues at coordinate 2,429,815 of OU744451.1, forward strand.
AATTAGAAAAAGCTATATCATTTGCAAAAAACTTTACAACAATATCGGAAAGTGATACAAAAATTATCATGCACGCAAGGTAATCAGTTCTATTTAATCCACACAAACGTTCACGAGTTGTAATTTATTGTAACACTAGCAAGCGAGGCTCTGCGAGCAGCGAGTGATTTAAAATGAATTTGTTTGAAATTATTCTTTCTCTTGTGCTCAGAACCAGCTTAACGTATAATGCATTGTTGATAAAAAAAGTCAGTTCGTTTCTGAATAAATGATGATGATGATGATGACGATGATGATTTGGAAGTATACTATAATCACAGTATGCATCATTGACATTCTAATATTTCAACTTTTTATAATCAATTCAATAGCCATTTATTTTACAACGAGATGTGACGTAAACCAATTAGATGTTAAGTAAAATATTTCTGCTGCGAAAGAATATAACATATTGAAGATATTTCTGGGTGTCTATCTAAATTGATTTTCACTACCAATTTAATATTTATCTGATGCTAATTATGATTGTTTTTCTTCATTTATTGACTTGAATTCAAATGCAGTTTAAGAATTGCATAAATTGAATTTAAACAAATCTGTCGGGTTACATTTAATTACATCTGGAATCGTAGCTGCTTACGCATTAAATTCCAATATTAACAAAATGGTTATTAAATATGTGAAATCAATTTCACTTTGATCATGCGAAATTGCGAAATTAGAGAGCGGACGTGTTTTTCTTCTCTCCAATTTAAACGCTTTTTTACTTCTTCAAAATTGAATATTGTCAATTTGCCAATCAATATGAACAAAAAAGTATCATTGCAACAATATGTCTACAACAAGAGGTAAATCTCTATCTACAAAGGCCTTGCCTTCTTCAAAAGACCTGCTAGCAAAACAAGATTTATTATATGTGTTTCAATCCGCCGACTTCAAATTATTGCTTGAAAATGCCATTAAATTAGCAACTTCCACATTATTTGAAGAAATTGAAGCATTGAAAGAAATCAACAACAATCAACAACATAAAATCATTCAGTTGGAAAGACGTCTGAATATCCATAATGAAGAAATTTCAAAGCAAAAATTATCAGCGGACAAATCCGAAAAATCTAAGAAACTTACCAACCTGAGATTGGATGGACTTGTTCTAAATGAAAATCAGAATCAGACTGTTGATACAGCAATAATAGAAATCGCCCAAGAAAGTCTCGACATCGTATTAAAACCAAGTGATTTCTCAACAAGAATATTAATTCCTCGAAGCGTGCATAAAAATCAGCCATCTTTAAAGGGAGAATACTGACCGGGGAACATTGCGCGCTCAACCAACTCATACGTCATCAATTTGAACAAAGCTTTGAGAAAAGCTGCCGTGCGTGTGAGTGAGCTTCGTTTTATTATTCTGGCCGTATGTTGATTTTATGGTAAAGTATTTCAAATGAACAAATTAAAATCACAATTTGGGAGCTATACTACGTACTCATTTTTATCACGTTCTGGACTTTAATGTATTGTTTACTATGTGATCAACAGTATAAAAAGTATGATGTGCAGGAGCGTTTTTAGTTCGATCAGTTCGATTGATATGTTGAACGAAAGTAACACTAAACAAGAACCTTGTTTAACATTTTGATTTTCGTTATAAAGCCAAATTGTTTCTTGACATCTTAGGTCATCTTGCGTATCGACTATCGTTCTTTTTCATGTTTTTGTTGATGTAACGATCGGACCATAAAAGCTTGCCAACTAATAACAAGGCAACTTCAGTAAATATAACCAAGGATAAATATACCAGAAGCAAACTAATGTGATAATTCAATAAACTATGCGAATCTGAGTTAAATGCATGGAATAAATCGTTGTTTAAAAACATTGATTCGTTGATGATTGTCACCAGTTCACGGCTTCGACATTTGTTCCTGTCTCGTGTTTTTGATTATTTTATTCAAAACAATAGAATTAAGGCGAGGCCAACTCTGTTTCAAAACGAGTACTTGAATTTGGTATGAAGAATTCAAGTTCCGCGCGCAACGTTCCCCGGTCAGTATTCTCCCTTTAACGAGCCGCGAACCATCGATCTTTTATCAATTTCATCTTGGTTTAAGTCCAATTCACTACTATTGAATACTAAAAAGACCCAAACTATGACAATTGGACATAAAAAGATCAAAAATACAGAATTACCACTTCTATCAATAGACAATCACACTTTTTTTTTTTTTTTTTTTTTTTTACCTGGCGCCTTTGTTGGCGACGGACATGCTTTTGCGTGCTCCTGGGACAATTGCTTTTAGACCATTATATTGTTTCATTTTACTTTTATTTCGGCTTAAAATATTATCACATTTTCAATTTCATAAATGTTTTGTTGATTTTCCTTTTATTGCATTGCAATAGTTGTTCATAATCTGAATGATTTTGTTGTTTTTCACTCTTAAATTAAATTTTTCATTGTTATTGCTTTTGGTGGTTGGAGATTATTCTAATTTTATTACGAAACATGTTCTTTAATCTGGATTAGTGGTTATATTTTCAAAGAAGTTATTATCTTCGTTATTACTTGAATATTAAGATTGGATTTCTATATTATTACATCTAAACTTGAATTAATTTGGATATACTGTTTGCAAGATTATTTACCAACTGCCGTAATTTATTTGAAATTTTATATCGTCTATATCTATTGTTTTATTATCAATGCATATCATCAATCCCAAGCCTATCATTCAATACAATCGCGATGAATAACTTTGTTTACGTGATTTTGAATGTTCATCTAATTTGAATCAAAATTTGTCTGCTCGATTCCCGTTAAAAGGCTCAAAAAGTAGAAGAAAGAGAGGAAAGCGTGGCGGGCAGAAATTCAAAATTTTGAATTTATTAAAATATGAAAGAAGCTGTGCAGGAAACAACAAATGTACTGATTCTAGCCGCAATGAAAATATACCCATTATAACCACCGAACGGTCAAAGTCAAGAGATCATCTTCCTTTTAATACAATCAATTCAAAGAACTTGATTACGATTTCAAGGTCGCCTATAAGTATTACTACAAACAATTCATGCAAGCCTCCTGTTCAGTTACGTCTTCTCAATGCTAGGTCTGTCAACAATAAATCACTGATTATAAAAGATTTTGTTGTGGACAATGATATTGATGTCTTAGCTATCACAGAAACATGGTTGAATGGAACTATCTGTAATGAAATAACTATTAACAATATTTGCCCATCTGGTTTTTCTATGCATCATATACCCCGTTTAAGTTCTAGAGGTGGTGGCATTGCTTTGCTTTATAAGAAACAACTGAAACTGAAGACATGCCTGCTTGGTATATCTTACCGCTCTTTCGAATTTGCTGATTATTTAATTAATCATTCTTCAAAAAGCGTGCATTTGATAGTTATTTACCGACCACCACCATCTCAAAATAACAACTTTACAGTGTCTCTATTTTTACAAGAATTTAGTTCCTGTTTAGAAAATCTTGCAACTTTGTCTAATCAGCTAATTCTCGTTGGTGACTTTAAAATTTTCATCTTGATAGTGCTTGCGACACCAACACTGTGCGGTTTCAAGGTATTCTAGATACCTTCAATTTAAAACAACATGTTGAAGAATCTACCCACAAAAGTGGACACATTTTAGACCTGATTATCACTAGAACTTCCGAGGCAGTGGAAAATATCACCATCCTTGATCCACTAATATCAGATCATTTTGCAGTTATGTTTCAATCTTCGTGTTTTATCAAACAACCATACACACGGAAGGAAATTAAATACCGAAAATTAAAATCTATTGACAAAGATCAACTTGTTCATGATATTAATAACTCCTCTCTCGTGAATTTTGATCATTTCAATGATGTATCTGCTCTTGCTGATCTCTATGATAAAAATTTACAATCTTTACTGGATCACCATGCTCCCATTAAACAACGTATTATAACTATTAGACCAAAAGCACCGTGGTACTCGAACGATATAAGGGTTGAAAAATCAAAACGTAGACGATTAGAGCGTAGATGGCGGAAAAATAGACTTATGATTGACAGAGAATTGTATGTTCAGCAATCTAGAAAAGTCAATAATTTAATCCATGGTTCAAGAATTACGTTTTATACTGATATTATTGATGAACATAAAAATAACCAACGTGTGTTATTTTCTACTATTTCTAAAATGTTGAACTTAAAATCAGAAAAGAAGCTTCCGTCGTATACGAATGCAGCAAGCCTTGCAGAACAGTTTGTTGAGTATTTTGAAAATAAAATTACCATCATACGTAATAACTTTCCATCCACAGTTTGTACCTCATATATATCAAATGAGCAGCCTCGTTTTGATAATACACTTGATTCTTTTTCACCAACGTCATCTGAAGAATTGTCGTCTCTTCTACTTAGTATGAGTGCCAAATCGTCTGTATTAGACCCAATGCCTGGACTTTTAATGAAACATTGTCTTCCTGTTTTGCAGCCCATAATTGCAAAAATAATCAATCTCTCTTTTGAACAGGCAACTCTTCCTGATAATTTCAAAGAAGCTGTTTTAAACCCATTAATAAAGAATAATTCACTAGATAGTGAAATTTACAAGAACTTTCGTCCCATTTCTAATTTGAGATTTATTTCAAAAGCAGCAGAGAAGGTCGTATATATGAGATTGAAACAGCACCTAGATGATGAGCAACTACATGAAATCTTCCAGTCTGCCTATAAAACCGGACATAGTACTGAGACTGCTCTCACTTGCATTCATAATGACATTCTTTGTGCCATTGATAATAATCAATGTGTTTTATTATTGCTACTTGATTTATCAGCAGCTTTTGATACTGTTGATCATGACATTTTACTTTACAGACTGAAGCATCGTTTCGGAATTCGTAAAAAATCTCTGCTATGGCTTGAATCGTACTTATCTGGTCGTACGCAATTTGTCGAAGTCGAAAATAAGTTCTCCTCATCACACAATCTTCACTGTGGCGTTCCACAAGGCTCAGTTTTAGGTCCGTTACTATATTCAATGTACACTGCACCACTTGCTGATATAATTAAATCGCATGATATGTCATTTCATTTTTACGCTGATGATACTCAGATTTACTTAACATTTAATCCTAAGTTAGAGAATGAAGCAATTTATTCAAAGATTCGCATTGAGTCATGTGTAAATGATGTACAAAAATGGATGGTTGATAACAAACTAATGCTGAATGGCAATAAGAGCGAACTTTTATTGTTTCATGCCCGACACAAGCCATCTTCGTCTTTAACTACTATTAACATAGGACAAGACCTTGTGTCAACATCATCTTCAGCAAAAAAACATCGGAGTGTGGTTTGATGAGGTATTGTCCATGAATAAACAGATAAGTAGCATATGCAGATCGTCTTTTTATCATCTTCGTAACATTGCTAAAATCAGGAAATATATATCCTTCAAACACTGTGAAATTCTAATACATGCCTTTGTAACATCTAGATTGGATCATTGTAACACTATATTATCAGGCATTGCAAAAAATCAATTACAAAAATTACAATCTGTTCAAAATTCGGCTGCACGTCTGCTCACTAGAACTAAAAAATACGACCACATAACACCTGTTCTAGTAGATCTCCACTGGCTTCCTGTCGCTCAAAGGATAAAATTTAAAATATTAATTACAACCTACAAAGCATTGAATAATATGGCACCAATCTATATCCAGGAATTGTTACATTTATACAAGCCTACTCGAGCGTTACGATCAGCAGACAAGAAGCTCCTTGTCCAGCCAAAATGCAATTTAAAAACGTACGGAAACCGGGCATTTTGTTACATGGCCCCCGAGTTATGGAACAGTTTAACTATTAACATCCGTAGTTGTACATCTCTTTCTGAGTTTAAAACGAACATTAAAACCTTCCTGTTTAAGGAGGCTTACAATTTATGAAGCTCAGTTAATTATTTTATAATTTACATTTAGTATTAGTCAAAGCATAGTCAATAGTAAAAAAAAAAAAAAATTATTCATTAAAGTAATCTAGTGTTCAAAGATTGTATAAATTAAGATTTAAGATTTCACCAAGATATTATATTGTTATAATATACCTAACTGATATATACCCTTCATACCTATTATGGGGGTTATATTATAATTTCTTGATACTAATTAACTATATTGTAAAGCGCCATTGGATTATTCTAAGAAATGGCGCTATATAAATTCATTATTATTATTATTATTATTATTAACATACGTTTCAAGTGCTAGAAAACTTGGAGTCATTCTTGATGATGAAATGAATTTTAAGAGACATATTGCCCAAATTATAAAAACAGCAACATTCAGGTTGAGAGCTATCTCCAAACAACGTAAATATCTTCCAGTTGTCCTATTTAATACCGTTGTTGAATCAAAAATATTAATGCCATCCATGTATGCACTAGAAGTGTGGTCATCGTGCACAAAGACACAAACCCAACGTATCCATGTTGGAGTTCAACATTGGGCCGCAAAATTAGTTGTTCGAAAACGTAAATTCGATAAAATGAACAATTTGCTACAAGAACTTGAGTGGTTAAATATAGAAGATCTAGACAGCATGCTCAGCCCATCAGTCAGCTCAAAGATATGGAAGTTCTTTGGAATCTTTGTTCAAACATTAAAATGCACGTACAAATCTATATACACTTCCTCGTGTTTACACTGACCGCGGTAAAAGAACGTTTTCCTTCCGTGGGGCTTCACTCCTCAATAAATATAGTCAAATAGAAAATTGTAGCAAAGTAAAATACAAATTAGAAATTAAAAATAGACTAAATTAAATATAGAACATATCAGACATCAAGAATCAACAACCTTAAAATGAATCATACTTATAAACTGTAAAAAATCTTAATTAGCCTAGAAATCCCTGTATCAAGTTGTTTATATGTCTTTAAATATAATAATATCTATCTATCTATCTATCTATCTATCTATCTATCTATCTATCTATCTATCTATCTATCTATCTATCTATCTATCTATCTATCTATCTATCTATCTATCTATCTATCTATCTATCTATCTATCTATCTATCTATCTATCTATCTATCTATCTATCTATCTATCTATCTATCTATCTATCTATCTATCTATCTATCTATCTATCTATCTATCTATCTATCTATCTATCTATCTATCATTCTAAAAACATCTAAGAACAAAGCAACAGGTATTGATCATATATCAAATGAACATTTATTTCTATCTTTAGATATTCTACTTCCGCTATGGACTAAACTTTTTAACGCCTGTTTAACAACAAATAATCTTCCTTCTAAATGGTTAGAGAGCACTTTCAAATTGTTGTACAAAGGCAAAGGAAGTTTACAAATTCCTGGAAATTACAGAGGTATTGCCTTACTTTGCTGTCCTCTTAAAATACTTACATCAATAATTAATGAACGTCTGAAAGTCGAAATATTTGATAAATTACCAGTCGAGCAGTTTGGTTTCCAAGAAGGCAAGAACACTTATTTACCATTATCTATTCTCATAAATGATATATCAGAACAATTCAACAAACCATCTGGTAATATATATTGTACTTTTGTGGATTTTCAAAAGGCTTTCGATAATGTTTCAAGGTGCCGTCTGATTGAGAAGTTGCAGACCCAGTTCTCGATCCGAGGAAAGATATTGGCCCTTATAGCAAGTCTTTTACAGCAAAACAAGATACGAATCGATGACGGTGTGCAGCTCTCTGACATCATCATCCAAAGACATGGAGTAATTCAAGGCGATAGTCTGTCACCTTCACTTTTCATTTTATTTATTGCCGACCTGGCTGATGTGTTTCGAAATATTTCTAATCTTAAATTTCTGTTCTATGCTGATGATTTGGCTCTTTATTCTACATCTCCTGTGTCAATTCAGAATGCACTAGATGCTCTGTCTTCTTGGTCAAATACGAACAGTCTCTCAGTCAACCTAGACAAAACCAAAATTATTAAGTTCAGAAAAGGTGGCCGGTTGAAGTCTGATGACAAATTTATTTACAGAAACGAGGAGATTGAAATAGTTAAAAGTTACACTTACCTTGGCATTGTTCTACAAACTTCATTGGTATTCACTCAACATATCACAGACAAAAAATATAAATTGTTAGCAACCATTGGCCTCATTAAATATTTACAGCTTGTATCCGTTTCGACAGCTATTAAAATATTTGACATGAAAATTAAACCTTCTATCACATATGGCCTAAATTTAATTTCACCATATTTATCATTATCAAACGTATTGGAGCTAGACAAGATAAAAGCAAACTTTTTGAAGCGTGTTCTTGGTATTTCGCCACGTTCATCAAATACTCTGTGCTTCATGATGGCTGGCACATCAACATTCTTTGATGAAGTCAAAACTAACTTCCCCTTCCAACAAAAAGTCATTCAAGATCATGCTGCACATATACTAGAAAAGGCAAACAAATTAGAACAGTCTGGCTTTCTAATGGCGCCTGCATTTTTATCAGAAGGGTGGAAATCATGTCAGCAACCAAATAGAAACTTTATTACACGTCTTTCTGTTCATGGTTTCCATCACCTCATCTGTATCAATGAAAAATTTCACAATCCATCAACACAATGTATCTGTAAACAATGTGGCATGGAAGCAAATGATAGATATCACATCATCAAATGTAAAATGATCACATCATACATGCAATTTGTAAAATTGAAAGATTCTTGAAAAAATGAATAAAAAACAATAATAATAAATGAATAAAAAAAAAATAATAATAATAAATAAATAAATAAATAAAAATAAAAATAATGATTAATAATAATAATAATACTAATTGATCATTGATCAACACATATCAAATATTATACTAAATTTGCTATATTAACCAATTAGATTTTAACTTTTATACTGTACTTATCTTAAATTTTGACTACCCTGCATTAGGGTGAAATAAATACGTTTACATCTATCTATCTATCTATCTATCTATCTATCTATCTATCTATCTATCTATCTATCTATCTATCTATCTATCTATCTATCTATCTATCTATCTATCTATCTATCTATCTATCTATCTATCTATCTATCTATCTATCTATCTATCTATCTATCTATCTATCTATCTATCTATCTGCGTGCTTCAAGGAGAGAAGACGTGTACCATTTTCTGGTGGATATTAATCACGTTAAATTGTTTTAAACTTTGAGTTTTGTAAAAGAAATTTATTGACATTGATACTGCATTGTTATATCTACGTTATCTATCTTTTGAGCAACGTTTGTAAATAAGAAGATGCCTAACTTAGATCAAAATAAGCCTGTAAGAGAAACAGAAATTAAGATTTCTGAAATTACCGAACACACCAGAGGTCCACAAGAAGCTATTTTCAATCTATCCTTCACTACATCTCACATTCAACATGTGAAAGATTCAATTATAGAAGTTTATTCAACGCATGGCTATACATACTCAGTTCATGACCCAAAAACCAAACAAGCAAAAGAGATAGTTACGATATTTACTGATGTGAAAAAGAAAACAAAATGTCTTGCCTTTACTCTATATAAAACAGGAAAAGTCGTAGTTGGAGGCTGTGGTAAGACTGTGGATCTCCATGAGTTTAAACTCAAATACTTTTCCGTTATAAAAGAACTGCTACTTGCTTCAAATGTAGATGTTGTTTCAAAAGTTGCTACACGTGGAAATGAAATAAACCATATTAACGGCGCCATCTTGGATTCTACAAATCACGAAATTACCAGCCCTTCTGTAAACGATGACGTCATACAATCTACTGTTTCTATGGAAACTCCTAAACGCATCTCACTTATAAATCGGCTTACGTCTGGATTAAGTAAAAGTAGATCTCCATCTGCGATGTCACAATCAAACCTTCTACAATCCTCCATTGATGAATTACAAGGCCATATGAATGCACAACAATCCCAAATCAGCAGTCTTGTTTCCATGGTAACAAAATTAGAAACAAAAATAAATACAATTACGGAAGAAAATCAAGAAATGCGAATTGAATTATCATTATTTAAGGCTCGGAACAGCAAACAAATTGAAGATCTATCATCATTGAAGCCGAAGGAATGCCAAAACCAATCAGAAGAGCCTGAACCCAGTTATCTTGTTAACTTGACGTATCAAATAAATAAGGAACAAACATTTCAATCTGAAAGGAAAGCAAATGTTGTAATTTCGGGTCTTGAAGAAGATGACTCATACAATGATACAGAGTTGGTTGAAGAAGTTATACGAGAGATTGGTGTAGACATAAACCACATTCCTATGACAGTTAAAAGGGTTGGTGAAAAACGTGAAGGTAAGGTGCAACCTATTATTGTAAAGTTAACACCCAACAAAAAATGGGAACTAATCAAAGCATCCAGAAAGCTGCGAGAAAATCCTCAACGAGTAAATGTGTATATTTCACCCGATTTGACTCAAAATGAAAGAAAAGCGGCTTATGAGCTTAGATCAAAATTACGCCAAATAAGATCAAAGAACCCGACAAAACAGTATCAAATCAAATCTGGAAATATTATTGAACTTTACCCAAATCCTTCAACCCCATCAAATTGACTGCACACAATGGACCTTTTAGAGTTATCAACATGTTTATGGAATATTGAAGGAATAAATGGACTTTTAAATATTTCTCCTGAAACTGATCCTTTTTTATCGACAGATATTGTTCTCTTAACCGAAACTTTTTTATTAGAATGTCCAGACAATTTTACAAAATATTATTCATTTTCTTCTAATGCATCTCCGCCAACTGGAAATGGTACTTGCCCAAGAGGAGGTATTTTAATTTTATGTAAAAGTTTTTTAGAGCCCAAAGAAATTATACAAAAAAGTACTTACATTGGCATTTCAACAAAGTATTGTAATATATTTTGTTTTTACTTTCCTCCAAATGTACACATTTCTACTATACTATATGATATTTCATCAGCTTTAAGTGCTGTGCAAAATGGACTACCATCCTTAATCTTTGGAGATTTTAACTGTAGAATTGATTCCACAAACCGTGGTGCTCAACTTGTTGAGTTCTTGCATCAAATAGGTATTTTCCTAATAAATGATCCTAAAGAATATACATACATTTCATCAAACGGAAATAGTACAATTGACCTTGTTTTTAGCAACACCGCCTTCACAGATGTCAAGCAACACAGTATTGTAAAAGGATGCCAGAGAAAACATCAAAGAGTCCTGACAACCTGGAGCCTCAACCAAATAAACCAAGACCAAGAACAGCATGTCAAAAAACTGCAACGAAAAGTCAACAAAGAGCTACTTATTAAGCATCCAAACTTAGAACTAGCAGAGAAAGCTATTGAAATGGAAGATCTAGAAAATGCTCTTAAATTAATCGAATCAGCACTCACTGAATGTTGCCCTGAAATCAAAGAAACCCATCACTATAATAAACCTTGGTTTGATATTGAATGCAGAGAAAAGAAAAAATCAGTATTGTATCTACTTGACAAAATTATGAGAGGTTCAGGAAATCAGCTACTTCGAGATCAATATTCTACAGAGAGGAAAAGTTATCGCTCACTTTTGATGTCAAAAAAGGCCATATATAACGAAAATCAAATTTTAAGAACTATTGAACTTTCTATCAAAAAGCCTTGGCTCTTGTTCAAAACTCGTCATTCCAAAAAATCAATACCAATTTCACATGAACACATTCTTAGTCATTTTAAAAATCTATACGATCCTTACAACAAACCACCAACTTTCAACTTAGATTCATTAAATATTCTTGTAGATGATTGGTTTAATAAATTGTTTCAAGAAGACGAAGTTCTACAAGCTATATTGCAAACCTCAACTCGTAAAGCAGCAGGACTTGATAACATTACTAACGAACACTTAATACTTTCTCTTGATCAGCTACTTCCTTTATGGACATCTTTGTTCAATCTATGCCTCAAACTCGGAACTATACCTAATAACTGGAACAGAAGCAGAGTAATTCTACTGTATAAAGGTAAAGGTGTAAAAATTGACCCTAATAATTACCGTGGCATTTCCTTACTCTGTTGCCCCCTCAAAGTTTTAACAAGTCTCATAAACAGTAAACTCAAACCAAATTGCTTTCATTTAATTCCACCAGAGCAATTTGGCTTCCAAGAAGAAAAAAAATACGTTACAACCATTACAGCTATTGATAGACTCTATCAAAGACCAATTTTCTAAATCATCCACACCTAGATCCACTTATTGCTGTTTTGTAGACTTTACTAAAGCATTTGACAATGTAAATCGTGACATTCTAGTTCAGAAAATGAAGAACACTTTTGGTATAGATGGATTGCTTCTTCGTCTTATTTGTTCACTTTTAAAAGGAAATGAGATTTTTATTGACGATGGTATAAAGCTATCTACACAAATTATTCAAAACCATGGTGTTGTCCAGGGAGATTGTCTTTCGCCAACCCTATTTATCATTTATCTTTCCGACTTGGCTGAAGTTCTACGTAATATACCAAATCTAAGTTTTTCATTTTTTGCTGATGATCTTGTTTTTTACTCCCCTGACAAAGAAGCTGTACAGGATGGTTTAGATATTTTGCAAACATGGTGTCACACAAATGCATTAGAAGTCAACCTGAAAAAGACCAAAATGATGAAATTCCGCAAAGGTGGCACTATCAGCAAAAGAGACATTTTCATATACAATAAGGAACGTGTGGAATTTGTTAAAAGCTATGAATATCTTGGTGTTATTTTACAACAATCGTTAACCTTTACTTTACATCTAATGAACAAGTTACATAAATGCATTCTCACGATAGGTGCTATACCACATTTAAAGAAAGTATCTCTTCAAACATCGCTAAATATTTTTGACATGAAAATCTCTCCGATGGTTACTTATGCTTTTCCAGTCATTGCACCATTTATCACATCAAACCAATTCCTCTACCTTGATCGTATCAAAGCTACATATCTTAAACGTGCCCTTGGGGCCCATATATCTGCTTCAAATACTTTAATTTACATATTTACAAACACTAACCTTCTAACAAAAGATATTGAACATTTGTTCCCTTTTAATTTTGAAGAACTTTCAAAATGTTTTGAAAACCGCAAAAATAAAATAGTTGAAGTATTCCAAAAAGGGTATGGAGCCGCCCCTGCCTTACAATCATCTGGTTGGCAAGCAGCAAATCAATTAAATCGAAACTACATCATCCGCTTGTCAATCCATGGCTTTCACCATCTTATCTGTACAAATAATATTTTTCATGATCCTGACGATAATTGCCTATGTAAAGAGTGTGGTGATTCAGCAAATGATCGATATCATATTTTACACTGCCAACAAATATCATCATATATACAATTTGTAAAAGCCGCAGAACAAAATTGACTATTGATATCTTAAATAATCTAAATTGTCTATTAAAATTTCAAAATATATCAAATCAATAACAAAATAATAATTGACATAAATTATTAGCAGCATATTATGAATTACAGAATATTATATATGATATATATTCACATTAACTGAATAAAAGCAAATCAGAACAATCATATACAAAATTAAACTAGACTATACTCATAAATAACTCATGTATTACAACAAATATTTATCTCGAATTGAGATGCAAATATATCAATCATCTATCTATCTATCTATCTATCTATCTATCTATCTATCTATCTATCTATCTATCTATCTATCTATCTATCTATCTATCTATCTATCTATCTATCTATCTATCTATCTATCTATCTATCTATCTATCTATCTATCTATCTATCTATCTATCTATCTATCTATCTATCTATCTATCTATCTATCTATCTATCTATCTATCTATCTATCTATCTATCTATCTATCTATCTATCTATCTATCTATCTATCTATCTATCTATCTATCTATCTATCTATCTATCTATCTATCTATCTATCTATCTATCTATCTATTCATCTATCTATCTATCTATGAGCACAATCTTTCAGATCACTCTGTAAATCCAATCAAATCTCTAGGCTATCTTTCCCCCGACAAATTTCCATCCAAGTCCAACTTTTCTATTGCCTCACGAAATGTCCGAAGTTTACTGAAACATGAGGAATCTCTCTCTGAATTTCTCTCTAATACTGGAATCAAATGCCTGGCTTTGCAAGAAATTTGGCAGGGCGGTGATGCCTGTAATATTTCTGATTACACAATGGTTCTTAGTGAAAGGCAGGGACGGCGAGGGGATGGTGTCGGTTTCGCTGTTCATTGCTCAGTAGACTTTGAATATTTATGCCATCTCACTTGCATGAATGTTAACATAGAAATCATTATCATAAACACCAAAGATTTTTATATTGCCTCAATTTACATTCCACCTAATGCAATTTTATCTCAATCCTTACTAATGCGACACAATATCCTCTCCTCTATATCAAACAAATGCATTTTCATAGCCGGAGATTCCAATGTTGACATTCTTAGCATGTCACCTAAATCATCAGCATTATTAGATTCACTCTTGCTTAATAAATTATTTCCACTTATCACAAATCCCACTAGAATAACAACAAAATCAAGCACACTCATTGATAATATCTTCATCAATTATAGAATCTTAGTGTTGGAGTGTTGACCAGTGATATATCAGATCATCTTTCCCCATTTGCAATGTTGGACAAAAAAGTCCCACCCAAACAAACCATTATTAACTGTCGCAATTTCTCAAAAAATAATCTTGATTCGCTTAAATCACTACTCTCGTCATCCCATCTGAATTTACAGAATCTTGATCCTGTTTTGGCTTTTGAAAAGTTTGAAAACACTGTGAAGAGTTGTCTCCATCAATCATGTCCTTTAATGCACAAGAAATTAAACAAAAAAATCATAAGATTAATCCTTGGATCTCTCGCGGATTGCTGATTTCTAGGAAGAAAAAACAAAAATTATATAATCGCTGGATTAAATCTGGTTTGGACACAATTTTTTATGACAATTACTCCAAGCTATATTTTAAATTAATTCGAAAAAGTAAAACCCTCTATTGGGAGTTCTTTTACAAAAACTTTTCCCAAGATGTGAAATTGATTTGGCATGCCACAAATATTTTACTTGGACGATGCAGGAAGAAAAACAGATATCCAACTTTTTCAATCATCAAAATAAAATAATTACAAATAACAACGATATCGCCTCCAGTTTTAATTCCTTTTCATAGGAGTTGGTGAAAAACTTGCCCAACAGTTCACCTCATCAGACCAGTTTATGAGTTATTTACCTTAGAATCAAGACCACACTTTTCATTTCCACTCTGTTTCTGACATTGCTGTTGGAAAAGTTATCGACAATCTTAAAAACAATTACAGCTGTGGCCTTGACGAAATTTCCAACCAATTTATCAAACACATAAAGTCAGAAATTATTTTCCCTTTTTCATTTTTAACGAATATGTCTCTTGAAATTGGTTACATACCATCCACTTTCAAATGTGCAAAAGTCGTACCCCTGTTCAAATCTGGAGATCCTCACAGTTTTTCCAATTACTGACCAATTTCTTTGTTAAGTTCTTTCTCAAAAGTTATGGAAAAGATCGTTTACAAACAATTTTATTTATATTTTGATCAAAACTTTTTCAGCAAATTTCAATTTGGTTTCAGATCAGGAACAGAAACTGTTCATTGCATAATGAATTTCTTGAACAATAAATTTCAAAATTCTAAAGATAAATATCATATCGGCCTTTTTCTTGACCTGAAAAAAGCATTTGACATTGTGTCTCATAACCTTCTTCTGTAAAAGCTATGGCATTATGGTTTCCGTGGTAACTCCTTTGCATGGATAAAAAATTATTTAGAAAACAGGAAACAACTTGCTGTTTTTAACGGTTGTTTTTCAGATCTTCAATCAATATCTTGTGGTGTGCCTCAAGGAAGTATCCTTGGACCACTCCTTTTCCTTATTTTTATCAACGACTTTCCTTCTTCTACTGAATTTTGTACAAGCTTATTTGCTGATGATACAACCCTTCAAATGTCCTCTTACAAATTATCAGAACTTGAAACAAAAGCAAATAATGAACTTCTCAAAGTATCAAAATGGTTTTCTGACAATCAGCTGACTTTACATCCAGCAAAATCCAACTTCATACTATTCTCAAGTTCCAACAAACAACCTGAAATGATTCTAAAACTCAATAATATTGCTATCAACAAATGTCATTCTGTCAAATTTTTAGGTTTTATTTGTAGACACAAAACTAAATTGGCATGAGCACATAAATAATGTTTGCTCCCGTATTAGGACATTAAGAACATTTACCATTTACACACTGATATGACTAAAAAACTTCCTTACTGCTCGTCACAAAATGAAAATTTACCAAGATGTGATTAATCCACATCTACAATGTTGTCTTAATATTTGGGGTAATAGTTCTGCCATGCCGAAAGTTTGCAAACTTAAAAAAAAAAGGTATCCGTGCCATCCTCAACTCTCCATACAACGCTCACAGTGAACCAATTTTCAAAAGATTAGATCTTTTGAAGATTGATGATCTTTTTAAAGTTCGTATATGCTCTATTATGTTTAAGGAAATTTACAAGAAGTGCCCTCCTTTTCATACAGGACATGTTCTCTTTTATAGAGGAGCGATACCGTCATCACAACTTCTTTGTCGTGCCTTTTGCTAAGACCAGCCATATCCAAAATTTGCCATGCTACAGTTTCCCCTATATTTGGAACAGTTTCAACTGGACTTTCAGTATCAATTGCTCAGGAAAACTATTTATTTCTAAATTGAAAGATAGCCTCATTGAAAAATATTATAATGTGTGCACTGTGAATGATTGCTATGTGTGCTCATCATAAATAAAAATATATATAATTTCTACAAATTTTAACTTTTATTTTACTGTATCCGTTAACATCCTGGTGTTATCTTAATTCTTTCTATCATTCTAATTAATTAGCTTACGTATAATTGAAAATATTTTATACTTTTAAAAGTTTTTTGATTTACAATTTTTGCTACCTCTTTTTATTTTATTCTTTTTTGTATTGTTTTGTATAATACCTTAACTATTGTTACCCAATCGATTCAATTTATAACCAGTTTTAATTTTTAACCAATAATTCTTATTAATAATGTTATGTAATAGTTTGCCTTAACCACGTACTCCAAACAAACAAGCTCTCGTGCTTCAGGAGTCACGCCAAACATATTATACTCATCATTGTAATTAGCTAGCCTAATATTTTGTACAGTAACTGTCATATTTGGCTCAATGCTATCTTTTTTAATTTTGTATCTTCCTTTAATATGTTTGAAGTATATGATTTATCTATCTATCTATCTGAAACGCTAGAATTGCTCAAATGCTCATACGCTCATACAGACTTTTGGTTATTGTGATTTTGGTAAATGTTTCCTTAATAATTTCCACATATGTTTTGAGTTTCCATTGCTGGAAGTTCTATTTATAATTTCAATTTACCTAGATCCCATTGTAGCTGGCTGTTATCTACATTTCCATTGTAGTCTGCTGCTACATTTAGTTTGTTTTATTTTATTCGAGATGTTATGATTTTACTTCATCGGAAATGGCCTCCATAATTTTAATATCATTTAATACATTGTCCTTTCATCGGCAGCTTTCAATAAACCTAGCCAGAGCTTTGCACTCCATTGCAGTTGGAAACTGTCTTCAAAATACAACGTCAAAAATCCAAACAAATTGAAGTTTATTGAAAAGTTTCATCCAAACGAACTTGAAGTTTGGACTCAGAGGCATCAGTTCACGCAGCGTCTTCAACCTTCTTTAGTCTATAAAATATATTTTAGTAATGCCTTTAATGAAATTTATGAAATGAAATGAGATCTAATGTTGGAATTGACAGGAACCAACTCCCCAGAAATATACAGCTACACATATAAATATTTAGCTTGTTTTATGTAAAACGAACCCATGTGGTAATTGTGGCCCTCGTGTATTTCCATAGCAAACTACGAGGTTAAATGAATGAATGAATGAATGAATGAATGAATGAATGAATGAATGAATGAATGAATGAATGAATGAATGAATGAATGAATGAATGAATGAATGAATGAATGAATGAATGAATGAATGAATGAATGAATGAATGAATGAATGAATGAATGAATGAATGAATGAATGAATGAATGAATGAATGAATGAATGAATGAATGAATGAATGAATGAATGAATGAATGAATGAATGAATGAATGAATGAATGAATGAATGATTCCCTCTGATTGCCCCTTGCTTTTCAGATTGACTTAACAATCAGTCGTAATTTGCCTGAAGAGCCCACCAAACAAATGGTATTTGGACAATGGTAAATTTGCTTGTTAGCCTTCCACTTTATTTGAAGTAATCATGCCTTCGAAAACAGCAATTTTTGTAAGTTTTGTACAATGATTGTTATACGCATGCGTTCTGATCAAGAGCAATATGATAATAAAAGATGTTCGATGGGAACAAATGTTTTCATCAGTCTTGTGAAATAAAGCTTTTAGCTTATTCAAGTTCTGAATAAATGATGATGATGATGATGATGATTAATGCAATTTCCCTATCTAGATAGTCTACGTACTATTCTCAAGGCTTGCAGTTCCAAAACCATATAGGGTCTTAACATGAACTTACTTGTGATTTCCTGCCCAATTGAATTTGAAATTTACCCAGTCGATTCATTAATAGTCGTACAATCGCAACTCTTCATCAAATACGTCATAGTTGGTAGACATAGCAGAAACCCCAATGAGCTGAAATGCATAATTTATATCCGCAACTGACTGCAAGGTTGATGTGCAAAATATCACGTGAGTTGGTTCACAAACCCTATGATATAAATGAGCTGGTACTCAGGCTACTATGTATACTGTAGAGGGAATTGAATTTCCGTGCAATGCATTTTACTTAATTTAACTTAATTGACACGTATTGAAGGCAGATGTCGAGTAGAAAAATCAAAAAAGCATGTTGATCAATTAAAGTAGCACTGGAGAATGACAGGTTGTATTGTTATGCAAATTAGGTAAATTGTCTCTTCACTTCTCTCACTAGTTTTCAAGGCAGATGTTGCTCCTGGACTAAATTAATTCGCCATTCGATTTCGAACGCTTAAGCGAGATGGGAGGACGAACACTCTTGTCGATATTGAAGTGGATTTATTTTTATCTCCTTTATTACATGGAGATGTGTGAAGGAGAACCAATATGTCAGTTTCCCTACAGGAAGACCGATGGTGAATATCTTGAAGAGAAAGAAGGAAAGTTCTTCACTGGGAAGTCTTTTCAAAACTATTCAAACACGTCGATTAGAAAATGTTCAATGCTGTTTACTGCAGAAGCAAAAGCGAAATCAATGAATGTTGTTGATGTTAATCATAGAAATGTATCATGTCAATTTTTTCAAACAAAGGTTAATGAGAATATTGAAGGAGAAGAAGGAGGGAAATTGATTAAAAACGAAAACTCTAATTATTATAAAAAAGCTAAGAGTGAGTAACCAGCCATGTTTTCTTTGATTTGAAGGGAGTAAAAACTAAAAACGCAAATATGTAGGATTCAATTGTCAACAGGAATATATCCCGATAGATAGATAGATAATATATTTCAAACATTAGGAAATTATACATTTTTTTATGGGGCTGATGTTTTATTTGCTTACGATGAGAAAAAACAAAATTGTATCAGTGATCGAAGTGAAAATGATTGGCGATAACACTTTCACCACATGTGCTTGTCTGTTTAGGGTCCACAATCAAAGATTATTTAATGTTAAATTATAAAGTACAGTATAATGGTTGTAACAGTAGACGACTAAATTTTGGTAATAATTACTTGACAGTAAATGATAAGTACAACATTTACAACTTTATTGAAATTTTTTTTATAACAAACATATACATCCTGGATTGTGAAGTCAAATGTTACTGAATTGTAATTGATTAAGATAACGGCTACACAGATAGATTTTATCGCTACAAAAATAAATTTTTGGGCTAAGATAAATTTTTGGCTATGCAGAAAACTTTTGGGACTTTGCAAAACAAATTTGATGCAACGTAATGAATTTTGGTGTTTCACAGATAAAATTTAAGTTACACAGAAACATTTTTGGGCAGCATGTCTATGAAGTTTTATGCTAATCAGATAAACTTTTTATACTTTTCAGATAAACTGTCAACACAAAGAAATTTTGGTAAACAACAATTAGTTATCTAATTTAAATTAAATTTTTCAAGTAATTTACGTATGCGCATAAGATGTTAACCCGGATGTTCTATAAATGCAATTTGGACAAATTCTTTAATTGCATCGACTGTTAATTCATTAACTGTTACTGTGTTTTGTAAGATTGTTTATTTGTAATATTACTATATATTAGCTTCTAACAAAAATCACAAATTATGTTTTTCAAGCAGGTAATTCTTGGTAACTGCAAAATCGCAAAAAAAAGAAATAAAATAAAAATATTTAGCGCCATTTTAGTTTGTGAAGGATGTGAATGTTTTATGATCATGAATGAACACTATCAAACAGGCAGTCGAGGTATTTTATTTAACTCAGCAGGATAAATCAACCCGACTAAACATTAGGTAATGTTACAAAATGACAACGTATAGAAGTCTGAAGTTATATAGTATAATAATCTACATTACGTCTACACTGAATCAATAATTACCTAAATACAGAGATCAATATCAGATCGTATTTAGTCTTGTTGACACTCGTTGGCAACAACTCACTCATTATAGTCATTTATCGATCTATTATCAACATACCTCAATTTATCTTGTGTTACATTATCTATTTTACAATATATTACTGTAGTCTATCTCTAATTAGCATCATGTTATTAAGGCTTTATTATCATGTAAGTCCACTATTCAAGCTCATAATTCCTGTTTGTATTTATTTTAATGAATCCTCCTTAGTATTAAAAGCATTTAACACAAACAATATAGTCTCGCTATTATGTTTATTCTTTACCGATTTGTTAATTACCAGAATACACTGAACCTGTAAATACCTAATTGGAAAACTCAATGTCATACCGTATTTCAGAGTATAGTTCATTCATCATTATTTCCATTTATAAATCTCTTATCAATATTACTCAATTTATCTGGCATTACATTATTTAAATCTCAAAGTCTATTCATATAAATCACAATTTCAAGATATATTAATCAATCTATAGCGTTATTCATTCTCAATAAACTCTTATCTATCACAACAGTGAAATTTTTGCTTTCATGTATTTCTTTCCGGCATCTGCTGTTTTTAAAATGTTGGTTTCACTTGGCTGGGGTTATACAGGTAGTGAAATTACAATATATAACGTTCCAGAGAGTGCTATTAGGTGTTACTATCAACGATTCTTGAAATTGATTCAATGCTGCTAATACCATGATATCGCGTTTCCATTCAATGAAGCTTCCTTCAATTTAAATTATTCTTATAAAATATCTTTCGGTTGTACAATATTTATTAATGCAAAACCAATGTTTATTTATCATATTTACAGGCGTATATTGACTAAACAGATTTGCCTATGATTTTCGAGAGAGGGCGTGGAGATGACTAAGAGTTGAAAGTATCACGCGAAATTGGAATTTTGAATTATTTATACAAATGTTAACCAGATCTATCATCACAAATTAAAACGGTTTGTCATATCATGAAAACTGAATTTGATATTGACGCTGTTAAAGAATCATGGCAATCTGTCAATTTTGCATTAAGAAAAGCAGTAAAAATACTACATTTATATCTTAAGAAAGCAAAGCACGGACAACAGTATTACCTTAAGTAAATCCATATGAGCTTATAGGGGTGCTTATGAAGATGCACCATGTTGGATGGACACTAATACTAACTTCCAGCAGTCTTTAAAAATACGACTTAACTTAGCAGAGATATTGTCACATGGTGAAATAACTTTTATCAGTTGTGTTTAGGGCAAGCCATTTCAGGAAATTAAATTTTGGTGATCTGATGGAGTTTTGGACCGACCATATGAGCCATTCGACAATTTTTGGCAGAAAGCTTTTCATGAAGTACCACCTCGTCTTCAACAAATGATTTAAGATTGCCTCCGTCTTTTGCATCGTTACGTTACAACCAGCAGAAGATAAAAATTGTTTTCCAGTACCTCTTATAGTTAATGATATGATCATATTTATTTTTTGACTTATTCATTTTTTATTTGGAAATTTCTTTGACTATCGGAATTGTTTATATCATCATTGTGGAATTGATAAAATCAAATTAAATAAACGCTCAAAAGTCTGAGTTGAACATGAGCCTCAGTCGGTATCCAACATTTACTCTATTATAAATTCTCCAAAGTCAGACTTTAGAGAAAAAGAAAACCAATGGATGGATCCAGGATAGATGCTAAACTGAATTGTCTTTTCGACATGCTATATATTTTAGGTCTTGATTTTGTGCCGTCGTCATGAACATTTGTAGAGTTAGGTTTGCCTTGAAAAGAATAATGAATCCCAACTAAAGTTGTGGCTCATTTTTGGATATAGGATTGAGCCTAGTCCTTCCAAATTGGGTTTTCATTTCTGTTCTTTCTATTCTGTTCTTCTTTAGTGTTATTGGAACATTTATAGTAGTGTGTAAAATTGGTTATAATTAATTCATCATTCCTATGGAAGCGAAAAGTAGATATAGGACTGTTACCAAGAGAAACGTCTTTGTCAATCTTTGTTTCAAATGCAAGCCTCTTTTAGGACTTGCTTTAATCACCTAATAGTTTCCAAATCAATCTGTAGACTCTTCGTTGGTGGATAAAAAATGTAAGTATAGTATCACTAACATTAGAAATAGCATAATGCTTAAATTGTAAAGAAACTTCAGCATTGACAACATTTTCAAGAAACAGTGAGATTTTAGACGCATAAAGACTCTTAAAGTTTAGAAAACCAAAGTTTTTACTTAAGGCTCTGCATGGAAGTGGGGTCTCACCCCTATTCTGATTCAATTTCATAGCGTTATGTCTTAAATTATTATATTTTAAAATTGGTTTTCTATAGTTTTTTTATAATGTAGTTTGATGATGTACGATTTAGTTTGTGCACATTATTATATCGTATGTGAATTTTATACAGTAATAGGTATTATTTTGTCAAAGCAGATATTAACGAATAGGAGTAAGGCTTGCAGATCAAGGACAGGTGTAAAATGGAAAACACTACTCAATAGAAAGAGTTGATAGAAAATTGAACAATATGTTACCCTGGAAAACATCATGGGTGTTTTTAAATGAAAACAAAAGATTTTATAGTTATTATTTAGTGTTTCATATGCAAGCCCTATTTTTGAGATTTCTGTAGCTACCTAATAGTCTACATATCATTATGATGATTTGCTGCAGACATATGAAGGATGTAATTATTTTATGATTATTATCAATCAATCATTACAAAGCAATCATTGAATGAGGCTGCGTGTAAAATTGAGAATTATTCAGACCGAGACCGAAGTTATCTGCAAAATATGAAGGCTCAGGCACATAAAACAAGATGCGATTATGCAAAGCCCAATTGTTATTATTTCAAAATTTCTAAAGCAGGTTACATTTATATGATTACGATTACAATTATAACCAAAACCCTTCACTTGCTGATTCACAATTCCAAGTGTTCGAACTTGAAAAACTTGAAAACAATGATAACATGAGTACTTTCATCAGCGAAAACACAGTTCAAGATGTAACACCATCGTTTTAAATAGTTGTAAAATTAATTTAGTTTACTTACATTTTATAATTATATTATCAAGATCCATTATTTGGTAATAATAAATTAGCAAATTAATAGAATCTATTATTTTTTGATAATATTTTCTCCGTTGCTTGTTTTCTAACTATTCGCTTTGGAATTTTGAAAGATTGATAAATAATCATTCATAAATGCTTGTAGTTATGTCTACGGCAACTCAATCATGCTATGCTTTGGTACTAGGGAATGAGATATTGATTTTCACGGGATCAAATGAAATATTTCGATGAAATCAATATTCCTAGGTGTGACGTGTCTTTTGAAATATTTTCCTACTCGTCATCCTGTAATTCACAGGAATTTTTACACAACTTTTGAAGACGGCTCGCTTTATAACTAGACATTTTCAAAAGAGCGCGCATTTTCAGGGGTGGCACCAGAGAGGGAAGACAGGGGGCTACAGCCCTCCCGTCGCGGATGCACATCCCCCCGTTGGGGAAGACTAAATTTTCTATTAGGGAGTTTTTTTAAACTTATTTCGTAAAAAACAATTTACAATTATCGAACGAGATTGAGCATGACACTGAGAATTATCTGGCCGAGGCGCGTGTTATCCGCCGAAGCCGTAGGCTGAGGCGGATAACACGCGCCGAGGCCGGATAATTCTCAGTGTCGTGCGAAATCGAATTTGATAATTGTTTTATTATTAATCCATACCTTGATTAATCCCATGAAATATTCAAGAACAACTGCGTTTGGAGAAATATTGCGAATACATCGCAACAAGTTTGTTTAAATATGTCTTCATACTTTAGAGACTTTAACGCTATCAACTTGATTAGATGAAGACTTCTTTGCATTTCGTTGTCCTCTTTCTAATTATTCGTATTTGTTTCTATAATAAACTTGACAATTCTGGCTTCTGTATTGTAGTATATCTTTATTTTGAAAAGTCAAAAATTTTTAAAAAAGAGTTTTTCTATCGCTTCAGTTTTGAAACCTTGGAGATGCTATTGTCTCGACATATTGTCGCGACCTAATTGTCTCGAGCTCTGCCCTGTTGTCTGAGATTATTACGTCACGTTCGAAGACACTAGGAATTGTCGGTGTTCGATTAACCAATAGGAAGCAAGAAAACGTTCGAAAAAACTTGCCATTAATAACAATAGGAATTAGCTCCATTCCAGTATTAGAGACTATTGCCAAATTGTTTCTATGTAACGTGATAATTTGCATAGCTCCCCTGTCGGGGATGCCAGCCCTTTTGTCGGGAAAATCCTGGTGCAACACCTGGCACATTCAAATGAAAGCGCTTTCGAAAGCATTGCACGCTCGAATGAGTGCTGTATTATCCAGGCCTGATAGTTTTGAGGTGACAAAAATAATGAATCTTAACTAAAGTTGTGGCTCATTATTAGATATGGGTTGAGGCTTGTCCTCCCAAATTGGGTTTTTATTTCGTTTCTTTCAATTCTGTTCTTCTATTGTGTTATCTGAGCATTTATAGTTATGTGTAAAAATTGGAATTTAATTAATTCATCGTTGCAATGGAAGCGTAATGTAGGTATAGAACTGTAACCCATGGAAAATTTTTTGTCAATCTTTGTTTCAAATGCTAGCCTCTTTTAGGATTTGATTAAGTCACCTAATAGTTTCCAAATCAATCCGTAGACTCTTCGCTTGAGAATAAAAAATGTAAGTATAGTATGACTAACATTAGAAATAGCATAATGCTTAAATTGTAAAGAAACTTCAGCATTGACAACATTTTCAAGAAACAGTGAGATTTTAGACGCGTAAAGACTCTTAGAGTTTAGAAAACCAAAGTTTTTACTTAAGGCTCTGCATGGGAGTGGGGTCTCACCCCTATTCTGATTCAATTTCATAGCCTTATGTCTCAAATTATTATATTTTAAAATTGGTTTTCTATAGTTTTTTTTATAATGTAGTTTGATGATGTACGATTTAGTTTGTGCACACTATTATATCGTATGTGAATTGTATACAGTAATAGGTATTATTTTGTCAAAGCAGATCTTAACGAATAGGATTAAGGCTTGCAGACCAAGGACAGGTGTAGAATGGAAAACACTACTCAATAGAAAGATAGAAAGAGTTAATAGAAAATTGAACAATATGTTACCCTGGAAAACATCATGGGGGTTTTTAAATGAAAACAAAAATTATATAGTTATTATTTAGTGTTTCATATGCAAGCCCTATTTTTGAGATTTCTGTAGCCACCTAATAGTCTACATATCATTATGATGATTTGCTGCAGACATATGAAGGATGTAAGTATTTTATGATTATTATCAATCAATCATTACAAAGCAATCATTGAATGAGGCTGCGTGTAAAATTGAGAATTATTCAGACCGAGACCGAAGTTATCTGCAAAATATGAAGACTGAGGCCCATAAAACAAGATGTTATTATGCAAAGCCCAATTGTTATTATTTCAAAATTTCTAAGGCAGATTATATTTATATGTCTACGATTACAATTATAAACAAAACCCTTCACTTGCTCATTCACGATTGCAAATGTTAGAACTTGAAAGCAATGATAACATGAGTATGCCTAATTACGGAATCATTCTGTTAGGCCGATAGTGATTTTTTGCACTAAAAGGCGGTTATGAGAAAATGGGCTTTTCCCTAGAGAGTTGTGCCTACTGGACTGCATGTTTGAAATCAACTATTGACTGTAAAATACTTTCTGAGGTTCAAAGAGCTTCCTGACGGATGGGAAAAGATCTCTGCTGTTTATTTCTTTCTTTGCATTTGTTTAATTCAACGTTAATTTTATTCTTGACAATCCTGCTTAAAGCCTACTTGAAAAGATCAAAATTCTATGGGGTGGTGGGGCTGATAAGATTAGGGATCATTAACATCGCCAATAAGCATTTAAGAGAGCTTGTGATCTGCATCAATAAATACATAAATACATCGTGATCAATTCAATCAAATTACCAGGGCAATCCAGTCTGTGAACAGTTATTTTACTATATACTTCTCAGGTTATAACTTTGTGGGCATATATTGATGTGTGAAATTCTTAAATTGAAGTTACTTTACTGATTTTTCCGTACGCAAACACAAACTTAATTGAAAAAAGTGACATTTAAACGAAGGTTTTCATCAAATAAAGTTGTTTAATCGTGTTGATAAGAGAGATATACTTCGGAATTGGACTATGGATTTTGAGAGTATCATATGGAAGGACCCGTAAGGGTCCTTCCATACAATTATATCCCTGCTACTGGAATGCGTGCTTTATAATCCAGGCATTATAGTTTGTGGTGACAAGAATAATGAATCCTAACTAAATTTGTGGCTCATTTTTAGATATTAGTTGAGGCGTGTCCTTCAAAAATGGATTTTTATTTCATTTCTTTCAATTCTGTTCTTCTATTTTGTTATCTGAGCATATATAATAGTGTGTAAAAATTGGATATAATTAATTCATGGTTGCTATGGAAGCGAAAAGTAGATATAGGACTGTTACCAAGAGAAACTTCTTTGTCAATCTTTGTTTCAAATGCAAACCTCTTTTAGGACTTGCTTTAATCACCTAATAGTTTCCAAATCAATCTGTAGACTCTTCGTTGGTGGATAAAAAATGTAAGTATAGTATGACTAACATTAGAAATAGCATAATGCTTAAATTGTAAAGAAACTTCAGCATTGACAACATTTTCAAGAAACAGTGAGATTTTAGACGCATAAAGACTCTTAAAGTTTAGAAAACCAAAGTTTCTACTTAAGGCTCTGCATGGAAGTGGGGTCTCACCCCTATTCTGATTCAATTTCATAGCCTTATGTCTTAAATTATTATATTTTAAAATTGGTTTTCTATAGTTTTTTTATAATGTAGTTTGATGATGTACGATTTAGTTTGTGCACATTATTATATCGTATGTGAATTTTATACAGTAATAGGTATTATTTTGTCAAAGCAGATATTAACGAATAGGAGTAAGGCTTGCAGACCAAGGACAGGTGTAAAATGGAAAACACTACTCAATAGAAAGAGTAAATAGAAAATTGAACAATATGTTACCCTGGAAAACATCATGGGTGTTTTTAAATGAAAACAAAAAATTTTTTAGTTATTATTTAGTGTTTCATATGCAAGCCCTATTTTTGCGATTTCTGTAGCCACCTAATAGTCTACATATCATTATGATGATTTGCTGCAGACATATGAAGGATGTAAGTATTTATGATTATTATCAATCAATCATTACAAAGCAATCATTGAATGAGGCTGTGTGTAATATTGAGAATTATTCAGACCGAGACCGAAGTTATCTGCAAAATATGAAGGCTGAGGCACATCAAACAAGATGCGATTATGCAAAGCCCAATTGTTATTATTTCAAAATTTCTAAGGCAGATTATATTTATATGTCTAAGACTACAATTATAACCAAAACCCTTCACTTGCTCATTCACAATTACAAGTGTTAGAACTTGAAAGCAATGATAACATGAGTATGCCTAATTACGGAATTATTCTGTTAGGCCGATAGCGATTTTTTGTACCAAAAGGCGGTTATGAGAAAATGGGCTTTTCATTAGAGAGTTGTTCCTACTGGACTGCATGTTTGACACCAACTATTGACTGTAAAATACTTTCTGATGTTCAAAGAGTTTCCTGACGGGGGGAAAAGATCTCTGCTGTTTATTTCTTTCTTTGCATTTGTTTAATTCAACGTTAATTTTATTCTTGACAATCCTGCTTAAAGCCTCCTTGAAAAGATCAAAATTCTATGGGGTGGTTGGGCTGATAAGATTAGGGAGAATTAACATAGCCAGCTAGCATTTAAGAGAGCTTGAGCTCTGCATCAATAAATACATAAATACATCGTGATCAATTCAATAAAGTTACCAGGTCAATCCAGTATGTGAACAGTTATTTTACTAAATACTTCTCAGGTTATAACTTTGTGGGCATATATTGGTGTGTGAAATTCTTATAATGAAGTTACTTTACTGATTTTTCCGTACGCAAACACAAACTTAATTGAAAAAAGTGACATTTAAACGAAGATTTTCATCAAATAAAGTTGTTTAATCGTGTTGACAAGAGAGATATGCTTCGGAACTGGACTATGGATTATGAGAGTATCATATGGAAGGACCCGCAAGGGTCCTTATACACAATTATATCCCTGCTAGTGGAATGCGTGCTGTATAATCCAGGCATTATAGTTTGTGGTGACAAGAATAATGAATCTTAACTAAAATTGTGGCTCATTATTAGATATAAGTTGAGGCTTGTCCTTCAAAAATGGGTTTTCATTTCATTTCTTTCAATTCTGTTCTTCTATTTTGTTATCTGAGCATATATATAATAGTGTGTAAAAATGGGATATAATTAATTCATCGTTGCAATGGAAGCGTAATGTAGGTATAGGACTGTAACCCATAGAAATTTTTTGTCAATCTTTGTTTCAATCCATCTTCTTTCACATAATAGTCTCAAAATCAATTTGTAGACTCTTCGCTGGCGGATGAAGAATGTAAGTATAGTATGACTAGTATTAGAAATAGCACGTTCTCGATCTACTTTTTTTTACAAAGCAGTTATTGAATGAGGCTGCGTGTAATATTGAGAATTATTCAGACCGAGACCGAAGACCGACTTCGAGCTAGGTGTGAATTATTGTCAATATTATGCAAAGGCCAATTATTATTATTTCAAACTACTTTCATATGAATCCAATACAATTACAACCAAAATACTTCACTTGCTGAATTACGATTACAATTAATAGAACTTGAAAACTATGATGTCATGAGTACTTTCATCAGTAAAATCACATTTCAAGATGTAAAACCATAGTCTTAAATAGTTGTACGATTAATTTAGCTTAGTTACATTTTATAATTATAATTTCAAGTTTCATTATTTAGGAATAATAAATAAGCAAGTTAATAAAGTCTATTATTTTTTTGACAATATTTTCTCCGTTGCTTGTTATCTTACTATATGCGTTCGAATTTTGAAAGATTAATAAATAATTATTCGAAAACTTTGGTAGTTATTCTTACGTCAACTCAACCATGCTGTGCTTTGGTACTAGGGAATGAGATTTTCAAAAATAATTTTTAGCAGGAAATCTGGGAGTTTAATGTCATTGAAAAAAGCAGTAAAATTAAAGTTGACCCAACGACATTACAATGTATCAAAATTAAGCATCTTTAGTAGCTCTATGACTTGTTTTTCATAATTATTTTCATGTTTTTGTATCTAGCTCACGATCGATATTCTCCCGCTTTGTTCACCGATGACTGTCATGTTTTATATCATTGGAAAGTTCTTTTTTTTTGACCCAATGAATGTATTTGTTTCCATCTTACGGTATTGCTGTTTCCCCTTTGGCAAGTATATTTGTCTCCCTGTTTCAATGCCTTGTTATATGTGATTGGCTGAACAATAGAATTGACAATAGACCATAATGGCTGCTTTCATCGTGTCAATGTCAGCTGAACTCTTCCCAGAAGGTCTTTTTATGGTCTATAAATTTTTTAGCTATGATATTCTACAGTTGTGAATCTCAAACTGTCATTCTTGTGATATCTACATAAGCATGACACAAAATTTGGAAGAAGATCACATGTTTATGTTAATGTTAACAAAATGGCCTTTCTTGATGGAGAAAAGAAGAAAATACCCAGAAGTGAGGTAGTCAGCCAAAGTTTGTTCTTCATAATTTGTTAAACCATATCACATTTGTTTTGGTATTTTCTCCTGCATTGGCTTAGAGAATGAGGATTCTATCTGAAGACGTTATCATTCGATTCTCTCTTCAGATAAAGGAATGTCCAGTACGGAATACTGAAAATTCCCCATCTCTTGTTGTCTTCAATGACCGAATTAAATCAAATGAACCAGTCTTTCTAACTACAGAGAAAGTAGAAAAGCATTCTGAAAAATGTCCCGATACTGTCCCAGGAAAAGTTTTGAGATGAAACACTGCCTTACAGAATCAATTTATGTGTACAAACTTTGAAGCATAATTTTTCAGCTAATTGGTTTTAAAGTATAAAGTCTTATAACTCCATCATTTAACATTTTACATGTGTCAAAGTTCGTTCATTGCATCCTTAGGGTATTACCACCAATGATGGAAACCACAATTTTTATTGATACTTTGTAGCCTAAGATACTTCTATTGTATCATTGCAACTGCTGAAATTGAATGAAATGTAAAATAATTCACTATTTAACCCAAATTTAACCTATCCTTACGACATAAAGTACGTTTGTATGTTTTATGTTTTATGTTGTCCTAATTTGACTTTCATGCTAATTCCAGGTCTTCTGATATTTTTAATATGATAAACCAAAGACAAAAAATTGAAAAGATTGTCATGACGTCATATTTGATGATTTTTCTATCTTTGGAACAAAAATTTGATTTTAGTTTTGGATAAAATAAACTGTTGGTTCAAAAACTATGAATTAGTCAAAACGTACAACAACAAAAAAAATAAGTTTTGGCACCTTCACAGTGTTAGATTCGATATTCAATTTTTTATAATATAAAAATTGTGTATTATTCTTATCAGTTTATATATTTAATATTATGTGAGATATTTCATTAAATGCTGTATAACTACAGTCTAACTATTTCAAATCAGAAAACTGCTATAGGTGATGATTTCATAGAAGACCGTTCTATTAAATAAAAAACGTCAAGTGGCAATAGCGAATTCTCATTTTTAACAACATTCGTTAGCCTTTTTGAAGTTATAAGTTAGCCTTTTTATTATAAAATTTCATATTGAATTTCTAACAAAGTAATGAAAACATAATTAAAAAGTAAGTTGAAAAAGACGGCAAATGAAGATCGAGTGCGAATATCTTTTGGTTTAGCGTCTGTTGCAGCGCTGAAACGTGTGAAATGCAATTGCTGAATGAGACGGCTGAAATAATGGTGAGCACGTATTGCAATTCCAGTTTACTGTAATTAAATGCCTCAAGTCAGAAGTGACTTTGACTCACCTGCAGATCTGAACATATTTTGGGGGTAACCCAAATCTAACATTATTTCCATGTTCGATTCATGTCGAAATAGCATAATTGTCTGTTTCAGGATGATTGATAATGTTAGTTTGCTAGAAATAGTATATTCCGCTTCAAAATAACTTCATAATATTTTTTCCTGATTTCTGCGATTTTGATGCCCCCACAAATTTGCGAAGGCCTAATTAGAGGAGCTCTAATTTGTAAATGCGTAAGTAATATTGCAGTATCTAGACTGAGATTTGAGGATTGCTTACTTCTAAAACAGCCTTTGAGAGTATTGATTGGCTTTGTTATTATCAAGTTTACATTAAATCTATAAGGGGATATACTGAACTATTAGGATGAAAATAAAGATGTTTGAAACACGGTCTATCGTTCGATGAGATGAGGGATGATACCAGCTTTTAGTTATGAGTCTGGAGATATTTATATTTAATTGTGAAAGTTATTAACGGTTCAACATTTTCGCTTAAAAATTAATTAGCAAATGCCGACTCGGTCGCTTTTTTTTATGATTTGATTGATTGTTTTGAATTCGTGATTGCAATTGAGTTTTTTCAAAGCATAACTTCTGTTTGAATAGTAAATCATAATTCATAACGGTTTACATTGAATGTTATATGTCATATTATTGCAATTTTTTATTGTGTCTTGCTGGCACTACTACCTAAAGTTAGGATGTAAATGTCTTTACTAAATAAACAGATATCTTCAAAAATTTAACATATAAGTGCAACCAGTTTTAGATAAAATGATGTGCACTTCTAGAATATACACTTTCATTGAGGTCTACGTTCGTGTTTTTGCGAAAAAAAAGCTGCTGTTTGTTCAAGCATTATGAAATAACGTCAACAGTTTCAAGCTTAGATAATGTGGATGCTTCTCTTTCGAACGTGGAATTCACTGTGATATGAGACGGACTGTACAAATCTCATTTTAGCCACCGAATTGAGCTCCCAACAGTGAACGTATAAAACAAATATAACTATAATAAGAACGTGCTCATCAAATGGCTATTAACGAATAACCGCTCTGGATTCAATCTTCATATCCAAGGCAAGAAGACAGATAAATAGAACGTTTGAGCAACCAATCAGAATGAATTATAGTATACATGTGAAAGTATATATTGTCTATTATTCCTTTAAAAATACATACTTCTGCTGGTACTTGTTTTATAGGCTTATATCTCAGAAGTTGTATTTTTCAAGTCTATAACCAGATGTGCTAGTACATTTGACTCGGTCTGGGCTTAATCCCCATATTTTTTATTATACACCTTTTGGAGGCCTGCTTTACAATTTTCAGGCATATATCATAGTAAGGAAGGCGTATAATCCCGGCATTCTAGAACACGTTAGTCTAATCTCAGGTAATATAGTCACAAATGTGATGTACTTCCTTAGTATAAAGTTGATTTGTTGTCTGATAATTTGCAAGTGGTTGTTACTAGCAAAAAAGTAGAGCTGTGTTGTCATTCAATGTGCTTCAACTTAGTTGATACTTAGAACATGTTTAAAATGGAGATCAATATTGAAAAATATTTACCTTTAATTGGGCAATTTTTGTTTACAGATCTGTGAAATGTATTTTACAACCAACAAATGTTTATCACTCCATCATGTTCTTATGGTTCTATCCTGCATTCAATACGGTACGTTAATATTATATGGAATTCATTTGTCATAACTGTTAGCCTCCTTTATGATGATTGACCGGAAACACATGGGACATTATTTATGTGTTATACCAATCAAAAGCAAAACATAAAACGATGATAAATGGTAAATCCGAGCTATTTCACAAGATAGGAAATCTCAGTTGCAGCTGCATTGTTTTACCCTAATCTAGAATAATTGAAGTAAACATAACTCTATATAATCACAATATATGGTGGGTAAAATTAAGGAAGAAGCAGTTTCTGCAATTTGGAAATTCACTATGCAAAAGATACAATGAAAAAATGTTCAAATTCCCATTTGCATACGAGAAAAATATTTTAGCGTGACATGAAGATGTCAGCCGACGCAACGATGATATCGCTGTTATGATATTTGTCCATTGTCTAGACTTTTTCTATTTCAATTTTGAGGGATAAGCTTGTAAATATCTTCACTGTGTGAAACGTTATTGCAGTAACTAAACATCCTTCATACATGTAAAACTGCACTATTTGTGTTATTGACTTAGACGTTGATATGTGTTTTCTTTATTGATTTTCTTGGAATATCTTTAATAGAAAACTTGCAGTAGATTTGTTATCTTCAAAGCTAGAATATTTTATTTGATTCTTTCTTTTTTTTTCTTTTACGCAATATTCGTTTTGAATGTCAGCTATCGATGGTTGTTGTCTTGAAAGTGCAGGTTGCTTAAAAAATGGACACTTAAAAAATTTCTTGCTCAAACCAAGAAATTGTGGCTCAATACAAATGAAACAGACTTCAGACAAACAGAAGTTAAATATTATTGTAATAGATAAACTTTTACTGTGTATAGATCGAGGATCATTGAAAACTTCTACGAAATAAGTAACGTAAAAACTTGGGACATCTACTCATGATTATGTATTCAACTACTTTACTTAATTTGAAGTAATTTAATTGAAACAAAAAAGAAATGACAATTTATCCTTGTAAGATATTCTCTTCAACTTATAGTGCTTCTCGATACAATTGTCATTCCCCTCCAAGATGATATGGATGATTCAGAACATGAATACAAAAGCAATTCCATAGAGAGAATCGGTTTCATAACTGGCAATCATCTAGATTTCAATTATGAAGCTGGTCGCCATTATTTACAAGTCGTTGTTTTGAGATTTCGAGAAATCGAGACTTTATTTGGACTTGACATCAAAAATATCAAGCTGAAGGTGGCATCAGAAACGCAGGAAGTTGATCCGCTTCAGATAAATATCACATTTTCTATAATGGAATTAACATCAACAACAGGTATCACTCCCTCTCAAGAGTGGTATCAAGATGCTATACAATGGGACGTTCCACCATTTTACGTCAACCAATTTTATGAATCTCCTGACATCAAAGATCTCGTGATTTCGAACTTTCAATCTGAATTGTGGAAAACCAAAAATGTGTTCGATTTGGTATTATCTCCGGTCTCCTTTTCAAGTGAAACAACTCATGTTACTAGAAAAACATACAGCTACAGAATTTCCTCATCTGATAGTGCTAAAGTACCATCACTGGTTGTAACTTATCAAGGTAATATTTTAAATTTTTCTGTGTCTCATATGTGTCTCTACTTTCTTCTTCTCTTAGTAATCTGTTCTTTGTTTGAGGGTTTCTGCACAGCAACCGTGTTCGGGTTCCTTGATAACACCACGTGAAAAATTGGGAGACTCGGAAAAACAATAGCCTGTACGGCGAGTGTTTTTCAGCGTTTGAGGGTCTCCCAGTATCCCAAATGTTGGTATCTGAGAACCCAAACACAATGCTGCCGAGCAGTAACTTTTTTGTGAAATAGAACCTAATTCTACTATTTTAAACGAACATATCATAAAACATTTTACTGATAATATCATTTGTCTCCAATAATTCTTCACCTATTTGTCATATTTTGCCTTTCTCCGAATCACATATCCAGAGTTATACTTTCGAACCATTATTGATTCTTTTGAACGCTATGATTTTGATCTGTCTTGTTTCTCATTTATGCTGTTTTACGAGTTTTTGACGGTTTTGTAGGGCTTTTTATTGTCTCAGAATAGCCTCTATTACCAAATAAAATGACCCAAAAGAGAAGAATGCCTTTAATTGTAATATTTTAAAATAATCAGACTTCATCAACTATGCTAACACTGTGCGAATATTGACTAAGAAATTTCTTATCTCTCGTGATTTCTAAGTTGTTTTGGCCTACATGATCCAAAGACGTGTGTTAGCCAATAAAATCACTAGAACAGAAAATGAAACTATCGAGGTTTACAAATTCTTTAAAACTTGAAAGGCAAACTTAATTGTTCTCTCGGCGGCATTTGGATATAGGTTCAGACATTTTGTTAATTAAGGTCTCCTTTGATTGAATGACAGTGTATTTTTCTACCTAGCAGAGAAAAAATTCATTTATTTATTGCTCTATGCTGCAGCCTTGCGTAAAATTGAATATTCGATCGGATTTATATATGCGTATCTATATACAAATAGAAATCCGTGCATGCATGTTTGTATGTATGTATGTGTACTTCGTACGCATTTTTTAATGCTGCATTAATACTTCATACCATAAATGTATTGCATGAAGAGATATTAACGATTATCTACAGAAAGTAAGAAAATTACTACGCCAGTATCGTTCTTTTTGTCAGTAGGTGTTCCTTTTTGTGTTTTCATGGTATCTGATGAACGGCACCGTTGCTATTGTTTAAATGTTTAAATGTATTTATATAAAGGCCCTTGGAAATAATAAAATGTTAATTAAATTGTTTAGAAATTGTTCAGCTACAGTGGACTTTTGTCCAGGAGTTTATTCTGCTGAATCCAAGTTTTTTAATTCTGCTGGACTTTGCGAGGAGTTTGCGATTGACACAACCGTCTATTTACTTCTCAGTGTAAAATTTCAATGATCTATGTCGACTATTTATGTCTAAAAGTGGAGCGAAAGTTCACACATTTACTAACACATAAAATGTGACAAGTTTAAGCTTTTATGACGGTAATATAGCACAAGTATCGAGCTGCGCAAAATTTACTCAAGATTTTGTTGAGAAGAAGAGATATCAATAATCAATTTCATCAATGCAAACTAACCAGTTCATTTGTCCTGCTTATTCATGTATCACGTGTTCAAATGTATCCAGCAATTGCATGAGCCTATTATATTAGCACGACAGGAGCAAGAAGAGGTAAAACTCCGAACTCACTTATTCAAGAATGCAAGTTGTAAACAGGCACAAATGAGGATTTAGAATTGATACGTATCGCTCGAACAAATTGTAAAAATGTAAATTAAAGCCCCGAGTGAAATACACACATTGATAAAACAGCACTATAAATGTTGATCATGATGATATTATCATCATTCAAGTTCCAAATGAAATAGTTTTCAGATTACATTGAAGTTACAAATGTTGTAAGCGGTGCCACCCAGTGGTCAATAGATGACCAACTAAAAGTGATCTGATTGAATTAGTGAAAGATAATAGAGGGCAATAGAATCTAATTTAATATCCTCTTCAAATTCAAATTACTTAGAAGTAGCATTTGCCATAAAAAAAGAACAAGTCATCAAATAACTCCATCAGTTTTATGATAATGAGAAACAAGATACTGAATTTCAATGACTTATTAGAAGAACTGAAGCCAACAAAATATGTTTTGAAGAATAAAAGAGGTGTATATTGAAATAAAAAATCAACAATTAGGAGAAAAAATATTAAAGACTATATAATTCAACAAATTTTAAATAGAATTGAAAATTGATTTGAATTGAATACAATAATAACTACAATATTTCGAGCGAACAAAAATAGCTTTCAACTTGATAAACATAAAAACATTTCAATAGTTAATGCAGTTTGGATATGTGTCTAACAAACCGTGTGTTACAAAAATAATTGAAATAAGTTGAATATAATAATCGATGATAGCAATCCTCATTTAATAAAATATAGCTTAGCATTTTCCAAATAAGATCCTATTAATAATTACGAGCGGCATAATCTCCAACAACATATATATATTACAACTATATTGCAGCCATACTCCCTCGAAGAATAATATAAACCCGATACGAATAAAATATAAATTGTCATCTGTTCAAGATAATTCAGATGAAGATAGATTTCATGTCACGATCAAATGCATGGTAAAGTAGGTTCATTTTCTATATATACGTAAATTTTTTCCATCTTACGTCATAACATGAGAATTTGAATACTTCTATCTGCTACGGTATTTTTATGTCTTTGAAACTGCACTAAAAGTTTCCACTCTATATATCATGTGGCGTCCATTTCAAGAATTTCTATATAAATATGCATATCACGAATCTGGCAAAATGAGTTGTTTTCGTTTTTCTATCAAAACAACTAATTGATTCATAATCGTCTTTTCAGGCTCTCATTGTACATCTGTTAGGTTTTATAAATAGCTCTTAGAAATGTTGACAACAAGATGTAACATAATATCAGTATCGAATTATTATAGCTATTTGTTCTGGATTTTTATTTCATTTTAAAAGAATGTTGATGATGTTGATGCTCCCATTCTTGAAAAGTTGATAACAAGAAGCACTATGAGACTTATGTTTGACATCTATTTTTGATTACAAAATTCAATTTTCAACAAACTCTTAAGTATTTTGATAGACTGCCATGAAAATGACAGGCCAACTTGCTAAGATTGTTAAGATCAAAAATATATAGGAACATATACTATCTGATGAGTAGCTTCTTCTTAAAGCATTTGATAACAAAAATCAAAGACAACAGTAATTTGAATGTGTTTTATTAGTAAAACTCAACGTTTTGGCCATCGTCTGTAACCATTTTCAAAAGTGAAAGAAATTCTATTCTATTAAGTTAACTTTTATACTATAAATAATTAATTTATTTCTAATTTATGACTTGAACTTCCTAGGTTACCCAGAAATAAAAATATGATGTTAATGGCAGTGTTTTCAATTATGATGACATGAGATTTATTTTTGTAACATTTATTGCTAAAATGGAGCTACAATGTGCTTAAAAAACTGTTGTAAATCTTTTCGTAATGGAAAGGTAAATAAGAAATAGAATAACATAGGACGGTGCAATCATTGTAATGATCAGGCTTATACTTCATCATCTAATACATATTCTTGGTTTCTTTAATGGTTGATGCATACAATTATTTTAGGTAGTCTGCAATGGAAACAATGGCTGTCTGTCCATAGATTATATAATACAGGGGTTGGCAACCAAGGTCTGGGCACGAAATATGTTTTTGTTTGAGATTTACCTCAAGTACTTGTTCTTGAGCCGACACAGAATTTTGTGACAAATTTTCACAAGTGTCATTACAACAACGCGGTCGACTGTACTCATTTTATCATCATTCATATCTTCAAGCTGGCTAGTAAAATTAAGCTTGACTATTACATTATTTTGCAATGGATTGTTAATTAAATGGCAATGATTTTCAGTACTTCGAATTTGTTGAACGCGGAAGGCGATGAAGAAAATGGCGAACTCAATCGGTGAAAGTTAATGAAAAACGCACCTACAGAAAAGTTTACGTTAATGCTAATATTGCTGTAGGATTTGGAAAACTAAAAGGGGTTCAACGGTGTCAGTGACCCTTCACACACGATCAAAACACACTGATATAAACTTATCCATCGATTCGATGAATTGGTTTGTTCACGACCAAATGAATCTGCTCTTCTCAAAAGTTACAATGAATGAGTTATTTCCTCGGACCTTTCTGGAGATGTGTCAAATATATTCAACAATTTTGATCTATTCCCTACAAATCTGCTCGGCAGTAATAAAAACTTCTATCTGAAATTCATTGCGTGGATGAGAGATTGCGTGGGATGTAGCAGTACAACACTCTGGTTTAGAAGATAACTATCAATATTGATGATTTTATTTTTTATTTTTCTACATGATGTTTTCTCCTTTTGATTCGTATTCTACTCCCACATAAGGCTTTCATAATGTTCATTAGGTCCTTCGAGATAATATAATCTATTATTTCTATTTTCGTTACTCTAATTTGATCCAAGATAATCGCGTAAACTTGATGTGTCAAGTTTTCTTCAACAGTTTGTATAAAAAAGTTGGAATTCCAATTTTAATTTTTGTTCACATCTCGTTGTATAATTCTTCGATGGGCGACTAACCAACACCTGGCTGTAACTCACATGATACCAATGTTCGCTGAGA
Organism: Haliclystus octoradiatus; assembly: GCA_916610825.1. Taxonomy (NCBI): domain Eukaryota; kingdom Metazoa; phylum Cnidaria; class Staurozoa; order Stauromedusae; family Haliclystidae; genus Haliclystus; species Haliclystus octoradiatus. The sequence continues at coordinate 2,469,524 of OU744451.1, forward strand.
TTGGACACACCATATTTTTGGTTTCTGTCACACTTTTTAACATTTAGTTTATTAGGCCTTCACTGGAGCGCCACGCGGAAATGAGGGCCGTGATAGAATGAGGCTAAAATATGTTTATGTGATTGGCTCATTTCAATATAGCGGAGGTCTTGGCTAGGGTCTTTATATATAAACTTCAAACTTCCTACCATTAAATTTCAAACTTCCGATTTCGTTTAATAGACGAATATGGCTAGATCGAATGCATGTGTTTACCCTGTTAGCAGTCGAACAAATAAAAGCTCTATCGTGCATTTCTGCAATGCGGCTTCATATAAATGCGTTTTACTGGGGAATTTATTTCGTTTCTGAATGCAAAAACTTATTTCAAATCTATATCTACGTATTCGAAATGGCTGGTGGTGTGTATCGTGTCTTATCAGTTATCATAGATCTATAATACAGGTATTGGCAATTAATTTCTGGGCACGAATATGTTTTTGTTTGAGACTTTCCGGAAACACGTGATCTCCACCCGACACAGAATTCTGTCAAGTGAAATTTTCATAAATGTCATTACAACAACGCGGTCGACTGTTCTACTCATTTTATCATCGTTCATATCTTCGAGTTGGCTAGTAAAAGTCACTTGAGGTATTTCATTATTCTAAATGGATGGTCACTTAGATAGCAATGATTTTCAGCACTTCGAATTTTTTTAACGTGGAAGGTGCTGAAGACGAGGCAAGTTTAGACGAGCGTGCCTACAGAAAAGTTAACGTTGTGCTATTGCTGAAGGATTTGTAAATTGATAGGTGGTTTAACGGTATCGGTAACCCCATAGATTATAGAATACAGGGATTGGCAACTAAGGTCTGGACACGAAATATGTTTTTGTTTGAGATTTACCGGAAACACGTGTTCTTGAGCCGACTCAGAATTTTGTGACAAATTTTCACAAGGGTCATACAACAACGCGGTCGACTGTTCTACTCATTTATCATCATCGTTCATATCTTCAAGCTGGCTAGTAAACGTACACTTGATTATTTCATTATTTTGCAATGGATGGTCAATTAAATAGCAATGATTTTCAGTACCTCGAATTTTTTAAACGTGAAAGGCGATGAAGAAAATGGCGAACTCTATCTGTGAAGGTTTAGAAAAGCGCGCCTACAGAGAAGTTTACGTTAATGCTAATATTGCTGAAGGATTTGGAACACTAAAGGTGGTTTAACGGTGTCCATAACCCTTCACACACGATCAAAACACACTGATATAAAATTATCCATCGAATCGATGAAGATGAAGGTTTATCAACTTAATTTATCCACGACCAAATGACTCTACTCTTTTCAAAAGTTACTACGAATGAGTAAATATTTCTTCGGACATTTCTGGAGATGTGTCAAATATATTCAACGATTTTGATCTATTCCCTACAAATCTTCTCGGCAGTAATAAAAACATCTATCTGAAATTCATTGCGTGGATGAGCACCTTCGGGAAGTCTATTTATTATTGTTGTGGAACTGTGTAAAAGAATTTCGTAATTTATCCATAAGGAGATCAGATGGACTCTTGAAGCAAACACGCTTGAATGTTTTGCAATGTCTGTGAAGTTAGACGCATATTCGTCTGGGCGTGTTTTGCAAATCCCAAAAGTTTAATCTACCTGGGATGTAGCAGCACAACACTCTGGTTTAGAAGATAACATTCAAAATACTGAGGATTTTATGTTTTATTTGTCTACACGTATTATATTTTATTATATGAAGTGAGATGATTTTCGTACACGAACGGCATGGGCTTACTGCTTGTAACTTAAAAGAGAAACTGGAATTGAAAAAGAAATCGCTAAGGAACAAATTAAAAAAAAATTCAAACTTTAAAGTAACAGCAAGTCAACATTAATTGAATAATAAGGTGAATATCCATAATTTGATATTGTATAAAATTCATTGTAAATGTGAGTGTAACATAACGTAATTACAAATGTAATACATCGACACTGAATGTTTTCACAATTTTTTTAATTTACCATACCAGTTATCGATATTGCAACCATATCTTGTTCATTCTGTGTATTGCTTGCTAAATTTTGGTAGTGTATTCATTCCCTCTGCTGTGATACATACACTATACGGATTATTTGTTATGTGATGAAAATTGTTGAGTGTATTTTGTGCTACTTGTATGTAGTAGACCTATATAGGCCGCCTAGCTGTAAACTGTATTCCTCTCATTTAGAAGCGCAATTATTTTATAGTGAACATTTCAGCTTGATTTTGATTTGTTAGTTATAAGTGTATTTGTAGATTGATTCAATCACGACAATCACATACATTTTCTTTTTCAAAGTTACAAACATTAATTTGCAAATTGCAAAAGTGATCAAAGCAATATTTTGGTGAAATATACCGCAAAACATGGTGAATTAAATTGGCAATATCTACTCGCTATTTTGTTTAAACGTAATTAAATTGTCATGGACATTTAAAGTAGGCTCTATTTAACATTGTCAAAACATAAAACTTCAAAAAAAAATATTGAGCAACGTAGGATATTATAGTATGCAAGTTACGAAGATTACAAGGTTTTGACTGCATCGTTGTAATCTTGTGTCGGCTCAAGATCACGTGCCCCGCCAAATTCGACATAATCTGACCGCGCGGCCGAGAACAATAGAGTTGCCAATCCCTGTATTCTATAATCTATGGTAACCCTTAACACAAATGAAAAATCACTGATATAAAATTTTCCATCGATAAAGATGTAGGAGTGTTCACGGGAAAATGAATCTGCTCTTCTCAAAAGTCACTACGAATGAGTTATTCCTCAGACATTTTTAGAGATTATGTGTCAAAAATATTCAACAATTTTGGTCTATGCCCTACAAATCTGCTTGTCAGTAATAAAAACCTCTATCTGAAATTCATTGCTTGGAAACGAATTTCGTAATTAATCATAAGGAGATCAGATCGACTATTGAAGCACGCTTGAATGTTTTGCAAAAGCCAAAAGTTTAATCTACCAGGGATGTAGTAGTGCAACACTCTGGTTTAGAAGATAACAATACTGATGAAATTATTTGTATTTGTCTACAAAGTATTATAATTTATTATATGAAGTAAGTTAGATTTGGTACACGAAAGGCACGGGCTTACTGCTTGTATCTTGAAAGAGAAAAACTGGAATTGAAAAAGAAATCGCCAAGGAACAAATTAAAAGAAAATTCAAACTTTAAAGTAACAGCAAGTGAACATTAAGGTGAACATCCATAATTTGATATTAAGTAAAATTCATTGTAAATTTAAATGTAACATAACTTGATTATAATTGTAATTTATCGACACTGAATGTTTTACAGGTGTTTTAATTTACCAAACCAGTTATCAATATTTGCACCATATCTTGTTCATTCTGTGTACTTATTGCAAACTTTTGTGGTGTATTTATTGTATTCCCTCTGCTGTGATACATACACTATACGGATTATTTGTTATGTGATGAAAATTGTTTAGTGTTATTTTGTGCTACTTGTGTGTCGTAGGCCTATATAGTCCGCCTAGCTGTAAACTGTATTCCTGTCATTTGGAAGCGCAATTATTTTTTAGTGAACATTTCAGCTTGATTATGATTTGTTAGAAATATATTTGTAGATTAATTCAATCACATACATTTTCTTTTACAAAGCTACAAACATTAATTTGCAAAAGTGATCAAAGCAATATTTTGGTGAAATATACCGCAAAACATGGTGAATTAGATTGGCCATATCCACTCGCTATTTTGTTTAAAAGTAATTAAATTGTCATGAACATTTAAAGTAAGCTCTATTTAACATTGTCAAAACAAACAACTTCAAAACAATTTTGAGCAACGTAGGATATTATAGTATGCAAGTTTCGAAGATTTAAGGGATTTTGACTGCATCATTGTAATCTTGTGTCGGCTCAAGATCGCGTAACTACGTTTCGCACCAAATTCAATGTCACAGCGCGGTCAAGAACAATGGAGGTGCAAATCCCTGCATTCTATAATCTATGATCTGTCACAATTATTTCACGGTTGACTCATGGATCTTTCATCCAGACGTCTGCAATTTAATTCCATCTATACACTCCTGAAGAAAAAGTAGCTCCGCTACGCTCGGACTCATGGTGAATGATATAATAATCTAAATAAACCAATTGAAATCAAATTCAATAGAATATCAAATCAATGAAATCATCATGCAAAGAAAAATAAAATCAAGAAAAATTCAAAAAAGTGAATCAATACAATCGAATGATATAAAAATCAGATCAAATAAAAAAATCAACCTCAATCAAAAACATAAAATAAATGAAAACAATATCCAAATAATATAATAATTTAAAGAAAAATATATTCAAATAATAAATCAAAGAAAACAATGTTAATGCAGCCTGATGGGATTGAACCCCACACCCCATGTGCCTGATGTAGACGCTCCACCGCTAGACCATACCAGATAGAATAGATGAAGTGATTTTCACTACTTATAATACAACTTGCAGAACACAGTTGTAAAAAACGTGAGAAATTGTCTCTTCTTAAGCTGATGTCGCAGCAGTATTAAAACATTTTAATTCTGCTACGACAACCCTGACGACAGACTTAGCAGTTTGATGTAATAGATAAATTCAGAAAACAATACAAACAATCTACTTATAATACTGTCTTGTCTAAGTCCCCGAACAAATGATGAATTGTCGGTTTAAAAGTTCTCATGTTCAAAACACAACAAAAATTATCTTCGAAGTTTCACTTCAAATAGTGATGTTACAGAACGATTAAAACCTTTCACTAACCATTTCAAATGACGAGAAGAAGAAAACAATCATGTGTTCTACCAATGGAGAGATCATCACGATGTAAACTAATCCAGGAGTATTAGAAAACATTTCATTTAATAATGCAACTGTAATATCGGTAAGCTGGGAGTCGATCATCATGGCGGGCAATGGAAAAAAAATTATGTCAAATCCAACTGAAAATTTGGAACTATAACACAGCTTGCCCATTGTATTTTTAACAATAAAATGGTGTTTCTTGCGCAATCGTTTATTGTTCGACCTGTATTAGCACGTAAAGCAGTATGTTGAACGTTATTTTAAAAGAACAATAGATTTAGTCAAAAATGAAATGAAATGAAATGAAATGAAATGAAATGAAATGAAATGAAATGAAGTGAACAAGTGTATAACAAGTGTCAACAGTGAGGCCTTTACTGTTATTACGGGCAAGTAAAGGAGGTTATAGTTGGGCAATTTTTAATATCATATACGTCATTCAATTTGAAAATACCCAAATCTTGACAGTCAGGTTCTATCCTTCATACTGTCATTATAAAGATATGATGAAAACTATGCAAACTATTCCTATATCATATCATTTCCAAACTTAGAGTTAACGAACTGTAAAAATAATTGCTTTTATCATATTTTAGTTTTCCATTGGACGGCCTGGAGTAACTGTGAAATTGTTAATGAATGTGGAATTGGTATTCAATTTAGAGAGAAATATCAACAAAACGTTCTCCAATCAAACGGAAGCCTACAAGATGTAAATGAAACAGAGACAATTCAATGCACTGTTCCCTGCCCAAGTAAGAACACTTATTGATGTAAAAATTCAACATTTGTTTAATCATGCAAGTTCAGATCCAGATCACGGTAGTGGATGCCCACAAAAATTATAGTCAAATTTAAGAATCAAAATTGTTTCTTAATGACACAAGTATAATAAAGCATATATTTATGATCGCACTCCACATGCTTTGAGAAATCACGAATGTATGTGTTAAATTATCGTTTTTTCCTTCCACACGAGCAAAAAAAGTAAGAAGTAGTCATCCTCTATTGTGCCTTTTGTAATTGATAGGCGTTTTCCAACAAGAAAGGTTACGAGTTCAATTCGTATGTCCAGAAAATATAAATAATTTTCTGTTGTAGATTTCATACAACCCTAATTGACATAATTAATATAAATAATTTATGTTGCTATTTACAATAAATGTTTAGTGCATAGCAGCAATGTTTAGTGTCCGTATTATTTTTATTATTCATTATTCCATCACCAACCAGGTAAGCTGGTAGCTCTTTTTCACCCGGTTATTTGGTTAATTGATTTGACCGACTTTTCAGGTAGTGTTGCTACCAGAGATTAGACCCAGTACCCTGTAAGCTGAGGTCAAATATTCCTGTATTGGTTTTCGTATCAGACAATCTAATCACAAGGATTCCGTACAATAGCCATTCTGTTAAAAAAGCATACTTTTGCCGTATTTAAACAAGTTTAGCTTAATAAATCACTGATCAGATCAACATATAAATATTCACCTGTTGATCATATATTTGCCTTTCTTCGAATTAAAGATACAGATGTATAAGCTTGAACAACTTATGATTCTATTAAACGCTGTATGATTTACATTTTATATTCTATATGATTATATTTTCTCAATTGATGCTTATCCAGTTTAGAGAAAATAACTTTAGTGCGTCATGTATTTTAGTTTTCGGAAAATCCGAAGAATAATGAAATATGTAAAACATGTATAAATATAGATGATTTGATTTTGATTATTCAGCTCTAATTTCTGTTGCATTTCAAGCTTTGTCGGCTTTGTGGGGATTTGGGTTTTGTTTTGCAAATTGCCATTATGACCAAACAAAAATACAACACAAAGAAGAAGATCGCTTTGAATTCTAATATTCTGAAATACAATACATCATCCTTGATAAAATGGTTCAATTAATATTTACAATAGTGTGGAATGTTTCCATCGGCATTTTTATCGTTAAGATGATGTTAATGTTGCTTTATCCCAGCACGGCAATCAGCAAATTAAATAGCTATAACACTAATCGAAATTTTTTGAGTTTTACAACAGTATTTTCTTCGTCATTTTTTACGTAGGAAGTCTTCTTATAATTCGAAATGAAAAATACCTTAAACCAGAAGTTGCAACGAATTGATTACATCTTTTCAAATCCAAATTCAAACATTTCCAAGTGAAATTCAGAAATTAGCTTGGAAATTTCTGCAATCCACTTGGAAAAGGTGTAGTGACAACTGTTCTTCTTTCGTATAGATACCAGCCAACCACTACAATGCGCCACAACACTTCAACTGAAAGGATTTATGATCAATGACCACACTACATCGGAATATGAAGTATTACATTTCTACGAATGCTGCAAGATTTGTGGATTAATTGGAAATTACTGTCAATCCTTTGGAATCAGAAAGAATTATGTTACCTCTGCAATGCCCTTCTCTTGTATCTTCTACAATACTACTTTGCAAGAATGCTATGAGGGGAATTTCCACACATTCAACAGCGCCTACAGTCATTACATTGTTACGAAAGCTACATGATTAATTCTGTACTGCACCATCAAATAATTCATGCTTAGGATTTAGATAACATGTGCACTATGCAACAACATTAATATTAATCAATCAAACTTCTAATTACAGCTTTAATTACTTAATTTTACCCATTGATTATCCATTTTATTGATAAAAATAATTTTCACATTTCCAAATCTAACACTGTTTCAAACTAAAGATAAATGGGCTGCATTAAAGGTATGATTTACTTAACTCTAACTTTGTGATTGAGTTCCTAGCGAGATTTTTTCAAAAATTACTAATGACGAATCAGATTAAGCTATTTATAATAACAGTTTGTATCGCAAGCAATTATAAGAAAGGTATAAAATGAATTATTCTCCAACATAATTAATTGATTAATTAATCAAATCTTATTAATTAAAATCTACACACATAAATTTTGCAGCTACACAGATACTTTTTGGGTTGCACAGAAAAACTTTGTGGCGACAAATGAATTTTAGGACCACGCAGAAAAAATTTTGGGAAACATAAATTGCTTTTGGTGCAACACAGTTACAGTTTGGGGCAACAATGGTAGAGTTTGGAAAATCAAAAACATTTTGGTGCAACATAGGGTGAACATTTTTAGTAGATGGAGATTCTATTTAAAGACTTCGATTAAATTAATAATAATCAATTTTACTGCAAGTAACTGATTTATGGAAATAAATTTTCACATTTCCAAATCTAACACTGTTGCAAACCAAGGATAAATGTGCTGCATTAAAGGTATGATTTGCTTAACTCTAGCTTTGTGATTGAGTTCCTAACGAGATTCTTTCAAAAATTACTAATGAAGAAGCAGATTAAGCTATTTATAATATCAGTTTGTATCGCAAGCAATTATAAAAAAGGTATAAAATGGGAATAAAAAATAGAATAGAAATAAATAAAAAATAAAAAAAAATTACATCAATTATTCTCCTGCATAATTAATTGATTAATTAATCAAATCTTTTTAATTAAAATCTACACACATAAATTTTGCAGCTAAACAGATACTTTTTGGTTTGCACAGAAAAACTTTGTGGCGACAAATGAATTTTAGGGCCACGCAGAAAAATTTTTGGGAAACATATATTGCTTTTGGTGCAACACAGTTACAGTTTGGGGCAACAATGGTAGACTTTGGAAAATCAAAAACATTTTGGTGCAACATAGGATGAACATTTTTAGTAGATGGGAATTCTATTTAAAGACTTCGATTAAATTAATAATCAATTTTACTGCAAGTAACTGTGAAAAAAAAATGCCTTGCTCATTTCTTCAAAAACATAATCAAATCATAAATTATGAACTTGTTAAATGTTTCTGAACTGTATTGATTAAGTGCACAGCTGCACAGATAGGTTTTTCGGCTACAAAGATAAATTTTAGGGCCATGTCACATGTAAATTTGGGGCTACACAGAAGACTTTTGGGACTTTGCAGAAAATGTTTTGGGAAACATGATGAGTTTTTGAATTGCACAGACAAGAACTTTTGGGTAAAAAACAACTTATTGAATTTAAATTAATTTGTTTAAGTAATTGATTTATCGGTACATCATGTTAATAAATGTAATTTGGATGAAATATTTATTTGTAGTAACTATAATATTCTATGTTACGGTGATTTGTTAAATTTTATATTACTTATATTACATTATATTACATGTTAACAAGAATCAATAATTATGTATCAATTGATTCTTGGTAACTGCAAAATTGAGGTTTTATGATCATGAAAGAAAGGTATCACAGAAGCAGTTTAGGGATCTTTGAACTCAGTTAGGATAAATCAGTTCAAACAAACATTAAGTAATGTTACAACATTACAATGTATACAAGTCTGAAGTTATATAATTATGATAATTTACATTAGGTCGACATGGAAAAGTTATTGAACCACTGAACCAATATAATTACCAAATTGGAGAATTCAATATCATGCAGTATTTCATCGTATTGCTCATAAATAATTATTGCCATTTATCAATCTATTATCAATATTACTCGATTAATCTGGTGTTACATTATTTAATTTAAATTAATTTACGGTAGGATATCCCTAATTAGCCTTATTTTAGTAATGTCTCGCATTCATGTAAGTCCAATATTCAATAATATGTTCCTGTTGCACATGATTTTAATGAGTCTTCTTTAGTAAGAAAAAAATTCAACACGAAGTATACAGTCTTTCTATTTTGTTTATTCTTTACCGAATAGTTAACTAATCGAATTTTATTGTATTTTTTATCCATCATGATAGCCATTTACCAATCTAATAGCAATTAGTGTAAGTCCAGTACTGGATCTCGGGGTGATAAAACTTTCTGATTACTATATAGAAAAGCAATTAAACAAAAATATTTAATAATTCTGCTTGAAATACCAATCAGTTATCTGATTAGTTTGTTAGCATATACCAGTAGAATTCTACAACTGTCTTGAGAATTATTTTGCTGGACGGCCCCCGTAAGACGGTTTATCCATTCTTCAATCAGCCATCATCAAAGCAGCCGAGACCGGTTTGCCGCGGATAAAAAGGAAAATTGTCACGCGTCTATTGAGACATTGACGCCTGACCACACGGGTGAGAGATAAATTAAGTTAAAAAAACAACTACGTAATTTTTCTCTTGCTATACACAATGTCAGCCTTTTGCAATACACTGTTAATAAAAAAAAAACAATGTATCTTTCCCCGCTCACAATACCTTAATCGAGCGTCAGTTAAACGCAATAGCGGTAAAACGTCTTAAGAACCCATCACGCAAGCCCTTACTAGTTGAAGGTTATGATTCTCTCCAGGAAAACAGTATAATTCCGACCTATCTATATTATTTATGTAATCTCCAATCCTGTCTGGTATCGCTAATCAAATTAGCAATCTCTTCCAAATTTTCCCCTCCTCATATGTCCAATCATAACACCTCTCTCGTTGCTAATGATGAATTATGTTCTTTTCTATTTACTCGGAAATCCTTTGCCTCTGCTGGTCTGGATGTGGTCCCCATCCTGGAACTTGGAGAACCAATTGAACAAAATGAGCTATTACCATCATAAATACGATTTTGTTAGGAGGATATGAATTTTGAAACGTTAATTTTAGTCAATCAGTAAATTTGAGTGAATATAAATCGGCGTGAAACGTGAAATCATTCTCTCATCAATTCACAAATATGAAGTCTGAAATTTGCGAAGCTATTGAGGCTTGAGCCTGTGTCGTGTTCTGAAAGATTACATATTGATTACCCATCGAAAGGTTGATTTATAAAGAGAGAGACTACATTTTACAGTGATTATTTACATGTAGAGCAAGACATGGTAAAACAAAAGTAATGTAAACTGTTACAATATTAAAGACAACAAATATTGAATAGACGGCAAGCAAAAACTAAACGATGAACCAACTTCCGATCATCAACTTGACGCTGTCGTATAGCTGTTTCAAAGGCAGAGATGTTTCATAGTCAATTGTTTCTGGCATTTCTTTAATTGATATCAAATAATGATCCAATTCCTATTCCTGAAAACCTCGTGAAGTAGTGATTTCTGAATATAGGTAACATTTTCTTCTGATCATTTGTCAATTGATATGTCTAATGAAAGACCAGACTACAGTTTTTGAAAAAAGTTATTTGTCGTACTATGGAAGATTTGAATGAAATTGAATATTCTAAACGTTTGTAAACATTTCTAATTCCAAGCTAAAATTCCTTAAAACGTTATACGCCATCAGAGCACCGCATGCTTGTGTTGGGTGCCCCGTCTTTTTCCGCCGTATGTTCACGCTAACATTTATTAAACAGTAGGAGCAAACAAAATACCGTTGTGCAGGATTCTGGATAACGGCTCTCAAAGGACACAAGTCCCGCTTTCCAATCATGAGAATGAGGCAGCAAAAAGAAAGCGAGACTTGAGATAATCAACCTTAGACAGGAAAGAGTAAGTTTTAATATAAAGAATAAGAATACTGATATACTGATATACTGTTTACAGAATAAAATGATACATATAATATTCTTCCTATTTCCATACAATAATAATTTTAATATTAAATTTGTCACAAGAAAATAGACGAGAAATTAGACTTTTATGTTTCATTTCCCATTCTCGTAGCCTTTCAACCTGACATGATAGCAAATTGTTCTTACCGTTTGATGATAACCAAGGTTATTTACATGATTTAATATCAATACAAAATACAAATAATAATAATTTGATTTATCCTTCCTTCTTTTTACGTTGGCAAATAAAAATTGTAGATATCCTGGTAGTAGTTTTGAGCGAGCGTCATAGCACATCAACATTAAGGATCCCGATGTCTATGATTGATTGCGGATAATGTTGAAATGTATACCAAGTGACTCTGATTATTTCCCATAGCTAACTTTGCCGAGAGTTTGCTTAACAGATGCATTTAGCCATTAATCTAGGCGATTTTGGAGATGCTTATTTAATATGGTAGTTAGTGTGCCACAGTATTGAAAATGTGGTAAGATTAAGGATTTAATCAGTTCTACCATTGTTTTGGGAGGTATAACATTCCTCAGTTTTGATAATGCGGATGATGTGTATTTACTTTTCAGCATGTGGCAGCTACAAAGTCCTTTATGGATTTCTGATTTTCAATAATGACTTCAAGTACCTTTATGCTGTTTTCAATGTTTAAGATACGACCATTTACAATTAGCTTTGGGCTCTTTTTACCAAATTAAATGCAATGCGTCTTGCTTTCATTGATATTGAGCATAATGATTTCAAACCAGTCGTATGTATGCTGTAGTTCTCCGTTCAATATAGTTGACATTATGTTGTTGTCCGCATGTTGGTAGTATCTGGTACTGTCACCTGCGTATTGGCGAATACTAGCATGTTCCAGGGTGGAGGAAAGATCGTTTGTGTAATTATTTAATTGGGATGCTACCTTGTGGAAGACCAGATTGCGTGGCTTCGTATGATGATATCTGATGATATCTTTCCTTCCACTTTCACCCTTTGTCTCCTGTCTTGAAGGTAGTTGAAAATTAGCTCAATTGAAGATGCAAAAAATCCATACATTGCGAGCTTAAGAGGCAGCATCTGATTGAGCACTGACTCAAAAGCCTTACTGCAATCTAGGCCGATTGGTGACACATGTGGCCGTTGTCTACAGACTTGCGCCATTCTGCTGTTGCCTTGATGAGAGCTGTTTTGCGTGAGTGATGTTTTAGATAGCTTGACATTGTCTTAGACCAATGTTTGTTGTTTGCAAGTGGCTATTTCTCTGCTTGTCTGCGACTGGCAGCGTAATCGGACGATAATTGGATTTGAAATATGGGTCTCCGTGTTTGTAGATCGGAGTTTGTAGTCCGTCTTTCCAATTATCAGAAAACATATTAAATTCAATACTTTTGTTAAATATCTAAGCTAAACCTCAGATATGAGAACAGATACAAAAGTAAAAAGCCAGTTAGGCAAGCAATCTTCTCCTGGTGACTTATTGATTTCAAGCTGATTCAATATGCTCTCCACTTCAATGGCATCGGTTTTCATATGTTTCATCCATAAGTTTGAAAGTATTTAGATACTGGTAATGCAAAGCAGCTAGAGGTTTACAATTTGATGAAATCTCGGCAAAATTCCTGTTATGTATGTCTGCATCAACGTGAGGCGACTTTGTGAGATTCCCGCATTCGTAAAATTGTATCCCACTTGATTATTGATATGCATAAATTGTTCACCAACAGTTTTTCGTGTCCCTTTCTTCTGAGATAGAATTCATATGCCGTTTTATCTCCAGTCGTCTTGTTTTTGAGGCATTTTCTTTCCTCAATGTATACAGATCGGTTTTCTTCTGATTTGTTAATCATCCCGACATTCATCATAATCAGCCATTGCAAAAAAATTATTCCAAAGGCAGAAATATTGCACTATTGATATTTTCGGAGTAAAAATAGAAACTCTTAACCAACCAGTGAGATCCATGTTTTGTCAAGATAATTTACATTCTTTCGTTGTTTTAAGAATATTTCAAAGTTCCAAACCGCAAATGTCAATTGGCGGAAAGGCCTGAAGATCGTAAAGGGTTAGTGAACACTACCAAAGTTGATTGTTAAATACCCATCAAAGATATTTATCTACAATACTGTTTTGAAAGTGCTACATGGCATTTCATCGAGGTTAAGAAAATAATAAGAACCATGAATTGCAAATATTATTCGGAAAGAACTCTCACAACGTTTCACAACTAGTACGAACGCTGCTAAATTACTGTTGTGTGTAGCTTATGTATTCCGCTTTGAATATAGATAAATATTTTAGCCTACTGACCTCCGTACATGACATAAGCAAAGCAGAGGCTAAAACAATCTTGTTTTGAGGTCGATTACATTTAATGCATTATACAAAAAGGACAGATAAAAATACTCTTGAAGTGAGCGCGAGACAAGAAAAACTTAACGAAAAAAATCGTTGTTTTTTGGTTATTAGCGATACTTTAACAAAGATAAAAGTTACCAAAGTTCTTCAACCAACAATAATGAACACAGCAGATGTAGAGGCAATTATTTAGGTTTATCAACGATAAGCAGAATATACAACGGCTTTTTAAATGCCAAAATGACAAGACTATACAATTCCTAATACAATCATATGTTGCGGATTTGATAATAGCAATAAGTGTATGTAGCAATTATAAATACTAAATATCAACAGAGTATTCTTTTTCAGGAAATAATGAACAAGGGCTTACCAAATCTACAACACAATCTGTATAACACAACCTGTTATTAGCTTACCCTAAAATTCCACTATCTCGTTGTCATAAATGTGATAAAAAAAATTAAAAAATCTAACAGTTTTACTTCAAATAGAAACGTGTAAAATGTACTGATGATTTAGAATTAGATTTTTGCAGAAATATCATCCTTGTTGTATGTGCAAGAGTATAACCTCGGCCTTTTCGTTAATCTTTTTCGAATCAAGAGTTATAGTGGTATTCGAAAATGAAAAAATTTCATGAAATATACCCAATCGAAGGCATCTATCAACGAACTTTTCGGTTGAAATCCAACAAATCTCACCGATATAAACATATTAAAACATCAGCCAATACGTAATTCCTTCGTTCCGTAGCCCTATATACATTGCAAGGCAAATAATAGCCATTAATTACGCATTACCGTATTTCAAATGTCCATGCATAAGTTACCATAATAAGTTACTGTTATGTATGACATAAGCCTACCTGGCGGGAAATTCAAGCCAGGTAACGTACTATTTCCATGTAAATGAAGTCATGCAAATCCCCAAAGCAAAAATTTTAAATCACAACTATTTAAATAACTTTCAATATTTACTTCTCCCAATTTTGAGAATTTCTCAGGATATTGAAATCGGGAAATTCTCCAGTCAGTGTGAAAATGCTGACCATGAACTATGGAGAAGGAGCACGTCAGTCACAATAAATCTCAATGTCAAAATTGGTGACGAAATGACTTAAACGAACCTGGACAAACTGAACACCTTATAGACCACCACGACCCTTTGCAAATTGTGCCTGACCAACCCGAACACCTAATTGACCATCATGAACCCCGCTAGCCCGACCAACCAATTGACCACCACAAACCTCACCACCCCGCCATGTAATTGACCACCACGAACCTGACCATCCCGATCATCTAATAGACCATCATGAACCTGAACAACCCGAACACCCAATTGACCACCACGAACCTGAACAACCTAACCATCTAATTGACCACCAAGAACCTGAGCAACCTGACCATCTAATTGACCAGCACGAACCTCACCAGCCCGACCATCTAATTGACCAACATGAACCTATCAACACAGAGAATCCACGAAATGTAAATAATGTTATCAGTTTGCAAAACGATACACAGCTGTGTAGGAACTACATATGGAACGTATGCGGCAAAGAAAATAACCCCCCCCCATTTTCCACTTGACCCTGCATCTGTGAAGGAGATTTGTGTGACTGCTGGTGCACCACATCTCTTTCTCACTATATTGATGGCTATGTCCACTATGTCCAGAAAAACGATGATATGAAAAATGATATATGGTCAGTCGCAGAAGACCAACTGGTTTCAGAGAGTATACTGATGTTTCCACTCAACTTTTATTTAAAATCTGCAATCCTGAGTGACTAATCTGTTTACTTTTTACCTCACTTGATAATATAATTGATTATTAGAAGATTATAATATATATTATCAAGCGAGGTAAAAAGTAAACGAATTAGTCACTCAGGATTGCAGATTTTAAATAAAAGTTGAGTGGCAACATCAGTATCCACATATACTAGAAAAAGTATAAAAGCATTTAGGAGCCACAGTAATTACGTGAAAAGCTTCATTCAAGAAGCAATTGATAAAAATCAGTTCACGGTAATCATGATTGACGATTACACTAACATTACACTTTATGAGCTTTGCCACTGCTATGTCAAAATGGATTCTTACAGCTTTCTATGATTCTAAAATGGAATGACAAAGATTAGAAGTTCGTAAATATCAAGATAAAGTGGAGCAATTAAAACAAATGAGAAAGATGACAGATTTCTTGTTGGTAGATGATTTGGATCAGCATTTAAAAAGCAAAGACGATTTTGTGCAAGCAATTAAGTGTGCACTTAACAATGGACTAGGTGGTTATATTGATAAACTTGTGTGCCCACAACCAGGTGATTGGCCTGCCCAGTTTTATATGAGGCAAATACAACATAATATCCCAAAGAGCTTGCCAGCTACTATCTCAAGTATAGTCCCTATGATTGGGCTACTGCATATACAGCTAAGTGCAAGAGAATGTGTTTGTTTACTAAATATTGAATTCTTTAAGAAAGAATATTCTGCTATCTTTGACGCATCAAAAATGGTAGCAAATAAACCTAAGCCTTGGAGAATCAGCCTAATACTTGATTTTCTATATGGTGGATGGAAACTAATTAAGGATCAAGTATTGGTTACATTTTCTATGTGCAAAGATGTACAGTACATGACACTAATTAATGCACTGGATAATTATTTGGCAATGTTTTTATCAATTTACTCCATCATTTTCAAGCTTGGCGACACCACCTTATACAAAAAACAATGCTACATTGATGGGTGACGTTTTTTTGTTTTAAAAGTCATCACTACAATAAGGCATCACTTGTCTGGTTTAGTGATTTGCTTATCTGGCAAAATCCAAACAATGGTTTAGCACAGACCTTTGAGAACCATTTGAATTGTTTCGATGAGTATCCAGTTGAGAATTTTCACTCCATCTTACGTGCAAACACGCAACAATCTGACACATCATCTCAACTCCAGCAAAAGGCAAGGGCATTGGACGTGAATAAGGCTGAAAATGCTTCCTTTCTATCATCAATCAGCGTACCACACAAGATTAATGTTAACCAGTCACATTTGGATTTTATTTATCTTTTATCTCACAGTATTTAAATTACGCGTAACGCGCGAATGAAAGTTCTGAATTTGCGTTTAAGCCCAATTTGCGCTCAAACGAATATTCTCTCAGCTTCACATGCGTTGGAAATTTCATAAGTAAAGGTTAATCGAAGAATAATTTCTTCCATGGGCTTTTCTCAAGTTCAACCTCCCTTATTTTTCTTTCCTGATATATATCTAGAAAAGCAAACTATATGCAAACTTGTGACCTTCATGTAAATATAACCAATAACACAAAGTGATTTCATGTACATACAATTACATCTAATGAACCAACTATTAATAACTTTACATCTTAAACCCCATAACATCATTTTTTATATGTTTAATGCATAAAAACAGCATTAAAAATTGATATTAATCATATAGCGATTTAAAAAAAACACAAATAAATATGTAATGTAGACGGTGTCGCCCTACCGAAGGCACCCGTACCACTCCTCTATTTCTAGATGAGTGGCTTTTTTCGCTGAGAGCAATGATTTTAAAAGCTCTTTGTTGATCTCAGCAGCGACACCGCAGATCAATTTCAACAGATTTCATGGCAGATAGGTCTTGATTGTCAATGCGCAACGATGAGCCGCAGCTACTCACAATGTAATTCCCTCGGACCCCCCATTCCATCCGCCATCCTCAGATGGTACTCATTTGATGTTTCAGATAAAGTCAAGGCTGAGTTGACCTTAGGGGGATTTGAACTACAGTCGATCAGATATGATCCGATCTGAAGTTCGGCTGCTCTGCCATCTGAGCTAATCCTCCCTCAAAACACGGGACTTCAACAAAGCTTTTCCATATATAAAGACAAATACTAGAAGTCATAATTATAAATTTCATTTGCCAACTGCGCATTCAAATATACATCATCACTCTTACTTCTTACTTTAATCGTATACTTCGTAGTTGGAACTCACTACCATCAGAGTTGACGTCATCAAAATCATCAAATTATCTTATTTTCTTTATAGTAATATCAACTATAACGAAAAATATAACATTTGAATTAATATTTTTTTATAAAAAAAAGAAAACTTTATATTTATTTCTAACATAACATCATCATTTATTGTAAATAATTTTCCATATGGTGTAAGTGCATATTTTGAATGCCTTCTATTTGTGTATTTATATTGGTTTTAAATTATTTGGTTCAAATAAAGACATATATATATATATATATCATATCTTCTTTTGGCATCATCAGACTCATTATTACAACAACAAAAAAAGATATAAATTTGAGTTAAAAGATGAAAATTTAAAATAGAACTACACAGAAATTAAACAAAACAAGGGAAGTGTTATTTGTTGTTCTAGATTGTTAAACCCATTAAATGAGACGATTTGTGAGTCAGTACGTTGTCATTTTAGCTATACATGCCAACATCTTCGTCAACAGATTGTCTGACACACTAGTTACGCTGCTGACATGCACCTTCGTCAATTTAACATACAGGACAGAAAATCTATCACATTTTTCGTGTTTTGAATAAATGAAAAACAAAACTGATTGCTTCATATGTGAAATACTTGCCCAGCAGGCGAATCAAGCCAAGGCTCAATATGCACTCAGATTCTATAAAAGATTCTTGTCTGTAAAATC
The DNA here is from genome assembly GCA_916610825.1 of Haliclystus octoradiatus. Taxonomy (NCBI): domain Eukaryota; kingdom Metazoa; phylum Cnidaria; class Staurozoa; order Stauromedusae; family Haliclystidae; genus Haliclystus; species Haliclystus octoradiatus. The sequence goes on from OU744451.1 coordinate 2,487,981, forward strand.
TTCGTGAATTTGTATTTAATAATTCCTTTGCAAACTCAAACTCTATATACTTGTATATTCAATATGTATTCATGTGACTGAGGTCTTAATTTAGACATGACATGACGAAACGATGTCAAATCCTATGTTTTTTTATCGCAGTCATTTCTTAAGAATTTAATAAGCAAGAATTAGTTAATTAATTAATATTGCAAGGTAAATATTTATTCTGCAAACAATCAAATTTTAATAGCTTCGGTTCGTAGTATACTCAAATGTAACATATGTCAAAACTGTACATATATCATTTTTCATATCATCGTTTTTCTGGACATAGTTGACATAGCCATACACAACGATAATGAATGTCTGCAATGTTAATAAGCATCAATGTTAATAATGAAAAGACGAATTCACCTATATCATTACTTGCTCATTTTTTCTTATGGAATTAATAACTATATTAAGCTACACAGTGAATGGGATTGTATAGATAACGTCTTTCTAGAAGTTGAACATAGCTAAACTGTGATTTTCCCTTCTTATTCTACAAATAATTTATTTCAGCAAGCATCTCAACTTTTAATGACATGGCTCAAGGGAATCTGATATCATAATGATTGACGGCGTACTTTGCTGTAATACTGTTTTAGTCAACATTCTTCTCGTTAGTGACGTCATACATATAACATACGTTTGATTTGACATATTCGTTGTTTTCGTATGCAAGGGATTTGCACGAGAATAGCATCTGTTTGCATAGCAAACAACATTCTGTTAATGAGCGCACTTTAACAGAGATTGATTAATTAGTGAGAATTTCAAATCCTTTGAATTCAACTCTTTCATAACAGAATTCATACCCTAAAAGAAAATTATAATATTCTGATGAATAAATGAATAGGAGGATGGATTGCAGAAAAGAATTTTCCTGTTCAGTAAAACACGGCAATATAATGAACATGGTGCAAGATAATGTGGTAAATCATATTTGATGAAGAGTAAAAAATACATCATAGTATCATTTTAATGGTATTTGTAGTGTAGTGTATTGTATTGAAAGCTCAAATTGAGATTCTCAATCATAGCTTTCGTGACGTAGTCGATATTTATGTATCAAAATTGCCAATAGTATTTCTCTTTTATATAAAGTATATCTTAATTGTACAGCTATGATTTAACATTTGCGATACCATTGTGTCAATGTATATTAGCTTGCTTTCAATCGTTGTTCAGGATAGAACAATTAAATTTATTAATGTAATAGATTGATAGAAGAGAAACCTCAATAAAAATAGCATGTAGTAAGAGCAGCTGTAATTGTGATGGTGATTGTGAGATTATCTTGAATATATATAACATGTGTCTTGTGATAATAAGAAAGAATAACATTGACTGAGAGAAGTTGTAAAACGTTTGATAAATCAGTTTCCTGATGTGTTGGTTTTGAATGAGAAAGAGCAATAATTTTTCAAGTGAGGTGTTTCAATGGGGACCTCAACTGTATTATACCAAGCGCGCTAATAGCGATCTTAGCCCGAATGAGTGAGATATGTGAAATATATTTCTTTGTTTTCGCTCGTATAACCCCTCCCTAAGTAAGATCCCTATTAACTACCAACAGCTAATAAAATATTTGGACACAAGTGTATGATTTATAAGTATTTCGTTTCTAAGCTGTACAGTCTGTACAGTAAAACGTGATTATCCTATTTAACTTGATTATGGATTGATCACATTGTGTCCACGCTCACTTATATAATAAAAACTTCTTCTAAACAACTGCGATAAATATGTACCAAATAAATTAATGTGTGATATTCATTTAATAGGATTCTTTATGAAGAAGGAGTCAAGATAAACAACATCTAGTTTAATGAGTATATATTCATACCTTGCACCTATGAACTACAATCCTTAAAATGATATTTATATAGTGTGAAATAATCAATAAAGATGTTCTTGAAGGCTCGGAATTATGGAGAGTTTAATGATTCAAGTTAATATATTGATTATACTAAAGGAAACAGGAGGAAAATCATCAATATCAAGGGTAAATCCCTATATACTTACGTTCGTAGGTCAATACTAATGATGCAACTTTGTTTTCATCTCCATTAGCTTGTCCAAAATTATAGAAGGTTCGGCATGGGTCATTAACGTGTACTGGTCCAGATAAATCCATAGATATAACCAACTCAACAGTAATTCTAGTGTCACTCAAGGCAGGTTTTGATTTGCCGAAAAGTGATACTAAATTTGATGTCAGATACACATTATCTGATTCAAATTGAGGTAATTCCCAATAAATGCATGCATTATTCACATCAATTTCACATTCTTCGCTTGAACTTAGTTCTTTATGTGAATTGAATCATAAAAGATCCAGATCCACGTGATATTCGACCACTTTCAGCAGTGAGTCGAAGCTGAGCTTTGGAAATCATATAGCCGTCAAATGTTCTAACATCATGAAATTTCAGGAATAGCGTTACCATCGATGTCGTAGACGTAGTATATGGAAACCTAAAAGAGCCTGAATCCCAATTGCATTATGTTGTTAGCAAATTCAAGTTTTTTGTCATCCTCTGCTTTCTCAATGTAATGCCTTTTAGTGAAGGTTGATGAACAAACTAGAACAGATGTATAAAAACAAAAAAAAATTAATCCACAGGTTAAATAGCATATAATTATTATTGGGCACTTGGAGGTTACGAATGTGGAACCTCGAGGAAAGTAACTCAAATTTGGGTATGTGAATAGTATTTCAAATTCAACTGTGCTTATAAAATGATTATACTGTTTGTTTGTTGTGGCTAAACTAGAGAAAATTGGAAAACTGTATAAGCTTCTTCTCATTGAATTTTGAAATACCATTCTACCAAAATATTTTGGATACTGTTAAATTTTCTGAGCACATTGGTGCTTGTTGTCGATTTTTTTGTTGTGGATTAATTATTTAATTCTGAATGTATTACTATCAAAAACATATTTTTAAAACTCAAATATCTTATATCCTTAATAAATTTTTGCATTTTTAAGTTTAAGTAACCTAGTAATGCAGATTTAGAAAACATCATCCGTAACAAAAGAGATGCAAAGACCAGGTTTCTGCCAATTCACTATGGCGACAATTGAGAAACTCTGAGTGTTGAAGTCGGACAGAGCTTTCAAACAGTCTTTAATTCTAGAAATAAAATAATTGACGATGTTTGTGTGCGTGAACCGAGGCCGGCTTTACTGTCTTTTCACTGCGTTGTTTACCTATTCCAGTATGACTCGGGCGATGCAAGTTATTTCGGCTTTACGCGCCGGCATCTACATCAACGTATTGATGAACATAGTGTGTCGGCAGTCGGTTTACACAAACAAACTCACAATAAATATGTCAAAAATCTTTTTTCTGTACTGAGGAAGTGCATAAATAAGTTTGATTGCTTCCTTCATGAAATGTTATAAATCAAAGAGCTAAGTCCGACCCTCAAAAAAAAGAAAGATTCCGTCCTGTCTAGGCTATTTGTGTAACTCTACCAAAGTAAATAAAATATTTTCTTTGTTGCATTGTTTTGTACCCAATTTTATAATGACGCAAATTTTTACTATAAATACTTCGTAATTTTAATATGTTATTCCTTTTAACCTGAAGATTCAATTAAGCTATTGCGAAACGTTGTTTATACCTAGATTGATTTTACTGCATTAAAAGAACAACATTCTTGTCGTCTTTGAATTCACATCTAATGTAGGAATAATGTTGGAAGATACTAGCAAAGTGTTGAGATCATGAGTCTCCCGAAACGGGAAATGTGGGGTAACCCTTCAAGATTACATCACTTTTTAGGGATGTGTGGCAAGTGAGTTCACCCAGAGGCAGATCCAAGGGGTGGGAGTAATCACAAGGGTTCAGATTCTAAGTTCTTCGAGGCGCCGCTTTTTTTCTCTTTCCAAAACACATTTCTTAAAAATGAAATTCGCCATCAGACATTGGACAACGTCATATGATTCGTAGTAGATGGGAAGTAGCATTATTGTTGTTACAATTCTCGTATGATTGGACACGGGATCGGCAGAAAGAAAACTTAACTCTATCGATAAGATTTCACTACCATGGAACTAGACCTCAGTAGAACATCCTTTCGATTGCCATGATTTTGCACAACTCAGATGAGGTAGACTTCAAATAATTTGATTATCAACAAATGATATCAGTCTATCTCACATTCCTGTTTACTCTGCACCCCTAAGCACCCGTGAAGAAAAATGCTTGTACTGCCAGTACTTTCTTCTATTTTCGAAACGCTACACTTTGTCATCGTCATTCATCCTTCTTTTATTTACATTATCCAAATCCAAGATGGCTGGGGAAAAATTCAATTTTGAAAGTGTAAATTATTCTTTATTGACAATTAACTGAGTATTTAATTGAGATTAGGGTTTAGGATTGTCTACAAATAGACTCTTTGTCAAATGAGTAGTGACGATATATGGACTTGCAGAAAAACCAACCTCGGTTGGAATCATCCGAATTAAGATACGAACCGATCGAGACTGGTTTAGACCTCATGATTGTCAGGTGACAAGGTGTGATCGAAGAAGGGCGTAGAGATGGTGCAATGGGAAAAAGTTCAAATTCATTGGATTGATTTTGCGAACATCAGTTATTTTTTCGGGCAACGAACGGCCAAATATTCAGTATTCGTTGATACGTGGTTAGACTTATTTTGCATTGTACGTTGTTCTCCATCGCTTGGTTTTACTTTTATTCGATATCTCAAGCTTTATTAATATTACGCAAATGTCTCGTAACACTGCCAATAGTCGGGCAGCAAGTGCGTCGAATGAGATTGCTGTTAGAACGCCAACGATGTCAATATCTGCAGCAGATAGAGCGCTCATTGTTCAAGAGCTAAATGATGCACTGAGAGAAGACAACGCTCAAGAGCAGCAACCAAACGCACCAGCGATAGCGCTAAGCCAGCCGCAAATACAAGGTACGACAACAATATATTCAGCACCAGGTAATGGCCATGATACTGGATCACAAGGTACGTCTGTTTACGCTTTGCCGTCGTTTATAAATACGTTTGAGATGCCTGTCGCTTCCGCTAAAGATGTTTCGGCCACAACCTGCTCAATGGCTGGTCCAACCCCTGCCACGATAGATCCATTGGTGTCCACCATATCTCCAACGGGGCCTCAACCGTTTATTCTGGGACCAGGCTGTACCCCCACTCTGGCCAAATTGGTGGCGCGTATTGTCAGCGGAGCTTTTGTGGATTTAGATGAATTGCTATCTGTGAACTTCGCGGAGTCAAACCAAGAACCAAAAATTTATATGAACGGACAACTGATGTTTGATACAACGATTCAACACCGTGTGCGAAAAACGTATGATATAATCTCATGGGTGGAAGCATTTAGCATCTACATGGCTATTAAATCCATTTACCACGCTGATAGATGAAGATATCTATCTATGTATAAATTACTAATTATCAAAACGTACCGGCATTTCGCCGGATTATCTTGGCTGCATTATGATCGGGCTTTCAGAGAGTATCGCCGCGGCCACAAAGAAAACGGATTGGTCACAATTAAATCCACAACTATTCAGTTTCCATACTGCAGCGCGACCAAAACTACCAGTATCAGCTACCAACATGTCCTACAAGGGCCAACGCTTTCACCTTACACTAGTAATCAAGATGTTTGTAATAGCTGGACCAACAGATGATGTTGAGCCAGGGGATTACCTTGCAAGTATCCTCCCATCTGCAGCAGATGTGCCCAGAGTCATCGATTTAGTTATTATTATTTAAACTGTCGTACGACAGTGTCTGTGGTTTCCATTGATTATTTGGTTCCGTTTTCTTATACCGCTGTCACATTGTTCTAATGTCTTAAGAGGCTTGATCTTTTTATCATAATAAAATAAACTAAAAATAAAAAAAGTTATAATGTCATTCATTACTCGTGCATGATATTAAAATTATATTGTTTATGAAGATATGCGTGTATTGTCTATTCGGTGTTTCACCCCCTCCCCTCTCGCAGTTCTGGTTTGCCTTGCCTTTCCCCACGTTATTGCGTATCTTGCTTTGTGTCTACATTAGCAAAAGCATTTCCGTGACTCTACACTATGGAATAATTAGCGCAATAGTTTTTTTTTCTGAAGTTAGAACTACCGTTAATTAATAACAATCCGTACAACGAACTCGTGTACCAAACAATGTCCGTCTGAGGTTTGTACAAGACATTGGTAATTTTTGATAAGGCAGGTCGGAACAAATAAGAAATTGTCCTCGTATAGACGTTGCAGCCTCGTAAACAAAGCTGAGGTTTTATTTTCAAAATGATGTTCGTCGGACTACAGTAGAAATGCTTCGTGCTTCCAGGACTTACAAAGTGCTTATAGTTTGAAGTTACTAGGTTAATAAAAGCCGCTTCGCTAATAATTGGTACCGTAGTAGGAAGGCATACCTGACAGTCAGTAGGGTATGGCACGACAATTATTTTCGATCTATAAATTATGTACCGTTTCAAGTATTTGGCAACCGTTAGAGTAAGGGTAGCTCTAATTAAGCAAGTGAATGTTTCTACGTTGACGATGCAAGGTAAGTGGTCTATAAGTTACCTTGAAAGAACAATATATACGTATATATATCGTAGGCTCAGTGTCTCGGCTACCGTGTAGCGAGGAAATAATGGGCATAAGTTTAAGTGTGTTCGAACAGTTTGATGCTATGAAATCTCGCTATTATACCTCAAGGGCTTTGTTCAATCATATCAGGCTATTTTTGCAATGCAATTAGGCAAGCGAATTTAAGAATGTAGCATTCGTCAACTAGGCTGTCTAAATAAGTAATAAACACCAACTGAAGAGGCTTGCATAAAACTTTTGAACCCTCTTGATTTGAAAAAATTTTAAACCCCTTTTGATAAAGTGTGATTATACAAGTTGTATCTCAATCATACTAGAAAAAAAAGTGATCAAAATGGCGCGGGGTTTAGTTGTGAGGTAATCAAACGTGTAGAGGGGGCAGATAGTGTTTTCCAGCGTATAGCCTTTGCCTATGTCTGTTTCTTTCTAGCATGTATGGCTTGCATCCCTATGACAATGGTGACTCCTCTGAATGCAAATCAGTTTGCACTGCAATTCGGAAAATCACCCAGACAGGGTTTCCTATGTTCTAGACAGCATACAGAATGGGTTCAAACTCGGTTTACATTTCTTGCAAACCCTGAAGTCGTCTACGCGTAACAAACCTTCGGCATTAGCAAGCTCAACTGTTGTCGATAAATATTTAAAAAATGAAGTACGTCTAGGACGAGTGGCAGGCCCATTCGTAAGTTCTCCTTTGCCACATTTGCACATCAGTAGCTTTGGGGTATTGCCGAGGCAAGGCCAGGAAGGAAAATGATGCCTTATTGTATATTTTTCTTCTCCAAGAGGTGGCAGTGTCAACGACGGCATTGACTCCACAGATTTTTCATTTGAATACATAAAAATGGATCACATCATTCAAATGGTTGGAGAGTTAGGTGTTGGTGCCTTAATGGCAAAATTCGATGTAGAAGCGGCTTACCGTAACGTGGCAGTTCATCCTTCAGAGCGTCATCTGTTGTGGATGAAATGGGCTAGCCATTAGTTTGTTGATCTGGCATTACCATACGGCCTTAGATCTGCTCCATACATTTTTAACTCTGTGGCTACTGCGGTAGAGTGGATCCTCATCTACAACTATTCGGTATCACCGCTTGTTCACTATTTGGATGACTTCATAACAGCAGGCTAACCTTACTCTACTGTGTGCGCTTCTAATTTGAGTGCATCATTACGAGTCTTCAACGATCTTGGACTTCCGTTGCATCCAGAAAAGTGCCTATGACCAGCCACGATCTTAACAATCTTAGGAATCGAGCTCAACTCACTCACACAAACCGCTAGACTACCCCAAGAAAAGCTATGCAAGGTACATGATTTGATACAACGATGTAGTAAAAAGCGTTACTGCAATAGAACTGAACTTGAATCGTTGATTGGCCAGCTGCATCATGCTGCCAAAGTTGTTTGGCCAGGTAGAGCATTCATTCGTCGAATGTTGGACAATTCATCCATGCATTCATTCGTCAAATTTCCGGAAGCGGTCACATCCAATTCGCATCAACCATGAATTCAGGTTGGACCTACAATGGTGGCTTCAATTTCTCCCATCCTGGAATGGAGTTAGCTTCTGGCTTTTTCCGCATATGCATCATGTGGTAGACATCAACGTCTTCTCCGATGCCTCAGGAGCTTTCAGATATGGCGCTTTTGTGGATAATCAATGGTTCAGTGGCACATGGCATTCCAGCATTGCATACAAATCCATTGCATTCCAGGAACTAGTGCCAATTGTACTTGCAGCGCCAGTTTGGGGCCCTGAATGGGCTCACAAGCATGTGTTGTTTCATTGTGATAATCTAGCATTAGTGAGCATAGTCAACCATCGTAAGTCTAAAGTTTCAGAACTAATGTTTTTGATGCATTCTCTGCTGTTGGCGGCAGCTCGCTACCAAGTCTCGTTTGCGGGGGAAAATATACCCGGAGTACACAATCGAATTGCTGACTCGTTGTCCAGTTTAAAATTTCAGGAATTCCATCGACTGGCACCAGAAGCTCGTCCCAATCCAACTACCGTACCGGTAACCCCATTGTCCAGCTTGATATAGGTCAATTGGAACATCAATGTCAGATGCTAATGGGCAATGGACTTACACCTTCAACACGCCGAACATATCGGTCAGCCCAGAAAAGGTTTCTGAATTTCACCCGTGATCTGGGGATAGCGTTGCCGTTTCCGGCATCAGAACGTACCCTGCGCTTGTTTATAACACAACTATCCAAAACTATCCAACACCGTTCAATAAAAGTTTCCCTGTCGGCAATTGGAGCGATGCATGTTGAAGCTGGACTAAAGAATCCCCTACCAGAATGTATTCAAGTGAACCTACTTCTCAGGGGTATGCAACGCTGTCAGGGCTCAAGTACAATAGAAAGGCTGCCAGTTACCAAAGACGTTATGCACAAGATTGGGCATTCCCTCGCATTAGATAATTTTGACCATTGCATGTTATGGGCAGCGTGTACATTGGCCTATTTTGGATTTCTTCGGGCATCGGAATTCACTGTTCCTTCAATGAACAGCTTTGACGCTACTCTGCATTTGATGGTAGAAGATTTGGCGTTCAATGACTTGGCTGCATCAACTTCTCTAAGAATATTCATAAAGACTTCAAAGACAGACCCGTTCAGAACAGGTTGTCATATTTACATTGGTGGGGGATATCCCCCAATGTGTGCTATCAAGGCATTGCCTAAGTACTTGATCAATAGGGGCAATATCCAAGGGCCGCTATTCGAGTTTGCATCTGGCCAGCCTCTATCTCGAAATCATCTAACATCTTGGCTTCGAACTATTCTTTCTGCAGCCAGTAATTCAGGAATATATTCATCACACAGCTTCTGAATTGGGCCGCGACAATTGCAACAGGGAATGGTGTACCTGCTCACATTATCAAATCATTAGGTCGCTGGAATAGTGATGCTTACTTGCGGTATATTCGCAACCGTCCTCAGTCGTTGAACCAGTTCTCTCATAATCTCTCATAGGTAAGAATCAACCTCCCCATTAATTGTCTTCGATGTAATGCCAAATGTTCTTGATACAGATTGGTGCTTGGGTTGATTGGGCGGAAGTTCCGTTGGCTTACTGTCACTTCTCTCCAAGCACCTTGGAGACATGCTTTGGCGGTGACAGTTTAGGTCCTATCGATTACGGATCAAAACAAACGAAGACCACCATCCAAGAACCAATGCCAAACAATACGTGTATACAAGACGACAACTTTAATTGACAATTAACCGAGTATTTAATTGAGATTAGGGTTTAGGATTGTCTACAAATAGACTCTGTGTCAAATGAGTAGTGACAATATATGGACTTGCAGAAAAACCAACCTCGGTTGGAATCAGCCAAATTAAGATACGAAGCGAACGAGACTGGTTTAGACATCATGATTGTCAGGTGACAAGGTATGACCGAAGAAGGGCGTCGAGATGGTGCAATGGGAAGAATTTCTCATTCATTCGATTGATTTTGCGAACATTGGTTATTTTTTCGGGCAACGAGCCAAATATTCAGTACTCCTTGATTCCTGGTTAGACTCGAGCCACATTGCCGGGCATTATTTTCCCTCCCTCCCACATCCTATAGAGACTTAAGGTGGTAAGTGTGTAAGAGTTTCCTCTGGCTTAGCAGTGTGACTGGTGATTGTTTGGTGGCGGTGACAGATTAGGTCCTATCGATTACGGGTCAAAACAAACGAAGACCACCATCCAAGCACTAATGCTAAACAATACGTGTATACAAGACGACAACTTTAATCATATTGAAATTACCCTTTAAAGGGTTAAAAATAATACAGAAGACAGATTTTGTTATCAGCATTCTTCAATGGTAATGATTTAAGTGAATTAACTGCTTTGAAGTGTTATGTTCATCAAAACATATCAGACCCCTTTACTAGACTGGACCAAAAAATCGAAAGTTTGAAATGTTAAATGCACGATCCATTTTATTATTAGAATTGCTCTGAAAACAAGTTACCGAAAATTTAAAACTCTTCCGACATCGGGAAGTGGACTCTCAAGACCCCTCTATATTAATATGTAAAGTTAATGGCAAAAACGCTAATATATTTCAAATGGGATTAAGTTATCTTTGCTATAACATTTTTATAAATTTGAATAGATGGCAATAAAGCTCATGACATGAATAATTTTAATTGATATTTTAAAATATTAAAATATTTATATTTCCAATAAAAATAGTGGATTCAAAGAGATACATCGAAAAGCGTAGATTCCGGTGTGAAAACAGCTCTATCAGACAAGTGTGAGGCTTCAATCTGTCAACATCAAAAAAATATTGAAGAGGTCTTAGCAGCTTTTGCGGTGGGAGGTTTTCAAAATTGTAACTTGAGAATCTTTTGAATGATGACTAGACGATCACTGAGAATAGAGAAACGGTAAATCTGCACACAAGTGAAAGATTATTCAAAGCATGTTCAAAGGAAAATACATCTTGGTTTCTTGGAAATCAATGAACCATCGCAATAATAATACTGTAAAGAAAATGTTCTGTTTAAAACCCTTTATTTGGCACATTATGAAATATCATTTATAAAAATTATTTTTCATCAAACCTTTCAATTGCCTATCAACATTGATATTATAAAAAAAAATTAAAATTCTAAAAATAGCGTGCGTCAGAATTTGTTGCCATATGGCAACATTGCCAGGAAACGGGTATAAAACACGGTAATTTTTTACAATGTAACTTTATTGTATAGTTTGCAAAGATATAATAATATGTATTGAAACAACCTTGATTATATATTTTATGTCCATGAAATCAACTATTATTGATAAAACAGTAACGACGTAAAGGTAAAAATTAGTTCAATTTACGTAATAACATAAATACTTGAAATTATATTTTGGAGTGGAATTCCAAAAAACAGCTTTTTTCTCCAGTTAGGCAGATACCAACATTGCATTTTTTGCAGTAGATTATGGTGAATCCATTTTTGCATTATCTGCACCTCCCTTTCTGATCACTTTGGCATTCCGGCCAATGTCCAGCCCCATCGAACCGCTCACTGCTATCTGGTGTTGGTGTCGATGGCTTTTTTCCTCTCTTTTCTGTTATCTCTAAACTCTTTCTCTTTGATGACGTCCTGCTGACCTTTTTGTCTTTCCTCCTTTGTTCTCAGATATCAGGGATTGGGTGATGCTCATTGAGAATTTTAAAAGTGGCAGCTGATCTTTTTTGGGTATAGAATGTTTGTTTGCGTGACGTCTGTAGAGGATCCACGCGTTTACTTTGGCCATGTAAATACAATGCCAGAATATCTTCACGTACCATCTCCTAGATATATATTTGATGCGATATAATGATATGAGCATATCTGCCAAATCAACACCTCCCATACCGGAATTGTACATCTTGATGATATTTGGACATGGTATGTTCCTTCTTTTCTTTTCCTTTGGGCACCATCACTCAATATCACAGATAGGATTCACCCCTACAAAATTTGAAGCAATATGAACCGCATTATTGCCGAGCCATTTCGTGATAATTATTCCGGAGTTCAAATCAGATTTGTAATCCAACAAGCCATGACCTTCCTTTTTCATTGACTTGATAGTTTCCAATTTGCAGTCTTTTAGTCGGTTACAACGCATAGTGCCACATCCAAAATTGAGTGTTTTTTCAAGTATTGTAATAAATCTAAAGTAGTGAACCAATTATCAAAGTAAACCTTGTGGTATTTTCCTTCTGGAAAGGCTGCACATAGTGTTGTTACAACCTGCGCAGATATCTGAAGGTTATTATCACTTGCAGAAGAAGGTCCTGGTTGATCAGTGTCCTTACCAGTATAAATGCAAAACTGGTACATAAAACCTGACGCACCTGCTCTGACCAAATTTTTGAACCCCCATTTTATAGGCTTTTGGGATTATATTGACGAATGCCACTATATTTAGTTTTCACAGGAATTATTTGCTCATCTACAGAGTGACTTTCTTCTGGTTTTATTTTCACGAATTGTTCGTTCAATGATTGGAGGACAGACTGTATTTTAAATAATCTCCCGTGTATAGCTGAATTGTATAACGAATTGTCAGCAAAGTGCAAATATCTCCGAAATTTTTCAAAACGTTTTCGTGGCATGACATCAGCAATGCTGGGATACCGTAGCTGATTTGACCAGTAGTGAGTATATCCTGGAAAATTAATTATACGCATCATAATAGGCTCTCCGATAAACTTTTCAATTACAAGTTACAATTTCAGTTACAATTTTTGAAAACCTCCCACCGCAAAAGCTGCTAAGACCTCTTCAATATTTTTTTGATGTTGACAGATTGAAGCCTCACACTTGTCTGATAAGGCTGTTTTCACAGCGGAATCTACGCTTTTCGATGTATCCCTTTGAATCCCCTATTTTTACTGGAAATATAAATATTTTAATATTTTAAAAAATCAATTAAAATTACCCTTTACCTGGCAGTGTTGCCATATGGCAACATAAAGTTTGATGGCCTCTCCTATCTCAACCTCTTTAGCAATATATAAATACCATGGTTCATTGCAAGCCTACACCTTCCTTCGATTTTGTGTAGGAGTTTTGTTTTGTTGAGAGAACAGTGAAAAAGGACAATATTTTGATTTTGTTTAATTTTCAAGTAAAGTTGTAGGTGCCATTACATGGTTTTTGAGTATATATAATTGGATTATTGAAGAAAGCTTAAGGTATGTTGTAATTTTCCTGTATTTAAATGATTATTTGCAGTATTTTGAGCTATTATCAAAGTAAACCTTGTGGTATTTTCCTTCTGGAAAGGCTGCACATAGTGTTGTTACAACCTGCGCAGATATCTGAAGGTTATTATCACTTGCAGAAGAAGGTCCTGGTTGATCAGTGTCCTTACCAGTATAAATGCAAAACTGGTACATAAAACCTGACGCACCTGCTCTGACCAAATTTTTGAACCCCCATTTTATAGGCTTTTGGGATTATATTGACGAATGCCACTATATTTAGTTTTCACAGGAATTATTTGCTCATCTACAGAGTGACTTTCTTCTGGTTTTATTTTCACGAATTGTTCGTTCAATGATTGGAGGACAGACTGTATTTTAAATAATCTCCCGTGTATAGCTGAATTGTATAACGAATTGTCAGCAAAGTGCAAATATCTCCGAAATTTTTCAAAACGTTTTCGTGGCATGACATCAGCAATGCTGGGATACCGTAGCTGATTTGACCAGTAGTGAGTATATCCTGGAAAATTAATTATACGCATCATAATAGGCTCTCCGATAAACTTTTCAATCTCCTCTAGATCTGTTGCTAGTGATTGCGCAGTCGATTACATGCGCATACAATATAAATTAGTTTGCTAAAATATCATGTCTATCAAGTTTACTGTACAAAACAGTCTGAAAAAATCGATAGGGAACATTTTTTCAGGGAGATTGTCATCTTCCATCTCGAATTCTTGAGAAGATTGTGGAATATCCCTTTTCCTCCAACGGTATTTATGTTCTTGGTTTGGGTCTGGAATGTCATTAGTAGCATCTGCTGAATCCTCTTCCTCTATACCCTGTTCTGCGTCCTCCTCAGCATTTTTCATTTCTATGCATTCTGAGATGTACTAGCGCATCTCAAACTCAATGTCATCTTCTTCATCCCAAGTTGACACAGATTCAGGGCGTTGTGGCATATCTTCTTCCTCATCTGAACTGAATTGAGACATGTCAGACTCAAAACCATCCACTACAGCATCTAGTGCATCCTCAAGGCTGAATAAGTTTTTTTTGTTAGTATCCATCACTGTCAAAACAAAATAATTTAAAATGTAAAAGGTCGTAGGAAAATAATAAAATAACATCACAGTTATCAAGCTATCAAAAAGAGAATCTAGATTACAGTTAGATTAACAGCCGTCAGATAATGCTATAATATAAGGAATCCATTCACATGTATGCCTAAAGTGGGGAGATTTTCAACTTTTAGACAGTCTGAATTACAAAATAAAAGCAAAAGTATCGATGGTATGGATAAACATGTTACACCGTTTCGTTTATTTAACGACTATGCAGATAAATATAGGAAATGTCCTTCAGCACAAAGAAAACTCAAATATCTCAAGAGAAATGATGACCTGTGTTATAGCCATTATTTGGCAATGTTGCCATATGGCAACAAATTAATCAGAAAGCTGTAAAATTTGAAGGCCAATATAAAATACAGGCAGCGATAGCTCAAAATACTGCAAATAATCATTTAAATACAGGAAAATTACAACATACCTTAAGCTTTCTTCAATAATCCAATTATATATACTCAAAAACCATGTAATGGCACCTACAACTTTACTTGAAAATTAAACAAAATCAAAATATTGTCCTTTTTCACTGTTCTCTCAACAAAACAAAACTCCTACACAAAATCGAAGGAAGGTGTAGGCTTGCAATGAACCATGGTATTTATATATTGCTAAAGAGGTTGAGATAGGAGAGGCCATCAAACTTTATGTTGCCATATGGCAACACTGCCAGGTAAAGGGTAATTTTAATTGATTTTTTAAAATATTAAAATATTTATATTTCCAGTAAAAATAGGGGATTCAAAGGGATACATCGAAAAGCGTAGATTCCGCTGTGAAAACAGCCTTATCAGACAAGTGTGAGGCTTCAATCTGTCAACATCAAAAAAATATTGAAGAGGTCTTAGCAGCTTTTGCGGTGGGAGGTTTTCAAAAATTGTAACTTGAGAATCTTTTGAATGATGACTAGACGATCGCTGAGAATAGAGAAACGGTAAATCTGCACACAAGTGAAAGATTATTCAAAGCATGTTCAAAGGAAAATACATCTTGGTTTCTTGGAAATCAATGAACCATCGCAATACTAATGCTGTAAAGAAAATGTTCTGTTTAAAGACATTGCAAAGAAGAGATCTATTAAATCAATTCAAATAAAAGGAACTCATATTGTTTTTGAGTTTAAAAAGCGTAATTAAAATGGAATGATTAATTTTGAATGGACAATAAATTTTCCAAAGAAAGTATACTTTGTGAACACAATGGCATACATGCACTGAACTTTGTTATTCAAAGTTTACATTCACAACAAACTGTTCTCTACATTCTATTTGCAAACATTAATATTTACCCGTGAACTAATTTGCATGTATTATCTTGATATCAGGAAGTAAATCTGATAAACATTTGAATAACTTTTGCATAATTTGTTTGAGGAGTTTATGTTTATCAATTTTAGTTTCTAGTGGCCGTCGCACAGAAAACGCATGAGATTAAAAAAATGATCGAGTTCAGTCACCATTCGACACAACAAAGATTCTCAAGTTACAATTTTTGAAAACTTTCCACCGCAAAAGCGGCTAACACTTCTTCGATATTTTTTTGATGTTGACCGATTGAAGTTTCACACTTGTCTGATAGAGCTGTTTTCACAGCGAAATCTACGCTTTTCGATGTATCTCTTTGAATCCGCTATTTTTATTGGAAATATAAATATTTTAATATTTTAAAAATCAATTAAAATTATTCATGTCATGAGCTTTATTGCCATTTATTCAAATTTATAAAAATGTTATAGCAAAGATAACTTAATCCCGTTTGAAATATATTAGCGTTTTTGCCATTAACTTTACATATTATTTTAGAGGGGTCTTGAGAGTCCATTTCCCGATGTCGGATGAATTTTAAATTTTCGGCAACTTGTTTTCAGAGCAATTCTAATAATAAAATAGATCGTGCATTTAACATTTCAAACTTTCGATTTTTTTTACCAGTCTTCCCTTTGCTATACTGTGCGAAATGTAATTTCTTCGATTTTTTTACATGATTTCTTGAAACTTGCAAAAAGTACATAATAATAGAGGAATAATTTTGTGCTTGTCCTCCGTATTTTTTGCATCCAAGCGAAAAAATCTAAAAATACCGAAAACTTCCCATTTTGAACAAATTTGGTTGAACAACAGTGATACGCTTTTGTGAAAATGTCGTAATTGAGGTAATCAGAAACACATTGTTGAGGGTGGTACTGACATCCTACGAGAAAGCTTTTATCAAATTTGAATTATTAAATCTTTGAACATGTCAGCTACAGCAGGGTTTCATCATTTAAGCAGAGGTCAGATACTATTATGACATTTGTAAAACTCTTGAAAATGCAATCGAGCTGCAGTATTTTAGCTCTCATTATGCTATCTTGATACGAGAATTACGACGAGCTTTTTATGGTTTGTGATGATATTTGCTTGAAGGTTAGGCCGAGGAATAAAAGGCCAGCAGTTTACCTTGATGTCTTCTTCTTTTATATTTGTAACTTGATTTATCAAAAAGAAGATGCTATATTTTGAGGCATATGATTCAGAGCATTCTATTTGCAAATTTAGCGATAGCCATTATTGTTTGATGATGCTCGCTGATTGAGATGGCTTCTGGGGACGGAAATATTGTCTTGCTGTAATAACAGACTCTGCTCAATAATGACAACTTGACATGTGTTTTTGAAGAGGAAAGGTACTTGCAGTAGGTAAAAGTTAGCTTCTTCAAGGATACTTTCAACTATTTGATATATAAATTAGTACAATGCTTGAAAGTAAATTAATTAAAGAATTGATAGAGATGTACATTTTTTGTCATGTATCCATTTATATACATGTTGTACATATTTCATATACATATACATTTATATACATGTTGTACAAGCTTTTCAAAACCAAAACACTTGGAAACTCAGTTAAATCGTGAGATAATAATTTATCAAAAATTAGATCTAAATGTAATTATAAAGTTATGTGTATGTTGCAGATCATATTGATCTTAGGCAGTGATCATGGGCCATTTGTTTGTTTTCCTAGGCCTTTCAGGTCTGATTTCCTTACTCCCAGGCTATTGAATTATTGTTTCATACTGTGTACATGTATTTTTCAATATAAACTTAATGATTAAGGATAATGATCGCTTTCAACTTATAATTTTCTCTTCAACTTCATGTTCACTGTTCATGATAATTCATAGAATTCTATAAAATGTTTAGCAGGCTGATTCTTAAGGCTAACACCAAGCGTTTGAGTAAAATGAACTAATAGGGATCTTCATACACTTCCACTTGCCCCTCTGTCGGTAGGCCTATTGACTGCCAGGGAAATAAATCTGTTATCCATTCCTATTTCCAGAAGCTCTGAAGGTAGATTGAGTCTATTATTCACTTGTCTACATGCATTCAATATTTTTACTTCTTGATTACCTAATGTAATAATTACAATATAATCTGCCATTCAGGGAGATCTCAATTTTGTTTCATGATTCTCAGCCAGCAAAGAGAAGTTTTTCTGTTTTACTGCGCAACCCATCTGGCATGAAAGTCGCCAAAGTCAGTGATACACATCGATCTGCTGATCCATTGCATTTTGTTCATCTTTTCCCAACTGGGCAAGATGGCTACAATTTAGAATTAACACAACAACCTCAAACTAATGGTGATCTTGCAGGCACAGTACAGCCATCTAGGATTTCGTGTGGACAATTTTATGCATTTCACACCTAAATGCGTAAACCATTGTGCAGTGTTTATGATGGGCAGTGAGCAGTGGTTATCTCATGTGTGGTTGAAAGCTCTGGCAAGAATTCCTCTGCGTTTCTTAAGTAAAAATTTAAAACCAACGCCTACTATATCTGAGAAATACAAAAAATACTTGAGAGAGAATCATGCAAACGGCTATGTGAAGATGCTGCTGCAACAGTTGATGGTGAAAAAGTAAGATCAGGAAGGCAAGTAAATCTACCACGATCATTTATTGGAGGACCACGTTATATGCATGAAAATTTTCAGAATGCAATGGCCATTTCAAGAGAATTTCATAAACCAGATCTCTTCCTAATTTACATGTAATCCTGATTGGCAACAGATTACACAGTCATTGCTGCCTGAAAAAATTCCAAAGTACGGTCCGGACTTTTTTTCAAGAGTGTTTATTATCAAATTTAAGGCACTCATGCATGACTTATGCAATAAAAACATTTTTGGAAAAAGGGTAGGAAATGTAGCCGTAGTTGAATTCTAGAAGAGAGGTCTCCCACATTGCCATATTTTGTTGATTTTCTGGAATCTGACGGAATTCAAACCACATCTGATTTTGACTCAAAATCATCGCAGAAATTCCACCATAACCATCAAAATGCGAGGGAAACACTGTACAGCAGGTTTTATTGCAAAAATTGGTATTTGACCACATTAATCATACGTGTAATCCTACCTGTAAAAAAGCCGGGGAGCCATGTTCCAAAATATTTCAAAAAGAATCTGTTGATAGTACGACATGGGAAGAGGACTCATTCTATCCTAAGTACAGGAGAAGGGCCAAAGACAAGGGTCGAAGAGAACTTATGAATGACAAGGGAAAGATGATAAATAACAGCTTGATAGTACCATACAATCTGTACTTGCTCTTAAAATATCAATGCCACATCAACATGAAAGCCTGCGTATCTCCAATAGCAGCAAAGTTCCTTTATAAAATATGTCACCAAAGGTTCAGACAGATCTGTAGCAGGTGTTACGACGTACGATGAGATCAACCAATAACAAGATATGAAGTCTATTGGGGCAAGTGAGGCAAGTGAGGCATGCTGGAGAAATTTTGATTGTAACCTAACATTTCAGTATCCACGAATTTACGCTCTTCGTGTCCACCTTGATGGTAGCAATATCTCACATTTCAAGAAGGGGAAGAAGATAATGCTCTTACTCAAGTTATAAATAAAACAGAGCTTACGGAATTTTTCACTTTGAATTACAGACATCCGACTACTAACTATACTTAAGTTGAGTTGCCCAATTATTTTGTATGGAACAGTAACGTTTGGAAAAAAAGAAAAAAGGGAATCGCCATTGGCCGAATCCACACCATTCGTCCATTTTACCTTCTTTTATTACATCATCATCATTGCCGTGGATCAGAAGGTGTTAGTGATTTGATGACTGTAGATGGTATTATGCGTCAAAAATTTAAAGAGGTATGCGCCTACCTTGGCTTATTGCAAGATGATGCTGAATGGGAATTGATATTGCAAGAAGCAGCCATAAACAAATCTAAGTCCAAAATTAAGTTCATTTTTTGTGTTATTTTGTTACACTGCCAGCCTACCTATCCTACAGCTATGTTCAATATTCATTTCCAAGAATGGAATGACTATTTTAAAATTAATTATCCTGCATCAGCCAATATTCAACTTAACGTCATGGTCAGGATAGATCTTGAAGAATAGCCCATCAATCAATGATGTGGAGAGAATGGATAGTGATATATTGAAACAGTAAACTGCGCAAGATCATTTACCAAAAATAATCAGAGAAGAATTAAATTTTGATGAGGAACATAGATCGAAGGGCAACGGTGGTTGAACATGCTCACATCATCTCAACGTGATGTTGTTGATTTAGTGGTAAATGCCATCACAAACAAGATCCCACTTGATCTGTTTATAGATGCTGGTGAGGAACTTGCAAAACCTTCACTCTCAATACTCTATTGATGATTTTAAGAACAATGCAACGATCACAGCAGCACGAAATAGCAGTAACTTCGAGTGGAATAGCTGCCACACCATTAAAACTGAGAAGAACTTTCCACTATCGATTTAAAGCACCTTTGAAGCCAACAGAAACATCTACTTTTCCTATCTCTCCCACTGACTTTCTTGCTAATCTGATACGCCTTTCTCCAATGATTGTATGGGGTAAGGCTCCAATGGTACACAAATATCATGTAGAAGCGGCTAACAGATGCCTTCAGGACATCACTGGAAATAGAGGTGAACCATTTGGAGGAAATGTATTTATCCTCGTAGGGGATCACCGGCAGTGTTTACTTGTTATTCCTAGAGCTTCAAGGTCACAGATTACATACAGTTCACTGCAGAAAGCATCTTATAGCGTCACTTCAAAATATTGTCGCGCACTGAAAACATTCGGATTGGCAGAAATCCATAACTAATGCCATATGACGATTGGCTTTTGAAGATTGGGAATGGAGAAGCACAAGTTGTCGAAGCAGCAGATGTAATACAAATTTCCGAGGAGACCATTGTTGAAATAAATGATCATTCACCAGAAACGATTATCACTTCTTTGAAAGATTTTATTTCAGCAATATTTCCTGATCTACTTATGCAACACAGATCTCCTGTGGATCAATTGATATTATGTATTTCCAGCCGTGTTATCTTGTCGTCGAAATATAGCAAAGTCGACAAAATTAATGCTACTATTGCCAATATCTTGCCAGGGGAATCGATGTCTTTGAAAAGTGCAGATATGACTTCTGACCAAAGCAATGCAACAAGATTTGGTCCAGAATTTTTAAACAAATCCAAAACCAAGTGGAATGCCTCACAATAGTATTTTCGTAAAGCAAGGAGTGGTATTAACTGTGCTACGAAACCTTGATCCTAGCAATGGTTTTTTCAACGGTACACGTGTGATTCTCCAAAGCATCTCCAGCAACAAAGTTCTGCATTGTAAAATTGCTTCAGGGTCTCATGCAGGTCTGTATTATCTCATCCCATGAATATACATGGAATATTAAAGTAAAAGTAATGTAAACGGTGTCGCCCTACCGAATGCACCAGTTCCACTCCTCTATTACTAGATGAGTGATATTTTTCGCTGAGAGCAATGATTTTAAACGCTCTTTCTTGATCTCAGTCGTGAAACTGCAGACCAATGTCAACAGATTTCATGGTAGATAGGTATTGATTGACAATGCGCAACAATTCGCAGCAGCTACTCACAATGCAATTCCCTTTGGACCATTCCATCCGACATCCTCAGATGGTACTCATTTGATGTTTCAGATAAAGTCAAGGCTCAGTTGACCTTAGGGAGATTTGAACCACAGTCGATCACATATGATCCGATCTGAAGATCGGTTGCTCTGCAATCTCAGCTAATCCTCAATCTGAGCTAATCTTAGCCAATTTCCAGTAAGACCAGCATTTGCAATGACTATTAACAAAATCCAAGGGTAAACATTCAGCAAGGTATGACATTTACAATGGAAATTTTGATATGGCTTTCATGCAATGTGCACGGTTAATGTTTCCTAATTTCATTATAGGTTGGGATGTGGTTGGAGGAGCCCATGTTCACACATGGTCAATTACATGTAACATCTACATATATATAATTGAGTACAGTATAACCTCCATTTTGTTTATTTATTAATGAAGAATATAATCATAATACTATCACCATTTCTGAATTGTACAAACGTTTGAAGCGACTCTCACTCTCTTAATCTCTTAGTTGAATTAAAGAACCTTTGACATGAAATGAAATTGGGAAAACCTAAATTTTAATATCAAACAAAAGAAACGAGCCGCAATTAAGCATGTCGTAGCATGGTGATCCGAAAAACTAAAACAAGATCATTCCGTAAACTGACATTTTCTTTCGTGTAAGTGGCTTTGTCACAGTGGATTCTTCAAACTTTTCAACACCAGTCAAATTTTTATCAGAATCTGTCCCGGATTAATACATTTATAAACGCTCTTTCTTTCATTTTCTTGAAAATGACTTCAAATCAAAACTGTCACACAATATTAAGAGGAGTTATGGTTTCTCTGCTAAAAATTTCGCAATCAATATTCATAAATTTTTAGTGCTTACAACATAGGGACGTGATAATAAAGATTCTGCCAAATGAAGGCGAACAGAAACATTTTCAAACGTGACAATGCACAGTCTATATATATATACTCTTCATGTATTGAAAATGTTTATCAATACCGATGTTTTTTCATTGTTGATATAAAAAGGATAGTTACTGCGTTAAACGTGAAATATTTGGCTTCTATTGAAGAATTAGCATCTTCATGTTTCTTACATTCAATCCCTAAAAGATTGTTTTTATCTCAATTTGGTTGATAATGGTGACTGGATCTCATGGTTATTATGCGTAGTTGTAAATGTCAAGGGAATCGAGTTAGCTTTGGAGAGGTCATCGTTACCAAATCTGGTTATCCAAATCCAAATCCAAATTATGTCAGACTACAATAATACAATTCTGATTTGATAATATTCCAATTAACTCCAACCTTGCCAGGTTAACCTGATAACTTCGAATTACCAAATAGATACAAATCCGGTGGAAACACGACTTACGTATAAAGCGAGAAAAGAATAGAACAAGTTGGTATATGTAAGACTCTTTTGATTTTGCTTCCACCGTGCAACATTTATTGATTAGCTTCATATTTCTTTATAGTTGTTGCCCTGGCTAACCCTTTAAATTGACGCAATGTTTCTTCCAAGTTATCATCAAAGCCATTGAATTTATTATCATGGTTACTGTACTTTTGGATTCCTTAATTTGTAATTATTTATTTCTAAGTTCATAATGCCCATCTAAGGCAGATTTATTGGAAAGTAAAAACACAGGTTTTCAAAATTCCATCAAAAGTCCATTTCGAAAAGTTCAGATAGGCACATTGCTAAACTTATCTATTTGTATTTCTGATCTGTTTTTCGCTAAAATTATTTTTCAAGCCAAACATGCTTTTCATGCATGTTATTCCTGATCTTATTTTATTTTCTCGAATATTTTTTTCTAAACTATCGTAATTGCTCCTACAAATGGTTACTAATAATTATAGACCGTACTTCCGCGAAACTAATGTGAACTTTTGTAGACCCCGATCTTCTATAAATCTTGGATGATATGAGAGAAAGACAAAGCTTTCGTAAACCAAATTGTAAAGGAAACGCAGCCCAAATATCTAACTTTAACTGCATCACGCTGACATTGATAAATAACTCCTGTATAACCTTCTGCAATCATCAGATTGAATCGTTCAATGAAAAATAATTGTCAGATTTAATATGTGCTCAGTATGATAAGGGATATAATTTCGTTACATATCAGGAAGAGGAAGTATGACAAGAGATTGAGCCTTTAGAATAGACCGGTATAGGTGCTGAAAGTTTGAAAATTGAATTGCATTCTTGATTCTATTGCCGTTATGAGTAAAACAAATGCAAAATAGTGCAAAATTTGAATTCAAAAACGTATTGGATAATTGGTGCTCAATGCCCCCATCCCTCCAAAAAAAATTAATACACAAATTCAATGGGAAAAACGCTTCAAAATTCCAAACAGTTATAATTAAATATCTGTTAAGTAGTTTTGAATAAGTTTTTATGTCTGTGTAAAAATACAAGAAGATCATGTACGAATAGAAAATTTTTCTCTATCTAAAGAAGCAATCTCCCAATATCCGGGATATACACTTCAAAAAACGTTGCATGGTCAATTCTATCAGATGCTTTAATGTGATTAAAGCCGTAAATCATAAGTTTAACGACTTTCATAGTGTTCAGAATCCCTGATCTGCGACCAAAGTAACAATAATAATTTGTTGTGTCATTAAAGGATAACCATGCTGTGTCTTGTGATATTACATGGATTGGTGAAACAAATTGTGTGTCACATGCTAGAGTAGCTTTGAAAATAAGCTCAATATTTCTATTATGGTTGGAAATGGTTCGTTTGAGAAGGTTTTGAACAGACATTTATATATATATATATCAGGCATACGAATTATTCGGTTTACAAATTGCACTGGTTGCTTTCACGGAACATGTAAATTACAGAGATTGAACCAAGACATATTGATCTCTGTCATTTTCTAATTATCAAACCGTCTGATCATCATAGAAAATCTTTCCTTTGAAAAACAAATTAAACATTCAACAACTTCAATAAATATAAGAACATATATTTGAAAAGTTTTTCATCCAAGCCTTCCGCCTGATATGATATACTCCGAATACCAACGTTCTAAACTTTATATATGTTTTCCTGTGTTCTCTTGATAACAAATCAGTGTTTCAGCCTCAATTGAAGGATGCGATACTGGGAGTTCTAAAACTATCATTTTTTAAACTCTACAGTGAATGGAGCTGGTAATGGATACCGTAGTAGACTAAACAGTTGTCTATGCATTTCAATAATTCATGGGTGAACATTAACATGAGATATCTGAAATTAGATCTTCTCTTAACCAAATTTTGTTTTTAATTCGAAATATCTGAGTAGTCCTTTACCTTCGTGTATCACAAGAAAGAGATATACCAGTCCAACAATGTAAATAGAAGAACTCATCTGAAATTATTCTGGCTATCTTGTACATCTACACAATATGATCTAGTGTAAGTTACTTGAATCCATTAAAATCTACTGTTGTTCTAGAAGGAACTAACTTTTATTCACTATGAACTATTGATGATCTAGTATTCTAAAATATCACGAAGGTTTTCTGCGATCTGACTGGTCGAAAGAGCGTGCATGAAATCCTAGGGTAAAACATGGCTCATAAAACCGGGAAAAACCACAAGCTTCAAAAAGTTTGATCTGTGATAGAATACAGAATTTATAACTTTTTGATAACAATCCAATAAATATCTCAATAATGGCAACGATTTACAAAACGTTACTTAGCTCAAGATGTTTACATTTATTGAAAAGCGTGGTAATTGAGTTATTGGTCGTGTAACATGCAAAAAAATACACAGAATGAAAGACAATTATAGGCTACGCTGTTTCAAGGTAAACCTAAAATTTAAATAACAATTACTGCATTAATTTGCTAAAGAACAATTGTACCACTTATATTACAGACGTTCTTATATATGTCTTTCTTTTTTCGACAATATCTATCTTGTTGTGGGATTCCCTTTGCTTGGTTTGAATATGAATTGAAATTGAATTTTAAATTGTGAATTCATGAATTGAAAATTCGCCGTCGTATGAGATTCCGACATTTGTTTTATTTTAGAAAAGGGTTACCACATGCTTTCAAATGTTTGTATTCATATTTACTAAACTCGAAAATGTTGGGAGACACTCGGGAAGCTAAAAATCACTCGCTCGGAGCTCGTGATTTTTTAGCACTTCACTCATGTCTCCCAACATTTTCTCGTTTAGTAAATATGAATACAAACATGGCAAGTATGTGGTAACCCTTTAATATTGCACATCTACTGACTATGATGTAGTAATATGTCACTTGTAGCCAATATAATCTATTGCTAATCATGAAAAACTTATTTTTTCCATTGTGTCTCTTACTAATGATCTAGTAATATTGTAATCTACCGATTATGTTCTAATCATGAGTCATTTGTATCCATTATGGTCTAGTAAAGAGTTAATGGTATCCACTATGATCTAGTAATAATGTACATATACCCACTATGATATAGCATTGAGTCACTTGTACCCACCTTGATCTAGCAATGTTCTAGTGAAAATGTAAATCTATCCACTATGATGTAGCAATAATGGTAATATACCCGTTTTGATCTAGATCTAGAAATGATCTAGAAATAATGTACATCTACCCCTTATGATCTAGTAATAATGTACATATACGAACTGTGATCTTGAAATAATGTACATATACCCACTATGATCTAAAAATTATGTACATATACCTACTATGATCCAGTAAACAGTCAATGGTATCTTTTTTATCTAGTAATGATCCACTTTTATTCACTGTGATCTAGTAATGATCTAAAAAATAATTTCCTTGTATCCAATAGGATGTAGTAATGGTTTATGAATATTCTTCATCTACCCAAAATTATAGTAGTGGTCTAGTAATGATGTACATCTACCCAATATGATCTAGTACAAAGTCATTGGTAGCATTTGTGATCTCGTAACGAGAAATAGGTATCCACTATGATCTAGTAATTATTTGGAAAGGAGTTGATTGTATCTACTATGATCTAATAATGATCTATAAATAATATACATCTACCAACTATGATCTAGTAATGAGTCATTTGTATCCACTATGATTTAATAAAGAGCTAATGGTAGCCACTATGATGTAATAATGAGCCAATTATATGCACTATGATCTAGTAGTGAATTGGAAAGGAGTTGCCTGTATCTACTATGATCTAATAATGATCTATAAATATTATACGTCTACCAACCATGATCTAGTAATGAGTCACTTGTATCCACTATGTTTTAATAAAGAGCTAATGGTAGCCACTATGATCTAGCAATGAGCCAATTATATGCACTATGATCTAGTAGTGATCTAAAAAAATAATTTTCCTGTATCCACTATGATCTAGTGGTAATATAGCAATAGAGTATATATACCAACTATGATCTAGTACAGATTCACTGCTAGCATTTGTGATATAATAATGAACAAGTGGCATCCATTGTCATATAGTAGTGATTTGGAAATAAATTATTGTATCCACTTTGCTCTAGAAATGATCTAGAAATATTATATATCTACCCACTATGATCTAGAAATAGGTCAATTGAATCCACTATGATCGATTTTAAATCATGAAAGAACTAACTTTTACCCACTTTGAATTACTAATGATCTAAAAATATTGTAGATCTATCGATTATGATCTAATAATGAGTCACTTCTATCCACTATGATCTAGTGAAGACATAATGGTAGCCACTATGATCTAGTAATGAGCATCTTATATGCACTATGATCTAGTAGTGGTCTACAAAGAATTCACTTGTATCCACTAAGGTCTAGTAATGATCTACAAATATTGTACATCTACCCACTATGATCTAGGAATGAGTCAATTGTATCAACGCTGATCTAGTAATGATCTAGGAAGAAAAAACTTTTATCACTATAATCTAGCAATGATCTAGTAATAATTTACATCTACACACTATGATCTAGCAATATATGACTGGTATGCTCTATAATCTATCTATACTCTAGAAAGAACTTACATTTATCCACTATGATCTACTGATGATCTAGTAGTATTGTACATTATAGATTGTAGATTACATAAGGATGGTGACTGAGTCAAAGAAAACACATTCTTAATTTCTGTTACTATAGTTTCACGCAGTGTGCAATCATCAGACAGTTGATACTCAATGAAAAATATACATGGTGACTGCTATTACATGCTATCATAAGTGCCGCAGCGCGTTATTGTTTTCATACAATAGTTGTCTTGACATACAATGGTGCTATTGTTCCGTTTTGGTAATTAAGGGGTTAGATAAATGAAATTGTTTCCTATTACAGCAGTTAAGTTAAATTATGTTTTAGTTTCTTTAAAATTAGATAAATAAAATTTATTCTCGTGACGGCATTTTGAAATTAGTTCAGATTTTTTATTAAGTAATGGCTATTTTGAGCATATAATATAATATTTTTCCAATAAATATAGATGACATTTTTTAGATATATTATTGTATGGCTTTGCATTTGCAATAGTTGACCATTTGATTTTGTACTGGCTGTTGCTGTCTTTTAAGTCCCAAATATGCTTTGACAATTGCGTGCTGCTGCTGTATTTTCTATGTTTAAATGTGGATTTGTGTTGTGTGTAACGTGCTTTGAATGTGTTTTCTGTCAAACCAATATAGCTCTTTCCCTCTTCGTCGGCTGGTGTTGTCACTGTAGCCTTGTAGATGATACCTTTTAATTGGCACCTATTTTCGAGTGGGAAAGTATCTTTATCCCTGCAATTGCAAGGTGTGGCTGTGGCGTTATTTTCATCATTGGTTATTTTGTTGTTATGAATTTTGAGAATCTTGTCCATGTTGTTAGTACAGCTATAACTCACTTTAATTGTGTTATGGTTAAATATCTTGCTCAGTTTATTTGATTTAGGAAAATGTTTTTTGACTAAATTTAAAAATGATCGGCCAATGTTTATTTTAGCGCTCTTATTGTAGGCGGATTGAACCATATGATTTTTCTGGTTCTTTTTCTTCTGTTACTGTTTGATGTTGTAGTGCGTGTTTGGTAAGAAAGATTTGATTCATGGCCGCTTGCTCTTAATGCATCAGCGTATGTTTGTTTGCTTTTCAAAAACATTGTGTTGTTAGAAGATAAATCTGAAATTCTTTGGTTTATTGAATAGGCCGGCGACGAAAGCCGACGAAGAGGGAAAGAGCTAAATTGGTTTGACGGAAGACACATTCAAAGCACGTTACACACAACACAAATCCACATTTAAATATAGAAAATACAGCAGCAGCACGCAATTGTCAAAGCATATTTGGGAATTAAAAGACAGCAACAGCCAGTACAAAATCAAATGGTCAACTATTGCAAATGCAAAGCAATAAAATAATATATCTAAAAAATGTCATCTATGTTTATTGGAAAAATAATATATGATATGCTCAAAAGAGCCATTACTTAATAAAAAATCTGAACTAATTTCAAAATGCCGTCACGAGAATAAATTTTATTTATCTAATTTTAAAGAAGCTAAAACATAATTTAACTTAACTGCTGTAATAGAAAACAATTTCATTTATCTAACGCCTTAATTACCAAAACGGAACAATAGCACCATTGTATGTTAAGACAACTATTTTATTAAAACCATAACGCGCTGCGGCACTTATGATAGCATGTAATAGGAGTCACCATGTATATTTTTCATTGAGTATCAACTGTCTGATGATCGCACACTGCGTGAAACTATAGTAACAGAAATTAAGAATGTGTTTTCTTTGACTCAGTCACCATCCTTATGTATTACAGCTCTGCCAATGTTTAATCGGTATTGAGCACTATCACATCTGACGATAGATAAATCTATCTTTATTATTATTAGATTGTAGATTATAACTATGATCTAGTAATAATGTACATATACCCAATATGATATAGCAATGAGTCACTTATATCCACTATGACCTAGTATAGTGATTTGGAGAGTTGTTGCTTGTATCCCCACTCTGTTCTAATAATGATCTAGAAATATTATACATCTACCCAAGTTGATCTAGCAATGAGTCAGTCATCTGTATCAACTGCAATCTAGTGATCTGGTTACATTGTACATCTACAATTTATGATCTAGTAATAATTTACTTGAATCCACTATGATCTAGCAATACCTGACTGGTATGCTCTATGATCTATCTATAATCTAGAAAGAACTAACATTTATCCACTATGATCTACTGATGATCTTGTAGTACTGTATATCTATCCATTATGATCTAGTAATAATGTACACATACCTACTATGGTATAGCAATGAGTCACTTGCACCAACTTTGATCTAGTAATGATCTAGTGAAAATGTAAGTCTATCAACTATAAGATGTTTTAGAAATAATGGTAATATACCCGCTATGATCTAGCAATGAGTCAATGGTATCCACGCTGATCGAGTAATGATCTAGAAAGAAAAAACTTTTATCCAATATAGTCTAGCAGTGATCTAGTAATAATGTACATCTAACTACTATGATCTAGAAATAATGTACATATACCCACTATGAACTAGCAATGAGTCAATTGTATCCACTTCGATCTAGTAATGATCTAGTAATAATGTAAATATACACACAATGATCTAGCAATAAATGACTATAACATGGGAGGATTAGCTCAGATAGCAGAGCAACCGAACTTCAGATCGGATTATATCTGATCGACTGTGGTTCAAATCCCATATAGTCAACTCAGCCTTGACTTTATCTGAAACATCAAATAAGTACCATCTGAGGATGGCGGATGGAATGGTCCAGAGGGTATTGCATTGTGGGTAGATGCAGCGCATCGTTGGGCATTGACAATCAAGACCTATCTGCAATGAAATCTGTTGGAGTTGCTTTTGCAGTCTCGCGGCTGAGATCAACAAAGAGCGTTTAAAATCGTTGTTCTCAGCGAAACAAACCACTCATCTAGAAATAGAGGAGTGGTACAGGTGCCTTCGCTAGAACGACACCATCTACATTATTTATTTACTTATTGGTATGTACTATAGTAATGAGTCATTTGTATCCACTGTCATCTAGTGATTTGGTTATATTGTACATCTACACATTATGATCTATTGTAAGTTACTTGAATCCATTAGAACCTATTGTTAACACCTATCGTGCCAAGCAGTTTGACACTGCCCCCCAGGCCAACCGGTTTTCATGTGGCATTTCGAAAAATTTTGATTTCGTTTCAATGCACTTCATATTCTATCTAGAAGTTCAAATTTTAACATAAACTTCATTTAAATGTTATCTTTTTGCAGATTGTTTTATTTTTCACATTTATATTTAAAATGAAGTCATTTTGGTAGGATAAGCGTAGCATTTGTGTGAATTTGTGCCAAAAAACATGAAATATTGCATAAATTAGACGTAGTAACAACAATTATCAATGATTTATTAATGAAGGAAAAACTGAAGACGGAACCTGAAGAAATAATTGAGGATACAGACAGTGTGCGCTGTGATCCTGTGACAATATCCAATAAGTTGATAGAGCGCCAGAAAAGGGCAACCAAGGGGGAAATTGATCTCAATGTTACTAACCGTAGTCAAAATCTTTCCAAGCAATTCGATAAATTTTTAGCATTTGGCAAAATTAAAGAGAATTTGTTGTTGAAAGAATAGTTTTGTGAGGGAATATTCTTTTGTGAATAATAAATATACCTATTCTTTTGTGAATGAATCGCAGACTACATGCAGGTTAGGTGTTAATGGAATTCCAATGCACTGATTTATTTTGTTGGCTAGTGTGAATAGATTGCGTTAACATCAAACCATCAAACTTAGGCCATTCACAAAAGGATTTGTATATCTCCTTTTAGAGATTCGTTACTTTTTCATTTGGAATTTTGTGTGCGTGCATCTGCCATATTGCAAAGGAAAGTTTGGTATTTTGTATTTTGTGTGTAAGTATGTATTTTTTACATACATACTAGAATCGTCTGTCGATTATCGTAGTGTGAATGTCAAAGAATCATTTCCGCTCTAAGTATTGAACATTGTATTGCACTGCTGATAAAATGTTTCTTCAAAAGGCATTCGTGGATACCGTGAGCAATGAGTGCTAGGGATGCTTGCAGAATTCGACATTCATTATCACATTGGAAATTGATATTTCCCCATGGCCCACATTATTTTCAATTTATTTTTTTTATGTTTTCTTTATTATTTTTTTATTATTTTTTTTATTTTTTTATATTTTTTTTTATTTTACTTTTATTTTTTTTATTCATTTTTATTTTATTTTTATTATTTTTATCATTTTGATTTTTTTTTAACTGTTTTTTATTTTTTTTTATTTTATTTCCTTTCCATGTTTTTTATTTTTTTTTATTCATTTTTCTATTTTTTTTTTTAATCTTTTTATTCTTTTTTTATTTTTTGACATTTTTTTTGCAAATATGCTATATGAGAACGATGGGCAATCATAATCTTGTTTGTTTATGGAAAGTCGCTCGAATGAATGCATGAACGAATCTTGACTTACCAAACACGATGGAAATGGAATTTATATAGTGTAGGTAATATGCATGTATATTTTTCACTCTAAACAATTAATTCAGTTTTCTTCATTCGAAGTATTTTCATGCAAAGAAACGTCTTAAACTCAGCACGAAGCATCCTTTTATCGATTAAATCGTGCTCTATACTGTTAGGCATACAAAACATATAAAATTTGATTAGCTCATAATTCAAAGGTTTGACAAACAATAAAGATATTTTAAACTAAAAGAAACTGTTTCCTCTGTCATTAATATCAATACTTGTTTACTTCGAAGTTAAATGTCACGAAACGAAATGTTTAGGCAAAGGAAAACACGATAAAAGATTGAAGGTAAATGATCATTAACGAACAATGTTTTGATATTATGAACGAACAATTATGATGCTTTTACATACTCAATTACATGCTAATTATAAGTCTATTAATTGGCTTATTTCACAATTGGCTTGATAAGCAAAAATTTATTAAGCTAGTAAAATATGCTTACCTCATGGACAAGTAAAAGTTTACTTGAAACTAGTAATTTAAGTGTGCTCAAAACTAGTAAAAAATTGCTCAAAATAAGAATCGATTATTTGCAGTGTGCTACATTGATAACTAATTATTCGAGGGTTGGTTGGTATAGCCATGCCCATATTTCAGATTTGTTCAATATGTTTTTCTGTGCAATGTTCGTTCTTGGATTACAAAGATTTAGTGAGATTGAACATCTGTTCAATCGTAATGCCACGATTTCCCACAAGTTGGAGCGATGCTTTTGATTTCTCTGACAAGTTGTTTCCATTTTCTATGAATATAGGAGTGTTGTCTCATTATACTGTTTGCAGAAACCATTTCGTTTAAGTCTGAATGCAGCGAGAGCTCCTTTAAGGAGCAGCATTGACCGGGGCGGTCGCT
This sequence comes from Haliclystus octoradiatus, assembly GCA_916610825.1. NCBI lineage: Eukaryota > Metazoa > Cnidaria > Staurozoa > Stauromedusae > Haliclystidae > Haliclystus > Haliclystus octoradiatus. Next base: position 2,520,832 of record OU744451.1, read on the forward strand.
ACGAGCTCAACTTAAACGTGATGATGAATGCAGTGATAGCTCCTTTAAGGAGCAACTTTTAACAGCGGTCGCTACGAGCTCAACTTTAATAAATTCAGCGTATAAACTTAGCGTAAATTCAACGATCAATGGAAGTCATAGCTTCGGCATGACTTCAACTTTCAAGCTCTAGCATGGCACCAGGCACAGAAACAATACATACAACAAACACGCAAGTGAGTCTGAGCGCGCAGAGCCTGCCATTTAATTTCGCTCCTTATAAAGACGTTGTCATCCATTAGAATAACTGCATTGAAATCACCAGCATATAAAACTAGCACTTGATTTTAACACTTTTACTCAAAATGTACAAATCTCAAATGACGATTTAATTTTTAATATAATTCTACCTTTTAAAGACCAGAAACCAGCCGATGTCATCAAACAAGACCTTTCACGGCTAAGTAACTCGATTGGCATTGAAATAAGACCAATTTTTACTAGTCCAAAGATTTTAGACCAGCTAAGACATAAAGAAGTAAAACCAGACATTTTATCAAAGCAAAGCGTTGTTTACTATTTTAAGTGTGGTCAGTGCGATGCTAACTATGTTGGCTACACAGTGTACACACGCCGGCACCTACATCAACGTGTTAATTACCATCGTTTTACGGCTGTTGGTAAACATTTAAGGGATGCCCATAACTTGGACACAAAAAACAATGACATTTTTCCATTTTTTAAAGTTTTATCTCATGGTAAAACAAAATTTGCCTGCTTAATAAAAGAGATGATGTTCATTGCAAAAATTAAACCGTCGCTCAATACACAAAAGGATTCTTTAAAGTCCCTAGTGTTTAAATAGATATTCTTGTCAATTTTATTTATTCTTTTATTTTGTATTACCATATTATTATCCTTGTATAATGTATTATTATCCTATGTATATTGTATTGAATTGGCCCTTATAAATAGTCCTATAATAAATTTTACCCTTTAACTTGAAAATGATTGAATGATGCAATCGAAACGTTAATGTTAATATGAATAGAAATTTAAACATTTTTTCGTTGACTTTTCTTATTATATAAAACTAGGTCACGTGATTGGGGTACATGCAGGTTGAATATGACAAGAGACTACCTGGATATGAGTTTTGTCTCGACCATTTCTGTTCTAAAAATACGTAATTTGTCGCTAAAGTGATCGGCTCGTAGTCCATTTTGATTGCAATGTAGCAACGCGTTCCACAATTCGCTTCTAAAAGTCACTAAGTTGGATAGAATTTCTATTCTAATATACAAGACACGCAGAAAAATCAGACAGTTCGTGTGCTACTTTTGATTTTAACGCTTATCTGGAGTCCGCTGAAATATTGCTCTGGTGCAGACAATCATCAGACAATCTTATCGTTATACAAAAACTTATTATTTATATGAGATCAGATAACCTGTCTGGTGATCATGCTTATATAAGCTTGAAGCTCAGAATGTATGTCTGATTTTTCTACACACAATGGCATTTGATCACTTTGTAACAGCAAAGACATAATTCCATGATAATACATATATTAGTTTCACAGAATTTTGATTATCTGTAATATTTATAAGCTCCATTCAAATTACGGGGACATTGGCACACAATCGTATTTGATCACTTTGTAACAGCAAAGATACAATACATATAATAATTTATTACAGAATTTTAATTTACTGTAATATTTATAAGCTGCATTCAAAATTACTAGAAAATAAATTTAATTTAACAATAAATTTAAAACTTAAAAAAGTAGCATAGACACGGCTGTAACTACCTACTACAGACTGGGTGGTCACAGTGAAACATCAATTTTGTATTCATTGCTGATCGACGGGGCTGATTTTCATCGTTCTCAACATGGAATATTGACAACAATTAGCTCGTCAAGTTATCCAGTATTATTCAGATTATCAGCATTACTTCATTTCGCGGCGGATTATTTTGTTTTGCCGGAATCATATAATTTGTCTGAATTATCAGGCGTATCATTCGGGTTGCATATATGACAAAGGAAAATTGTTTTTTGAGCGCATGTTTCTATGAATTAAATTGTTTTTTTCTTAACCAAACAAAACCAATGTCATATGTAATAGAAATACCCGTTAGGAACTCGAAAGCGTAATTTAACATTGGAGTTCGAGGTTTACATTGCCAGCGTATGATATGGATTCGGTCCTTATTTTAAAACGAGGTTTGCGTTGTGGAAGGCCATTGAATTAAAATTAATTATCATAAGGTCAGGCATTTTGCTGTGTTCTTGAAATAGCAGAAAAAGCTACAGGCGTTCGTGCAAATCCCAAACGGTAACCTCGTTCCACTCGCATTTACTCCACGTTTATCGTGTAAATAATGTTATGCCAAATAAATTGTGTAATTGGATAATAGATGTAAGGTAGTCGATAAACGGTAATAAAGATAAATGAATAATACAAAGTAGTAATATTGGGTTCTCCAATTATAGGTATAATGACTGGTTAACTGTCGACTGACCAATTGTGATGATGATAATCTATAGTTCGGTAAATAACAAACAAAATGACGAGACTGCATAGTTCATATTAAATGTTTTTCTTACTCTAGAGGACTGTGATAGCACCAAAATGAAGTCTCAACGCCTATCGAGCCTATCGTCCTTGCAACCAACCTATCTCTTGTCTGCTACATATCCTTCAAAGTCACTTTAAATCAAGTAAAATGTAATCAAAATTATGTGACTTCCCTCCAATCTTGCCGACAATGTCTCCTTTTACACCCTTGCAACCCTGAAATGAACAGCTCAGTCACTTTGCCTGGGAAACTTTTGTTCTTTTTCAAGCATTTTTAAAATATTTTCCATAAATTGTTGCCTGGTCAGTGAAATTAAGGCGCCGATCCTGGTCCCATTTTAGCGTCAACCTTTGGTCCCATTTTGTTTTACCTTTGTATTTAATCCTTATTCTTAGATCTAAATATAAATCATGGCTTGTCTGCTACTCCGTTTGGTTATTGTTGTTTTCTGTTCCTTGGTCTTTTCATTTGGGCAAACATCTAAATATTGTGGTATGAGATTTAAAAGTCAATCTATAATAACAGGGCCTGTTGATGGTCTTTCTGGTGTATTTTATTTGAATGACAGATCAGTTACTATAATGTCACGTGATAAATCACGTGATAGCATTCTTTATCAAACACCAACTGGTGAAATTGATGAACAATATCCAAATAAAAATGGTATATTTCCTAATCCACCAAAAAGAATCGAACAAGCAAATAATTTATGTGAAAATAATGGAATCCTTTATTCAGGAGATATAAACGGAGACGGTGAAAATGATGTGATTTGTCAGTGTGAAATCAGTGTTAAATTAAACACTTATGATGGTTATACTGATCTCAAACGTTATGCATCTATTAATCCATTATTTCTTTGTCCTATATCACATGAATTTTATATTGGTGATTTTGATGGTAACAATGCAGATGATTTTTTATGTGTTAGCGAAGATTCAGGCGATACATCACGTGATACATATATGATATATTATAATGAAGGATGTCAATCAAAATCATCACACCATGACGACGAACATTATCATAATAAAGCAGATAACTATCAACCCTTATTTAAGAATGAATATGCCATTGGATCAAGATTAAATTATCATGAATGTAATCCTAATCTGCCACAAATTCAAAAACAAGGTGGTACTTTACCATGTAGAAATATTGCCCAACAAATTATAATTGGTGATGTTAATGGAGATGGTAGAGATGACGTCATATGTTGGGATGTTAACCTCCAAGGTACTGTATGATACCTTCCTGTAAATCTAGTGTAAATCTCCTGTCCGTTTGTAAGTTATAAAACTCCTAGTTGTAGGCCATCAACACGTAAGGTTGGTCCTGTCATACAACAGGGGTGCCACCAGGATTTCCCCGACGTGGGGGCTGGCATACCCGACGATGGGCTATACCAATTTCCAAGTTACATAGAAACAATTTGGCAATAGTCTCTAATACTGGAATAGCTAATTCCTATTGGTTTTTGCGAAACATGTTAAAAAAATCCCCCGACAGAAAATTTAGTCTTCCCTGACGGGGGGCTACAGCCCCTCTCTGGTGTCACCCCTGTCCTACAGGCTTTGAAACCAATGTTATCTACATTATCATTCTAGTCATCCTCTTCCTGAAAGCAGTTGCCAACCTCAAACGTTATTACATCGATTAAATAAAGAATGAGATAAAAATCCAGTATTAATTACTACACACATACTCAGAACGAACTTTTCTGATGCCAACCATATAATTTGTGACTCGTCAGGCATCGCGCCTAACTAAGTCCCGCTAACGAATAGTATATAAATGGTGAAAACCTCGTTGTACATCGCATGCGCAGTCCCAGTTGAATAACAAGTATTTAAATAAATAAATGATAAATAATAAATTTTTGTTTTATAAAAACTACGTATATAAAAGAAGAAAATTATAAAAATTATACATTGCAATGCTAATTTCATTTTAAAATAGTTTTAATTAATTCTAATTTTGTAATTTTGTTTCATTTTATTTGAAAGGTGTTGGCTCTGGTAACATACTTTATCATCTTTCAAATCCTATGACGTCATTATCATCTGTATTTTCAAAAGCAAAGCCATCAACCCCATTGCCTATATTTTGTTTTGATCAACTTTTAATTGGAGATATTGATGGTGATGGTGATGGAGATTTAATATGTGCTGGAAAGTCTACTTCTGGATTTGGTAATTTACCTGAAGTTACATATTTTGATAAAGATAATTTTATTTTGCCACCAATAGCATTCTCTCGCGATTGTGAATTAGATTATTGCATACATCCTACTGGAAATAATTATCCAATTTTAAATTATATTGGAGATTTTAATAATGATGGCAGAATGGATGTTTTATGTCGCTATTATGACGCAGTTCTTACAATAATTATCAGTGAAATTGTTTTTGCAGAACCTGTTTGATGTAAAATCAATATTATCAATGTTTTGCTATGATAACACTGATTTTCTTTTGTGCAGTGAGGTCATAAAGTAGCCTCACAATATTTTATCTACTATATAAACGTCGATGTATGTCCATTTGTATCTATTGTATTCGAGATTCACGCTTCTCATAGTAAACGTATCAAATCCATACTTTCCGTTGGGTATCTTAATAAATAATTTTTTTCGGCAACATAGACCATATTTTATTTTCATATCTTCATATCTTCAATTGACGACCCGAAGCGTATTTTTTCGTAGGATTTCTCTTGCGGCTCAATAGAAAGAAAGAACTACATTCTCATGTTCGTCACACAATATCTTCCACACCCGACTGACCTTCAGTTCTATTGTTTATTTATCACTTGGGCTAAATTCTAGCAATTAAATTTTCTATTTTTCTATTTTCAAATCATTCGAAAGTTTCAACCAGCGGAGCGGGTTCACTCCACTAGTATATATATTTACTATCTCATCATAATTAATGTCAACTTATGACTTATATAATTATATTTAATGAGATGTAGACTATTTACTTACAATATATTGACTAAATTTGTATTATTGGACAACTTGTGCTTAACTATATCAATCATAAGACTATCACCAGGGGCCGGGGGGACTTCTATACATCAGCTGTATGGGAACGTGACGTTTCAAAGAAGTGAGATTCTTGTGAAATTTTACTGTGTCAATTTCGAGGTTTTCAAAACTTTTAGAACTTTTCCTTTGTTCTGCTCGTAAGAACATAGAATCTTAGGGTCTTAATTCTGATTTGCTGTGAAATTTATGGTTTTCCTCTATTTTTAAAAAGGCACACCTTTGTCAAAAATTACAGAAGCACCCCTCCCTGGTGCTCGCTATCAATATATTGATCAGCCTTTCATAGTTCCTACATCATAAAGGGGTGGTTAAGAAATCAACATTACTAGTACATATCCTACAGATTAAGAGAATGTGTATTAATCTTACCCCTATTATTGCTTTACCAGCCGAAGGGGTCATTTATTTTACGTTTTTACCATGAAAATCTTAACATAGCTAAACACCAACAAAAGCGTGATTCAGTAAGCCATTACATATTATGTTTACCATTAGTAGGCTATAAAATCGCCTATCTCAAATGTAGTTGACTATTTCAAGGAAATAGCCATCATCATCATCATCATCATCAATTATTCATGACTTGAATAAGCTCAAAGCTTTTTTTTCACAAGACTGATGGAATATACACAAACAATATACATACATGCACTGTATATGTCATACACACAAACAATCACTTTTAGTGTTATTAAGTAGTTATATAGGAAGATGAAATGATTAAAAGTAGTAAAATTGCAAATGAAATCTCGCTGACAACCTCGGCAAATATATTAGTTGACTTCATGAACTGTTCATGGGCAATTTCTTTCTATAGTTGCTGACCTGATATATCCGGGAATTCAGTGTCTAGCAACTACCAAGTCATGTTTACCCCAGTTCTCGCCCGGCTGACCCCGACTACACCCTTGGAGTTGGGAACAGGCTATATATTAACTAATGCATAATTGTTGTCGTAAAGCCCTGGGCAAAAGGACGGCAACATTTGCGCGACAAATCTGTATTTTTGTCTGATGTATGTTTTCATGTTTTTTTGAAGCAGTCTTTTCAAGAGTTGCTAAACGACAAGGATTTTCGAAGGATTTAAAAGTCGCGCAAATGTTGCCGTCGTTTGCCCAGGGCTTAAAGGGCACTGATAAGCTTCCTTATAAAACCTTCATTGCCCACCAAATTTTAACAACCACATTTCCAATAACCCACCTCATCAATATAAAGCATCATGTTTGAAGCAACTATTACATTAATCAATAGTTAATCTTAGTAATACTACTAATTTGTAAATTACAAGTAAATTGAGCTGTACGCCTACCGTCTAAAAGGTCTAGGTTATATATTTGTTGCGATGATGATCAATATATTCAAGATAATTCTTTAATTAAACATTTTGAAGTATTCGTTGCAATCTGTTCTCTAATTGTTTTTCCTTCTTGTTCAATATCTGTTCTTTCTTTAATCATTTTTTCTCTCAAATTAATAATATTACTTCGCCACAATAGTAGTTCTTTATTTTCATGACATACAACAGCAATTAAAAAATCAATATTTTTCAATGTTTTGAAACAATCTTTTCTTAGCTTTTTATTCTTTCCTTTCTTTGTAGTCTTTTCTTGTAGTATTTTATTAAAAACAGTAGAGACATCAGCTAAACAATGTAATACTTTAATAGGACAACAGTCACATTGTTCGAGTAACATACCTAAATCTTTTAAAGTTACATCAATAACATCAATATATTTTGAAAGTTCTGAAGTTTTGTAAACATTTTCAATAAAATGATGAACACAAACATCCAATGTAATAGGTTGATCTTTTGATAATAGACATGATGATATTGAAAATAAGGTTTCGCAAAAGTCTGAAGTTTCTTCGAAATGATCACCATTATATAATCTTGTAGCAAATACGTATGACATTAATATATCAAATAATCGAAATAGAATAGTTTTGTCTGGGGTTTTATCTTTAAATAATGTTGATAAAGATGGAACAGATTTGATGTAGCTTAAATCTGGTTTGTTAATTATGTTTGTCTCATAGTCTTCATCCTCAATGTCCTGTACCAGCCTATCATAATAATAAAATAAATTGACTTATATTCGTGAAGTATTGGTGTAACATTATACGACTGTAGGCCTATAATTTTGCTTGGCTTGCCTGTATAAAAAAGACCTTCAACGGTTTATTTTTCATACAAATAAATAATGGGCTCAGTTGGGAACCCGAAACGTTGCTCTTTATTAATAAATCTATTTGCTGTTAGCTAAATTGTGTCAAAATAAATAAATAAATAAATAAATAATTACCTTTCATTAATTTTTCAAGAAAAATCTTCTTTCGAAATCAGAAGTCCTACAATCATCATGATCTATTACAATTGTGCTTTTTGAATAAATTTGGCTACAGAAAATGTTTCAGTTTGCCAGAATAATACGACAAAAACATTGCATACAGGGGTAGTGCCAGGATTTTCCAAACAAGGGACTAACATGCGTTGAGAGGGCTTTTTCAAACAAATTTCAAAATTTCCTATAAATGTCCCAAATAGGGTGTTAATAGGATAAGATGTTTATAAGATGTTTATAACTAGATATTTATGAACAGTTCATGTACTTTTTATAATGGTCATAATTTCCATTACTTCTTCATGAATATTTCCATGAAGACAGTAAATTTTATTTCAAATCCATGGTGCAGACAAAGCGGTATCAGGTGTACAACGGTAACTACCTTCTCCTGCCTGGATGTATTCTTATTTTGCCTGATAAAACTGGTGAGGTAGACCCAGAACTGGTAGCTTCAGTACTTCAATGGAAGGCTTCCCCGAATTAAATTGAAATACAGGCAAAGGGAAAACAAACCTTCTAGAAGAGAGAATATTTGAATCAAAAAATATTTGATTATGTGACAACGAAGAAGAAGGATGAGTTACTGCTTCTTCTTATACGATACTTTTTGTGTTTTCCCTCATCGTCATTATTGCATTTTTGGATAATGACATCATCTGGGTAGTGTACCATACCTTCAAATTTGTATGATTTTTCAATTTCAATTTTACGTGTCAATGTTACTGCCCAAATTGTTCTTAAATCTTTATCGGGTGGGGGGGAGCTTGAATGTGTTGCAAAATATTCTCATCACTGCTATTACCAGGTTAATTTTGGGTATGCTTCCAATCTAAATGGAACCAGTTTTTCGTTACACAACACATATAGTCTTGCCTTACCTTTTATTTTCATCCTCCCACCATGGTTTCCATATTTCGATATAATCTATTTGATCAGATTTTATTGAACTTTCAAATGTTCTACGCTCGTCTTCAGTCAAACAATCCCAAAGTTTCTCTGTGTCATTTAAATCAACATTCTCTAGCCTCAAACTCAAATCATTACAAATATCGTCACCTTGTTGTTCTTCAGATTGGTCTTTTAGAATTTGGAGAAGCTTTTCTCGTTCTTCTTCAGAGCATTTTTGACCTTGAAGATGTTGCATAACTTGGTCTTGATAAAACGATTCCGAACACTCAACATGTTTTTCTGAACGATAACAATTTAATGAACAGTACGCCATATGACATTTTGGACAATTATAATGAGGATTTAATAGTTGGCAAATTTCACATGAGTGTAGTTTGCCTTTCACAGGAATTGATGGGATAACATCTACTTTCTCCATTGTTGTACACTAGAACAAATCACAAATAATTTACAATCAAATTAACTTGCTTACCGGAGATAAGATTTCACAGTAAATAATTAGATTTGATATTTGCAAATTATCAATGAATAATAGTAAAAAAAGTAATGTAGATGGTGTTGCCCTACCGAAGGCATGATTTTGAACGCTCTTTGTTGATCTCAGCCGCGACACTGCAGATCAATTTCAACAGATTCATGGCAGTTAGGTCCAGATTGTCAATGAGCAACGATGCGCCGCAGCTACTCACAATGCAATTCCCTCTGCATCATTCCATCCGCCATCCTCAGATAGTACTCATTTGATGTCTCAGATAAAGTCAAACCTGAGTGTTGACCTTCGGGATATTTGAGCCACAGTCGATCAGATATGATCCGATCTCTGAAGTTCGGTTCCTCTGCCATCTGAGCTAATCCTCCTTAATAATACACACAGGCAGACAAAGGAAAAAAAGGTATTCAACATGTTTTCGCTTACATGCAGTCTAAATAGGGTCTGTGTTTGAATAAGTAATTCAAGTGTTCTTTCATAATCATTAATTTCAGTGCAGCAGGAAGGTCATAAGTTTCCAATATAAGTTACACATTTCCAGGTGGAAGTTACTTTATATCTTTCTACAATTTAAAGTGTCATCTATGTAGGCCTACGATATGCCGAGTGTATACAGTGTAAATTGAAGCAGATTTTTCAAAAATTGGCACATAGGCCTAGTTTAAAGATGTGTAAGTCTGACCTGAGTTTGAGTCAAAATCTGATCGATCAGATATTAGGACTTCGGATCGGTGGTAGAGACGGTTGCTTTAGTGAATAAATGGTGCTATTAAGTCAAAAAATTCCCCTTTGAGTGGAAATCACAGGGGATGAGACGATTCTTCTGAAAACGATTGGTTCTGCGGATCATTGGCGCCAATTTTTAACAAACAGAGCAGGGTCCGACAAAAGTACAATTCCCTGAATCCTAGATTCCGGAAGGTTAGAGAAAACTCAGAAGAAAATTTACATTTTTAAGATTTATAGGTCAAACATCAACGAAAATTTCAGAAGAAAATGCTGAAATGCCTCTAGGGTCCCAGAAGGCTAAACCTATTGTCGGACCCTGAATCAGAGCAAAATAATCGGCATTGACAAATGAACCAATTTGTCAAACGTTGAATCGATACTTTTCAGACAATGATAGCCCAAAACGAAATTTCTTTATTCAAGAATAAACCACTATAGGCGACGCCGCGGCAGCCTTACTGGAAAACTTGTTCTTTAAATATTTTTACATAAAATTTTTGCGCCACAACGATTTTCACACTTAATCTGTCCGTCAGAATATCAAGAACTATCTTGAGGCGTCTCTCGACCTGTCACCTCGGATCTCGGCTTCTCAGCAGTGAAACAAGAATATATAGGCCTATAATTATATAGCCTAATTCCATAATATATATCAATAATAATTTGACAATTTAGTCAATCAGATATTGATATATTTGACAATCATTCTATACCGTAGGCCTACCTTATGTTCCTTATCTAGTTTTTCTTGCAACTGTCAAGTGTCAGCACAAACGAATTAGAATTTAGAAATGTTCAAGTGTAGTGTAGTGAAGAGATTAGAGATAAGAGATTAGAGACAAACTCTTACTCGGATTCTGTCCTCTTGGGTGACCCTCTTTTAGTTTATCTTTCAAAATGGCAGGACTCGAAGATTATCTGTTTTTATCTGTTTTGAAAACCCTTTAACTTCTTTTAAACTTCGAAGAAGCTTCATGAACGTTAATTATATTATCAAATAAGTGTAGCAGAAGATGTATATAAGTAATAAACAAATAGATATAAAGCAAAGAAGCAAAGATAATGATTCCAGTATTTAGTGCGCATGCTGTCGAAGGCGCGAAACCTCGTAAACAAGAAACATTTTCAAAAGGGCTGACTTCTCTTGAAATTTGACGAAATTCAGGGAAATTTATGTTTTGAAGTGAAAGCAAGATCTCAACTCATGCCTACTTTCAAACCAAAATTTGAACCATAATTGTGTCTAACATTCGCTTAAAGTCATGCGTAATTAAAGATTTAGCATGAAAGTTTGTTATAAAATATTGTTTTAATGCCATTTTAGTTTCTGAATTTGCAAAGTGAAAGCTTAATACAACATTAACTGAATAACAGGTATGTTTCTACGGATGATTAATTTTTTACTAAATTCAAAATTCTTTAGTACCTGTTAAGATTGGCACAGAGATACAGTGACCTCATTGTGAAAAAAACTCAACTTTTATGGATTATGTTTCTTGTTTAAAGAAACTATAAATGGTTAATATAACAAAGATGAATCGTCCATAATAAATCATTTGAACTTTGAAATGCGTTTAATATTTAGTTGTAGATATACACAGATTATATTATTATTTTTTATTATTTTTTCATCAATATTATCATTATGTAAATGTAATCCAACACGAACAAAGAAATTAAAAAAATCTCATAAGGGATTTACTAAATCAAATAGACCAAGAGGTTATCATCATAAATATGGAAATTTCAGTGCTCCACAACTATCTAAACATGATAGGATATATTTACAACGTCTAGAAGACTCTTTAACTAGTAAATCTGGAAAATTCTTAACAACTAATTCTTGGGCTGTTCAATTAAATCCAGCTGAAATTGCTGTTGCCGATCGAATTGCTAAAACTCATGGGTTTGATAATCTAGGCCAGGTAAGAACATTATTACTGTGGGTATTTTGAAGCCATATGGAGAAAGTTTATTTTGGTATGGAGAGAGTATACATATTTTTATCAGAGCTTCATGGAATAAGTGATTGTGTGTCCGTTTGGAAAGAATGCTATTTACTGGCAAGATCTTGGCGGCACAATTCTATTTGCAAATTAATTTCAAAAATGGCCTATCTACTAAATTTCATTTGCCAAAATTGCTCTTTTATTTACTTTTTGGCTACACAAAATGCACCCAGATTTGGTTTCACTTGCCCCTTTTTCCTTGGATAACATGTAACATTAGCCATGTATAATGCATTCTTTCTAATCTGGAATTTATTTCATGTTCAGAAAATTGATTACCACGGACCTTAGTGTAACCCTAATGTGTCCTGCTGGTTGGGGTATATTATCTCAATAAAAATTATTTCTAATTGTTTATTGGAGCTACAATCAATCAGCTGCTGGAGCAGCATGTATAGGCTACACAGACATTTAATTATATTAATTAGCATGTGAACCAACATATGTGCTCACTGGAAATTTCTATCATATTCAATTCTAGGCATTAGAGTATAGATCTTTAATCAGAATGTTTGCAAATTTTAAATCTGAATCCGATGACAATGTGTTCAAGCTGAAATAAAATTCTACTTGCATTCTAGGTACTTTGAGAATCCCATTGGAAAAATATTTAACTTTAAATAAGTTATACCCAGGACTTTATAGCATTTAGGATGGTAATAATATCAAAAATAGCATGGTACAGTAATAAAAAATTGGAAGGAATAAATTTCAAGTTGTTGACGCTCGTAATTCTAAACAAAGTATTTTCAGTTCTCAATGTCTATTGTAGCTGCAAAGCGCAACTACAGAAGTTTTATTTTTATCAATATAGTGACATTAATAGCCTACTTATTTAACAAATAGATCCCGGTGGATTGATGCACAGCGGTTTCATTGTGCAATCAAAATATACAATAAAGGGCAACTGCACGAGAAACCATCAGAAAAACAAGAGCCCGTAGGGCGAGTGTTTTTCAGCTTTTGAGTTTCTCCCAACATCTCAAGTGTTGGTATCATAAAACCCAAACACACGGCTGCCGTGCAGTAACCCTTTTGTGGAACAAAACCTATTTTTACTATTTTTAAACGAATTCAACGTGAAGATTTGACTGATTAGATTAATTTTCTCCTATAAATCTTCACGTCTTTGTCATATTTTATATTCTTTGTCAGATCCAGAGAATATAACTTTATACTTTCGAACCACTTTCAATTCTTTCAAACACCATGATTTTGATCTGTCTTGTTTCTCATTTCTGCTTTTTGCAACCTTTTGCAGGTTTTGTAGGGCTTTTTTGTCTCGGAATAACCATATGACCAATTGAAATGACGTGAAAGGAAGAATGCTTTCGATTATGATATTCTGAATATTTATATATAATCATTGACGATGCTAACGTTACTCAAATTTTTACTTACAACTATTTAGAAATTTTCAAATTTTGGGTGTTTTGTTTTTATCTATCATGGTGTCCAAGTTGTTTTGGCTTGCGTGATCCAAACACTGGAGTTATCCAATCAAATTACTAGAACAGCATTCGAAAATCTCTCGAGTTTTACAATAGCTGTTGACATTGCCCTGTTTTTGTGAACATCTCGGTGTTAGTTTTGTTGTTCTAAAAATATGAGTGTTGATCAACTAAATTTGATGCTCAATGATACTTTCCCAAATATTTGTAAAATAACAAAATCTAAACACATCATGGAAATCATCATTATTATCCCAAGTCCATCTAATTACATCCTCAATAAGTCTGATCCAATTAGATCTGACAAGTTCATTTCAAAAATCTAACCAAAAACAAACCAAAATCCTATCTAGCTCAAATCCAATTCCAATCATCTTATGATGATCTATTTAACGAGTTTAGCTGAAGGTTAGGCATGCAATTGATGATCTTATCTCACTTCAAGACTCTCAAATTGAGATAGTATATCAGCATAATACTGTTCTGTGCTGTGCACCAAGCAGAGTCAAATATAAAACTACAATAACTAATTCTTCTCAAATCTTTTATTAAAATTTAAAGTCATGCTGTAGCCTAGCCTACTATTTGATTTGAATTAGAAGGTAGAGATATGATAATCCTTTATTTGAAACCTGTTATTAATTATTAAATTGTTATTTTCAGATTGGAAATTTAGAAGGATTTTTTCATTTCAAACATAAGAAAGCGAAGAAAAGATCCAAGCGATCGTTATCAGAGAAAACAAAATTATTACTTAATGATGATGGGGTAAGAATTTCAATTTATATCGAGTCTGTATTTGTTTAGTTTCAAAATGCGTGGTTAGTGAGAAGCATGCATTGCATATCCAATAATAATATTCGCAAAGAATTTCCCCATATCAGGGTCCGACATAACCCAGCAACCTGGCAACTAGGTTTCCGGAAGGCTGGCCAAAATTCACAAGAAAATCGGTTTTGTTTCATTTTTCTCATTACAATGTCATAATGAACCTTCTGGGTGAAACACTTACAGTAGTTGTTTGAATAAAAGTCAGGTTTCCAGGAAGATAAAACATTTGTCAAACCCTGCCCTATATCATGCAGTTCCTGAACTTTCCATGGCAGTTCATGATAAACTGGCCGCATACAGGGGCAAAAATGTCTAGATCAGTGACTCTAGCAAAAATTTTCGGCAGCAACAATGCAAGTACAATCTTAAATGTATGTATTTGTTGGGTTTGTCATTTGCGTTTTTTTAGTGCCTGAAGATGGAAACGTGAAGCCACAATTTTAAAAACTGCCATTCAGCTCAACCCCTGCAAAAACAGTCCAGGAGTTCATGAACAGTTCATGAACAGTTCATTAATTTTAAATGGCCCCAAATCTCCATGAACTTTTCATGAACTGCCTGTGAGGGTTCATGAAAATTTGGGACATTTAACTTTCTTGAACTGTTCATGATCTGTTCATAAACTCCTGAACTGTTTTTCGCAGGAGGCTGGTAGTGGTCACTGTGCCTGTCAATTTTCCCTCTTCAATGTTCATGAACTTTCCAGGTAATGGTCACAATTATTTTGTGGACTGTCATTAAACTGAACTCCATGAACTGTTCTACAGATTGTTATCAACATTTTGCAGAAGGAACGATCTACATGTTTATGTAACATATCTTCAAACAATTTTGATTACGTGCCTGCATGAAACATCCTCTCAGACAGATTACATGACCTTAGTCCAGAACAGAGTGTTTGAAAAATTTCTCAGCATGCAGCATTTAATGTTATGTTTTAATTCAAGGTTCTATGGGCAGAACAACAGCATTTACTTGATCGGAGGAGAAAAGATGGTATTCCTTCTGATCCAAAGTTTGAAGACCAATGGTATTTGGTAAGTGTTATTTAAAATTCCACAGCATACTTAAAGTGGGTCATTCCATGAGAATTTTACTGCCGATACCCTATGGAATGACCCAAGTAGCTGCTTTTTTGTGCCCCTGTTAAACAAGTTCATAAGCATTGGTTATTCCTCACTTTTTACAAACATTGCACAGACAGTTAATCAACTTGAAGTTACTCATGAAAGTTAGGCTTTTTCATGTTCATAAGCTTTGCATCAAATGTTCATGAACTAATGGGCGGTTTTAGTAATGATCCTAACGTACATGGTATCGCATTGCCAAAAACATCTTTGCTAAGTATGGCTTGTATTCCGAGGCGTGCGATCGCATGCGCACACCTCCGCACACGCCTCTGCGTTCCAAGGCGTGCGATCTATCGCACGCCTACTTTCTTTTCCTTTTTTCGAATTTATCAATGTGAAGCTTTATTAAAGCAAACAAAAATTTATTTTTATTGGGTATGCAATTCGATTATTTAAATTAATTTTAAATATGGTTGTTTCCAAATATAAAGCAACCTTTCTTGGATAAATTTTTCTTCAAAATCAAATGCTATTTTCGCCGATATAAAATACGAAACAAACACGCAACAAATCATTCAAAGCGACATCTTTTGCATGCTTGAATGGTCTACGGAACTCCCCCTAATTACCATAACAAAGAAGATCTCAAGTTACGCGCCATTAGTTCTATTTCAGACTCTGTTGCTATGACAATTAATTGATCGAACAGACGTGATGAAACATAAATCGTGTTATATAACATGAATTCCGTAAACTAATGTCGAAGCAAACTGAGCGAACAAACTGTTATATCTATGTAATCATAATCTTTCAAAATTCATGTTAAGATAGTTAAGTTGAATTTGATGTTTTCAACACATTTCTTGCAGTCGTGGAAAAGGTTTTGTTTGTGTTTTTATTGTCTACTTGCATGGTAACAATAGAACAAGAGATTTTGGTTAATATTCAATTAGAATCGAATAATGCATTGTCGAATATTCGATTACTGTTTTGACTTTCGCCTAATTTTTATTGTATTGAAATTCAACACCTTGAAAAAGTTACTAGTGTGATATTGTTAGAAAAAGTTATCACCTTTCAACTTCCTGTTTTATTAGAATCAATCAAGCGAATATATGTGAAATGAGATCTTCAGGCAGGAGTGTTTTCAAAATTGTGTTTGTTTCAATATTACATTAAAAAAGCAGAATTTTTTTTAGCCTGAATATAAAATCCTTAACTTTAAATAATAAACGTGATGTTTAGTTTGTATTTATCACCAGTGAAAACGACTTGTAAAACAGCTTGAAATCGCGTTGCCCTGACAACCGGTTATCGTGTTGTCATGGTAACAAATGATCGCACGCCATCGCACACATTAGATTTCTTGGGTGTGCGTTTTGTCGCACGCGTGTGATTTCAGGAATACAAGCCATGCCTACTGCGATACAGCGTAGCAATGCATATTCAGAATTCAGATAAAGATGCGGAATTGATCTTCAAGTTTTGGGCCCCTGAAATTTTCTCCTGCTCCAGCCGGCTGAGATCCAAACATCTGGTCACTCATTCAAATTTTATCAAACCCTTTCAATGCTGTGGATTCTCCATGGCTTCCTTAAAGCTCGGTCAAGACCCTCCTAGTTGTAGATAGAAGAGTCTTTAGACAGACAGTTCCTTTTAGTTGCTGTTAAAAAGACTAATGCTTGAGAAGCAAATAATATGTCAAGGAGATTTGTGCTTAAAATATGAAAATATAGCAAGCAAATTTGTTCTAGGGTACCTCAAAAACACAGAAAACACATAACAACAGATTTGTTGTTTGAAAGTTGCTGTCGTTTGCCAATGCTTTAAAATGTTGTAATTTTGTTTTTTTTTGTCAGCATAATGTTGGTCAGTCATCTGGTCCTGCTGGTGTTGACATCAACGCAGTACCTTGTTGGAACGAGGGAATTACTGGCAAAGGTGTAGTCGTCAGTGTTCTAGATGATGGTATGTATGTCATGCATTCCTTTATTCAACTTTTTTGGCAATATTGAAATTCCAAACGTTTTTTACCATAATTTTTACCCAATAGTAGTAGTATTCATTCTCATTTAGCCCTGTGGAAACAGTTCATGAAACCTGAACGATCCAAGTTTCATGAAGGGTTCATAATCATGTTCTTGGAAAGAGATCATCTATTAACTGTTTGTAGGCCTATATATTGGTCCTAGTTTGCTTAACTGGTTTGTCCCACAGATCTTGCATTTTGTATCACATTGGGCATAATTGTGATAACCAAATTTGGAACTATTAATAGTACAATGAAGCCTGTATATAACAGAAAGCTTTGTGAGAGATAGATCAATTGTAAATTGACCACAGTGGTCTTTATATACTGGATTTATTCAATGGAAAATACTATTTTATACATACAAAGAGTGACCACTATAGACAGGTGGTATTTAAATACAGGATTTATTCAATGGAAAATACTATTTTAGACATACATATAATGACCACTATAGACAGGTGGTCTTTATATGCAGGATTTATTCAATGGAAAATACTATTTTAGACATACAAAGAGTGACCACTATAGACAGGTGGTCTTCAGATACAGGGTTTATTCAATGGAAAATACTATTGTGACCACTATAGACAGGTGGTCTTTATATACAGGATTTATTCAATGGCAAATACTATTTTAGACATACATAGAGTGACCACTATAGACAGGTGGTCTTTATATACAGGATTTATTCAATGGAAAATACTATTTTAGACATACAAAGAGTGACCATTATAGACAGGTGGTCTTCAGATACAGGATTTATTCAATGGAAAATACTATTTTAGACATACATAGAGTGACCACTATAGACAGGTGGTCTTCAGATACAGGATTTATTCAATGGCAAATACTATTTTAGACATACATAGAGTGACCACTATAGACAGGTGGTCTTTATATACAGGATTTATTCAATGGAAAATACTATTGTGACCACTATAGACAGGTGGTCTTTATATACAGGATTTATTCAATGGCAAATACTATTTTAGACATACATAGAGTGACCACTATAGACAGGTGGTCTTCAGATACAGGATTTATTCAATGGCAAATACTATTTTAGACATACATAGAGTGACCACTATAGACAGGTGGTCTTTATATACAGGATTTATTCAATGGAAAATACTATTGTGACCACTATAGACAGGTGGTCTTTATATACAGGATTTATTCAATGGCAAATACTATTTTAGACATACAAAGAGTGACCACTATAGACAGGTGGTCTTTATATACAGGATTTATTCAATGGAAAATACTATTTTAGACATACAAAGAGTGACCATTATAGACAGGTGGTATTTAAATACAGGATTTATTCAATGGAAAATACTATTTTAGACATACATATAATGACCACTATAGACAGGTGGTCTTTATATGCAGGATTTATTCAATGGAAAATACTATTTTAGACATACAAAGAGTGACCACTATAGACAGGTGGTCTTCAGATACAGGGTTTATTCAATGGAAAATACTATTGTGACCACTATAGACAGGTGGTCTTTATATACAGGATTTATTCAATGGCAAATACTATTTTAGACATACATAGAGTGACCACTATAGACAGGTGGTCTTTATATACAGGATTTATTCAATGGAAAATACTATTTTAGACATACAAAGAGTGACCATTATAGACAGGTGGTCTTCAGATACAGGATTTATTCAATGGAAAATACTATTTTAGACATACATAGAGTGACCACTATAGACAGGTGGTCTTCAGATACAGGATTTATTCAATGGAAAATACTATTTTAGACATACAAAGAGTGACCACTATAGACAGGTGGTCTTTATATACAGGATTTATTCAATGGAAAATACTATTTTAGACAAGGAGTGACCACTATAGACAGGTGGTATTTAGATACAGGATTTATTCAATGGAAAATACTATTTTAGACATACAAAGAGTGACCACTATAGACAGGTGGTCTTTTTATACTGGATTTATTCAATGGAAAATACTATTTTAGACATACAAAGAGTGACCACTATAGACAGGTGGTCTTCAGATACATGATTTATTCAATGGAAAATACTATTTTAGACATACATAGAGTGACCACAATAGACAGGTGGTATTTAGATACAGGATTTATTCAATGGAAAATACTATTTTAGACATACAAAGAGTGACCACTATAGACAGGTGGTATTTAGATACAGGATTTATTCAATGGAAAATACTATTTTAGACATACATAGAGTGACCACTATAGACAGGTGGTCTTCAGATACATGATTTATTCAATGGAAAATACTATTTTAGACATACATAGAGTGACCACAATAGACAGGTGGTATTTAGATACAGGATTTATTCAATGGAAAATACTATTTTAGACATACAAAGAGTGACCACTATAGACAGGTGGTATTTAGATACAGGATTTATTCAATGGAAAATACTATTTTAGACATACATAGAGTGACCACTATAGACAGGTGGTCTTTATATACAGGATTTATTCAATGGAAAATACTATTTTAGACATACAAGGAGTGACCACTATAGACAGGTGGTATTTAGATACAGGATTTATTCAATGGAAAATACTATTTTAGACATACAAAGAATGGCCACTATAGACAGGTGGTCTTTATATACAGGATTTATTCAATGGAAAATACTATTTTAGACATACAAGGAGTGACCACTATAGACAGGTGGTATTTAGATACAGGATTTATTCAATGGAAAATACTATTTTATACATACAAAGAGTGACCACTATAGACAGGTGGTCTTTATATACAGGATTTATTCAATGGAAAATACTATTTTAGACATACAAAGAGTGACCACTATAGACAGGTGGTCTTTATATACTGGATTTATTCAATGGAAAATACTAGTTTAGACGTACAAAAAGTGACCTCTATAGACTGGTGACCGCTATAACAGGTTTGACTATATAATTGTTTTTGTTTTTAAAGGTGTTGATCACAATCATCCTGATCTCCGTGGTAACTATGTGAGTAATATTATAGCCCTGATATTATTATGGATTTGAACTGTTGAAAATTTGAATGTGGTCTGATATATTGTATTCGTGAAGACAAGTTTGTGTTCGATTAGAGTAAACTTCTCACTTATCTGTTACCTAATTTTGTTAGCCCATGCTTAAAATCTTGTCAAATCCTTGTTAATCAATTCCTGATAAGTGGTCAGAAATGTTCATACTAATATTTTATTTGGTTTCATTGTTAGGATCAAAAAGCAAGTTATGATTTCAATGATATGGATGCTGACCCCAAACCACGTGATACAGACCCAGACAATTGGTAATGACTGACACATACAACACTTCATTATAATTTACAGAGTTTTTTGCTAAATTGCTTGCTACTTTAGTTTCATGCCTTTGGCAATCATCAGGCAATTTATTGGTACCCCTGCGAAAAACAATTCAGAAGTTCACGAACAATTCATGAACATTACATAGCCCCAAATTTTCATGAACTGTCTGTGAAGATTTAGAAGTGTCCTTGGAGGTTCATGAACTGTTCATAAACTTTTCATTAACTTTTCTACTCAGGGGTATACCTAATCTATATATACAGAGTCAAACATTTTTCGCAAGCAAGCTGACCCATGTAACAAGACTGTCTATGTGTCTGTCAACTATATTAATAATAATAGTCTACTATATAAACGTCGATGCTCTGTCTGTATCTACTGTATTCGAGATTCACGCTTTTCATAGTGAACGTATCAAATCCATACTTTTCGTGGGGTATCTTATAATTGTTTGCGCCAACATAGGCCATGTTTTATGTTCATATCTTTATATTCCTTCAATTGACGGCTTGAAGCATATTTTTTTAGTAAGATTTCTCTTGCGGCTCCATGGAAAGAACGAATTACATTCTCATGTTCGTCACGCAATATCTTTCACACGCGACTGACCTTCAGTTCTATTGTTTATTGATCACTTCGGCTAACCTCTAGCAATTAAATTTTCTATATTTTTATTTTCAAATTTCACCCAGTGGAGCAGGCTCACTTCATTAGTAATTTATACTTATAAATCCGAATTTTCTATGCATGTGTGTTTGCGGTGGTTTTTGCGATTTTCTCAGCCATTTGAAAGCTAATTAAGGATGTGAATCGACAGTCAAAACAGTAATCGAATATTCAACAGTGTACTATTTGATTCGAATCAAATATTAATTGAAATATTTTGCTCCATTGTGACCATTCAAGTAGATAGTTAAAACACAGACAAAACCTTTTCCACGACTCCAAGAAATGTGTTGAAAACATCAAATTAAACTTAAATATCTTTACATAGATTTTGAAAGATTTTGAAAACATAGATATAACAGTTTGTTTGCTCAGTTCGCTCCAACATTAGTTTACAGGATTCATGTTATTCAACAAGCTTCATGTTTCATCACGTCTGTTCGATCAATTAATTGTCATAGCAACATAGTCTGAAATAGAACTAATGGCGCGTAACTTGGGATTTTCTTTGTTATGGTAATTAGGGGTGTTCCGTAGACCATTCAAACACGCAAAAGACGTCGCTTTGAAAGATTTATGTTTCGTATTTTATATTGGCAAAAACAGCATTTGATTTTGAAGGAAAATTTATCCAAGAAAAGTTGCTCTATATTTGGAAACAAGCATATTTAAAAATTCATTTAAATAATCGAACTCATAATTCAATAATTCATTTTACTATTCGAATAATCGATATGTCATTGATGTTCGATTATTAATCCATTAATCGACCTTCGATTCCCATCCCTAAAGCTAATGAATCAAATAGCATATGATTCGATATAAAATTGCAAATAGTTGTGCCTAACTGCTTTGGTTTTTGAATTTTCCCTTTGATACCCAATGAAGTTCCCCTGTCGTATCAAAAGAAAATTCCCTTCCTTGGAATGTTTCTGTCTGGATATTTATTAATGCATCAAGGATACAATTATATGCGTCGTCTTTCCGCCTTAACGATTCAAAAACATAGAGTAATCAATAAAGCTTTAGGATTAATTGCTGCTCTTCCAATAAAATTGCTGCTTCATTTTCCTTATCGATATGGTAGATGATTGATAAAGCATTCCCTTGTGAAAAATATCCATGAGTTCATGAGCTTTGTGAACTTTCCTCAACAGTTCATGAACTTCAATTTCAAGAACAGTAAAAAAATTTTTGACTCGAAAACAGTTTATGAACTTCAATTTCATGAACAGTAATATTTTTTGTTGGCTCACAAACAGTTCATGAACTTCAATTTCATGAACAGTAACATTTTTTTGTTGGCTCACAAACAGTTCATGAACTCTTCAATTTCATGAACAGTAATATTTTTCTGTTGGCTCACAAACATTTCATGAACTTCAATTTCATGAACAGTAACATTTTTTTGTTGGCTCACAAACAGTTGATGAACTTTTGGGCAGATTCATGTTCATGATCTCTTGAATTTTTTTCATTGGGGATTTTCTAATGAATCAACCCTGTACAGTGCAGCATCATTAGTAACTCTGTCTTGACCATGGAGCTACATAAACTTCCAATCTCATTGACAATTGGCTTCTTGTTAAAATTAATTTGAACATTCTTTTCCTAGTCATGGTACCCGTTGTGCAGGTGAAATTGCAGCAAAGGCAAATGACAGCATTTGTGGTGTTGGTGTTGCTTACGATGCAAGTATTGGAGGTAGGTTCTAGATTCATCTTAAGATATGAAACAGACTTTCAACAATCGTATGTTTATCCATCAATTCAGTTTTTATAATCAATTTGTAAATACAGTCAAACTTGTCACAGTGACCACTCCTATTAAGCGGGCACTCTTTTTAAGTAACTGCGCTTCATGCTGCCATTGAGTAAAACTATAGAAAAGTGTTGCATTTAACAACCACCCTTCAAACACAACCAGCCCTTTTTGGGCCTTTGTTTGACAATTTATTGGTTTAAGCGAGCTTACTGGCATTTTTGGTAGCGCGACGCGATCTCAATTACTTTTAGTTAAAACATGAGAATCATATCAAATAAAAATTACAAACTTCTGTTATTTGTTCTATTTAGGCGTTCGTATGTTGGACGGTCAAGCTACAGACATTCTCGAAGGCAGTTCTTTAAGTTTCCAATCAGACTATATTGATATCTATAGTAATTGTTGGGGTCCTAAAGATGATGGAAAAACGTTTGGTAAACCTGGAAAATTGGCACAAGAGGCATTAATGCAGGGAGCATTAGGGGTGAGATTTACTTGAGAAATTTTGCTTTTGCAGGGAGACAACATAAGTCACAGACAGACCACAAATATACAATATACAAACATATAAACATACAAATAAAAAAATGATTTAGCAGACTAACTATTAATAAAGAGATTGAGATAATATATAATATGAGATATAAAATTGTTTGGTAACCAAGATATTATATATAACAGGGGAAAGTCTCCTGCCATTCAGGCTGTGCATATTATTATACAAAGCAATTGGCGTACAGTTCCTATGAGCATTAGCTTCATGTCGAATGGAGACACTTCAGGAGAAAACTGCAAGGCAGAAATCATTCGCCACAGGCAGCAAGCTATTTTCTGATTCCTTCTTGTTTCCTCATTGCGTGCCTCTTGACAATCATGGTGCTATGGCTGGCCCATAGGGAACTGTTGCTAATTGCTTAAATGTGACCAACTAATCTAGATTGTATAGTTTTCTGCTACTGGTTTGGCTGGATCTAGGTTATAATTGTAGTTTGGTAATCTTTCCTTGATAACCATTTCTAATTATACGTAGCATTATTGAAATGACTATAGCAACAAACGGTGGTATTAGATAATATATAATACCTGTTTGTTGTTATACCTGTTGCGTGTATTTGGAAATGGTTATCAAGGTAAAATGATCAAATTGTGGTTTATCGTCAATATAGTGATATATAAATATAGTGATATATAGACAGACAGTATTATGTATATAAGTGATTATAGTTGATCTGCTTTTAATAGAACAACTTTTGTATTTTCTAGGGTCGTGGTGGAAAAGGTAATATTTATGTGTGGGCAACTGGTAACGGGGGTCTAACAGATGATGATTGTAATTGTGATGGTTACACAACTAGTATCTATACGATATCAATCGGATGTATAAGTGATCATGGTCTATCTGCTTATTATACTGAATTATGTTCATCTACTTTGGCTGTGACGTTCAATGGTGGATCACATCGAGAGAAAGAAGAAAATAAAATGGTGAGAGATACATACATTTAAACCTGTTATAACAGCTACCTAAGGTATACAACGGTCACATGTATAATATAGTGATCACCCTTGCAATATCCAAAATAGTATTTTCTATTTAATCAACCGTGTAGCCTATATAATGGCTCTCGGATAGAAGTAAAATAAAGTTATCAATAAAGTCAAACCTGTCATTGGTCAGCTCTATACATTGGCCACCTTTGTATTTCACAAGCAATTTTGAAAACAATGCTCAGTTCTATGTACTCTGATGCAAACACGTAATGTCAAATTTCCCATCATCCTTTCCCATTCACTATGATTATACGCTATTCCCATCCATAGTTAAATTTTACCGCTTGACTTTACATTGCTAATTGATATTCTTAATCATTTGTGTTATTTTAGATTACCACTGATTTACATAATAAATGTACAGAAGAGTTTAAAGGCACATCATCAGCTGCACCTTTGGCGGCTGGAATGATTGCGCTCTTAATACAAGCAAAGTAAGCATGACATCTAATACAGTATTCATTGATAGTTCTATTGATAAGGTATTGCATTATTGCCCCTACCATTCTTCTATTTCTAGGGGAGTGGCTCTATTCGCTGAGAGCAATGATTGTAAATATTGTACTCTTTACTAATCTCAGCCATGCTCAACAAGTTGTATCTAGGCACTCGTTTCCCCATTTTGAATATCTCATTTAGAGTATTGAGTGTTCATAAAATGTTCAACACTCCCCCTCAAAGCTACCTTAGCTCAAAGGGAGTATTAGCTCAGATGGCAGAGCAAACGAGCTTCATATCTGGTCATGTCTGATTGACTGTGGTTCAAATCTCCCGAAAGTCAACTCAGCCTTGACTTTATTGAAAACATCAAATGAGTACCATCTAAGAATGGCGGGTGGAATGGTCCAGAGGGAATTGCATTGTGAGTAGATGCGGCGCATTGTTGCGCATTGATAATCAAGGCCTATCTACCATGACGGCAGTGTTAACAACGAGCGTATAAAATCATTGCTCTCATCGAAAAGAGCCACTCTACTAGAAATAGAGGAGTGGTATGGGTGCCTTCGGTAGGGCGACACTGTCTACATTATTAACTAACACTCCCCCCTGTGAGAAATTAAATGATTTTCTGAACGGTTCATAAACTGTTTAAAGGGAGGGATTAGCTCAGATGGCAGAGCAACCGAAATTCAGATCGGATCATACCTGATCGACTGTGGTTTAAATCCCTCTAAGTTCAATTCATCCTTGACTTTATCTGAAACATGAGTACCATCTGAGGATGGCTAATGGAATGGTCCAGACGGAATTGCATTGTGAGTAGCAGCGGCGCATCGTTGCGCATTGACAATCAAGACCTATCTGCCATGAGATCTGTTGAAATTGATCTGCAGAGTTGCGGCTGAGATCAACAAAGAGCGTATAAAATCATTATTCTCAGCGAAAAAAGCCACTCATTTAGAAATAGAGGAGTGGTACGGGTGCCTTCGGTAGGGCGACATCGTCTACATTACTTTTACTTTTATAAACTGTTTAGGAGCCAAGTGAACTATAAACTGTGGCCTGTTTTTCATGGGAGGAAGGGGGTCAAAGGAGAGACCCCCTCATGGCATAATCGCTTTTTCTTGGTTTGAAATGATGTGATTCAAGCCATGTAATATTTGCTGTATACAACAAGTTGCTATAATGCGAATTTATAACAAATTAGTAACAAGTATCACGCTTTTGCGTCAAAATTATTTTTGATATAATTTGTAATTTGAAATAATATCGTTTATTTACCTGGAGCAATGCATTAGCGCTATTTTTAACGTGTCACTGCAAAGATTTTACAATTGGGTTTGAAAATTCTATTTTTAACCTGTTTAAACATTTCAAAGCTGTTTAATATGAACAAAACGAGTAAACTGAAACTTTGTGCCTTCTGCATCTAAAATATTTTTGAAATCATATGGTAGTGCGGCTGGAATCACCCTTTTTGTTGAAGTATCCTGTTCTGTGGCTGGATTAAGTTGAAAACGTATAGAAAATGGTAAAAAAGACAAGCCCAAATGTGCGACTGGAAAAGACCCAGGTCAATATTGAATTTCTTTTTCCGCTGGTAAGATCTTACAGTCTGATACTTAACTACCAGAGCACTAATATCTCTTTGTTTTATAACTACAGTCCAAACTTGACATGGCGAGATGTACAGCATGTGATTGTCAACACTGCGCAGGTCACAAGTCCTGTTGATGAAGGTTGGATGCAAAATGGTGCTGGTTTTCATTTTAATCATAAGTTTGGTTTTGGACGAATGGACGCCAAGAAAATGGTTGATGTTGGACGCAAATGGAAGAATGCTCCCAAACAGCGTACTTGTAAAGGTCCATCAAGCAGCTCTGATCAGTAAGTGGAGTAATGAGTTTTATTCAAACTGATACCGAAAGTTATTCCAAAATAGGATGATCAATGATTAGGCTATCCGTCATAAGTAGTTTAGTAAGTAATCAAGATGCTATTGTCCTACTGTATACCCTCTTATAACAGTTTTATTTGGAGATGAGTGGCTCTGTTAGTTCAAATCAAGTATGATGAATGATCACTACTGATAATGATCATTGCAAGTAAAGCATTGTTGTTAGGTATATCTGTTCACCACATCTCTATATAATGCAACTGTCATTAAGCCAATTCCATTTACCATCCAAAATTCATACCCATTTGATGTTAGGATAAAGTCAATGCTGATTTTATGTTTGGGAGATTTTAACCATCTTCCATCAGATTTTCCCCTACTAGACGCTGATGCGGGCGCTGATGCCATGACGTTGCCATACACATATTTTGTTGCTACAAGGAAGCCAATCATCACCTTGCGAATTATTGAATGCGAGGTGATTTGATTTGTGTATTTGTCAGAGAGATGCTAGCGCATTCCAACAATCTATCCGGTATAATTATTACTCTGATGGCGCAATACTTATCCGGTACTATGTTTAACCGGTATACTGGAATCCCCACCTAAGTGACCTTTAATGAACAGACCACTTTGTATGACACTCTACTATCATGAATTTAGATCATAGTTTTACCTGGTTTTTGTTTAAACTCACCCAAGTTCCTGTGTCAACAAGGATCATGAACTAATGGAAACACAGTGAAACCTGTATATAACGACCAGCTATTAGAATAAAATAAATTGACCACTATAAACAGGTGGCCTTTATATACAGGTTTGATTCAATTGAAAACACTATTTTAGACATTGAAAGAGTGACCACTATAGACAGATGGTCGCTGTATAGAGGTAACCGCTATAACAGGTTTGACTGT
Organism: Haliclystus octoradiatus; assembly: GCA_916610825.1. Classification (NCBI taxonomy): domain Eukaryota; kingdom Metazoa; phylum Cnidaria; class Staurozoa; order Stauromedusae; family Haliclystidae; genus Haliclystus; species Haliclystus octoradiatus. Next base: position 2,548,870 of record OU744451.1, read on the forward strand.
ATAAGCTATTCAACATTCACAAGTTTTGGATTGGCTGTTCATGGTATATTCACGATCCAAGCTGCGGCAAATGATGTGTCTTGTGATTTTCGCCTTTTAAGTGTTCTCATTGCTGCTTGAGTGAGTGTTCTCTTAGCTGCAAAAAACCAAGCCATCAAATTATAGCACATAGAGGATCATAATAACTAGCCAATCATAACTAAGAACACATTCGAACTATAACATGCTATATCATCAACAAAACTCATTACTCTATTGCTCAACCCTGTATATAGAAGCCACCTGTCCATAGTGGTCAATGTATGTAGATCTTGAATAGAGGTGCAATGTTCTATAGAGGGTTTATTTTAATATTTTGTTCTACTTTATATTATAGAGACTTTCCTGCTGGCGGTACATTATCAATAACTATCGATACTGTCGCTTGTGAAGGATCAGATTCAGAAATTACAAAATTAGAACATGTTACACTAACAGTTTCATTTCAACATCGACGTCGTGGTGATGTTAGTATTGATTTATTTTCACCTATGGGTACACGTAATGAAATGTTATCAACAAGACGTTATGATGATAGTGATAAAGGTTTACATGATTGGACATTTATGACAGTTCATTGTTGGGGTGAAAATCCTAAAGGTGTATGGACGCTAAATGTAACTGATAATATACCTGCTTTAACAAGTAAAGGATTTAATTTAAATGGATATCTTCAACATGATACAAGTCGTCAAGAACCGGATGTAGAGGATCTGGAGGAAGAGGTAAATTAGATTATTGACATTATCATCATCATCATCTGATTAACTAAGATATACATATAAAAAGAGAAAATTGCAAACAATGTAATAGCAGGATTGAAACTTAAACTTCAAGTGAATGTTTCTCAAGGAGACATTTGAAACTAGTCCTTCTTGAAACATTGAAGCTTAGAGGCGGAATATGTCAGATGGCGTTTCACATGAAATCCAATCCAGCTGAGACTGATGAAATGTTGTTCAACCCCTGCGAAAACAGTTCAGGAGTTAATGAACAGTTCGTGAACAGTTCATGAACAAATTGGAGCCATTTAACGTTCATGAACTGTTCATGAACTGTTCATGAACTGTTCATGAACTGTTCATGAACTCCTAAACTGTTTTTCACAGGGGAATAGCTTTAATTTAATTTAAGCATTGTTCTCTTTTTGCGAAATAATTATTACAGAGGAAATTGTAAACATATAGAGAGCTGAGATGTGTATTCATATCTTCACATATACATCTATAATAGATATTACAATATCTCTACAATATGAGTCAATCTCACAGATCAGCCAGTTAACTAGTGAAGACTTAATGCAGTTATACGGATTTGGACCTTTATTAGGCTCTTGGGTTTAATCCCTTTCGAGGAATCTATTGGAGTTGCTAGTCCATGCTAGGAAGGTCATCCGTCCATAGAATGCATGAACCCTTCAAAAATACTAATCAATTGACTACTAGCCACTCGGGTAAAAGAGCTTCAAGTTCACCTGTTGTATGGATATTACAGTAGAAACTACTTAAGTGTAATTGGGATAAGTGAAATCCCCGCTTAAATGCAATCTGGCTTTAAAACTCTGTTGACTATTTTGTAGTCATGTCTTTGTTAAACAATTTCTGATAACTGCAATGAAAATCGTTGACAATTTTGACTTGCATTTGAACGGTTTAAACTATATGAGAATTAAAAAATAAAAACATTGCCTATGCAAAATAGGAAAACTCATCAAGCAGTTGATGAGTTTACGCAACGAGGCTTTAACATGCTGTAACTATTTTATTGTATCATGTAAAACTTAACATATGACAAGGTTATATAATCGTAGCTCAGTGGCAAATGGGTGGGAGACGACCGGTATTTGATTTCTGTTCAATTTCTCTGAAGGCTTAATTTATGTCATTTAGATCCCCTATATGACCCACCCCAATGAGAAACAGGCCACATTTTATACTACTTCACGTGGCTCCTAAACTGGTACTGTAATTGCAATTTATTAATCTAGGTCATTGACGATGAAAAGAAAATGAAAGAAATCGAACATAATCGTAAGGGAAAGAAGGTTGGTGGTGATGGTAGCGTAGATGTACCCTACCCTGAAGGCGTTAAAAAGAGTGTTGAACCAGCGGGTAATAACCTTAAAGATGATCTTGATGAAGACAAAAGTCTTATGTCAACAGGTAAGAAAGTTCACATTGGAAACCTTCGGTATTTGCTAACAAATCCGGGGGGGTGGGTAACTCCAAGTTCCGCATTGATGGGGGGTGCCACTTTGGAAGAATCTGAAGTGCCCGAAAAGTCCCAAAAATCTTTTAAAATGTACCCAAATTGTTTTAAGAACTTGAAAATGCTACAAAAAAGTCAAGAGAGGGTACTTCCATATAGGCTCTATACGTGGATGCTCCATTCTAATGGGTAAAAATCATTCAAATCCTGTTTTCTAGTTTTCGTTTTTCAAATTCAGTTTTTCCCAAATTCACTAGAAAATTGAAATGTTACCCAAAACGTTCAATATTCTAAAATTTCCTACCCAAAAAGTATATATCTCGGACCCAAAAAAAGTGACACATCCCCGTATAGCAGCAGTATGGGAGTTACCCCCCCCCCCCCGGTAACGAATCGATCAAAATATTCTATTTATCAATTCATTCACAAGTACACCTTTAATGATATATAAACTCAGGTCTTAGACTTGAATAGAATCTAAAAACAACTGGTACATCAATTTTTGTTCATTAATAACAGTATACAGTAAAAACGCGGACGGCAGTAATCTAAGGACGGTTTAAATGGATACCACACAGCATAGTACAGTAGTCAAATGCTTTCCCATGTGAAAAAAAGTTCACGAGATCATGTAGTTAATGATTCTCAGTTTCATGGAATAGAACACGTAAAAGAGGCTTTATTTAATAGTGTCCGCTAAATTCTGAATGTATTATTTTTTAGATTTATTATGACTTCAAAGATATTTAAGATATGTTTATTTTCACAAACAAGTTTATATGGCAAATCATTAAATAAATAATAATGCCAAAATTACTCTTTTTCACATGACCTCTAAGATTTGGTAGAACCTCTATAGATGTTAATGTTGAAATCAGTTTTCTGCTCTCTGGACCGTACCAGGGATAAACTGAACCCGGATCCAGCGCGGATTAGGCATGATGTTCTTTTGCGACTCAAGATAACACTTGAACTACTTCAAGAATGTACTTGAAGTTATATTGAGGAGAAAGTCCTTTCAGACTGGAATTTAAAGAGCAAATTTTTGGACCAGGACGAGGATTCGAATCCATAATTTACTTATCCAGTTTGGATCGAGATCCTCGAGGAGAATTCGTCTTTTCCCTGGACCGTACTGATGATTTCTATTGTCCAGAAACGAACGAGAAAACAAGTGATTTGCGGCTGCTATGTAATTTGTGTATCACTTTTTTCATTTCATAGCCACACTTGTAACTTATACACATCTACCCGGGATTACAGTGCGCTGATTTTTTATTATCAACTTAAAAATTAAATGCAAATTGAAATACATGGTCGTACCGATGAGGAATCGAGCGCATGTTCTATACCACAGAGCTACCGGACCATGAAAGGTAGTAAAGAAAGAAAGAAAGATAGAAACTAAAGAGTTTCCCAATTAAGTGTTTTCTTTTAGGATGTTTTTATCATCATCGGCACTCACATTTACCCTTTTCCAGCTTCCCCGAGTTGTTTTTTCATTGCTTTTGAAATGGCGCGTTTTTCTTGAACTTTTTCTTGAACTTAACTTTCCGAAATTGAACTTATCTTGCAGTCGAAAGCAATGATTGCAACATTTTGCTAATGGTCCTTCGCTTATATTTGAGATTTGAGACTATATGGAGTTTTTCCAAATGCCAAAATAAAAATATGTATATGCGAGATATTCTCAAATATATTTACGAATCTACTTCATAATGAATTATTATATTAACGCTAATTATGAGTTACAATACTTGATTTCGTAACCTATATACAAACCCTCATATTGTATACAATGAAACCTGTTTATAACAGCCAGTTATGAGCTGTAGATTAAATGACTGTTATATGCAGGTGGAATTTATATACAGGGTTGATATAATCATTCCATAGAAAATGTGATTTTGGACATTGCCATAGTGACCATTGTAGACAGGTGGCCGCTGTATATAGGTGATCGTTTTATCAGTTTGGCTGTCGTATATGTTTTACGTACATCAACGCAATGAAATTTATAATCTAATACTTTATATTAATTTTAAATTGAATAGATGAGGCAATTGATGCTGTTCTTAAAGATACACAAAGACGTACTGTTGTAACTGGTTTTGATGAAGGTGAAGTAAATATTGATAATATACATGGTTATGAATCGACAAATGAAGAAGAGAATGTTTCATCAGAAAGACGTACGTATGAAAATGGCGAAGATGGTTCATTTGCTGATCAAGCAGCTAGATTATTAGGGGGTAACGGGGGTGGTAAAAAAAGTGTAACTGACGAATCTGAAAGTAATGAAGTATTTGGATATGATCGTAATTTTGAAAAGTTGCAAAGAAAAATAATTAGTAATACAGTTGATCAAAAACGTATGGGATTATCATATCAGGATCCACGGGTACAAGTCCAGGAAGAAACTGGATCACAACGTGTTCAAGTTAGTAATGGATTTCAAGAACCTTTTATGCCTGGTATTAATCCATTATCTGGACGATCAAGATCTGGACAATTACTTGATTGGGTATTAGTATTTCATGGTACTGGACCGGAAGAAGATGATAATTAATTAATTAATTAATTGATTTATTTATTAAAATAAAAAAGAAACCATATGTCATATATATTTATTTTTTTGAAAAAATATTTAATAATTCAATAATATTATTTATTGATATTTGCTATAATTTGCTTCTAAGGAATTACAATCCTAAAGTAAATATTAATTTTGTTTTACATATATATAGAACATGATGGTATTTATCTACGTTAGAAAGAAAACATAACTTCCCACTGTTATACAACTATTAGTTTTTAATTACTGTATTACATAAATACATTTATACATTGATTGAGTAATATGGGTATTGTATTGTTTTTTTTTTATCCTGATTATTTGTGAAAATATGTTCTTGAAATTAAAACTTTCTTAGGATTATTTTTATTTAATTTGAGGGTAATCTATGATCATTCATCGAGATGCATTCACCATTAACTTAAGTTTAGAATCTTCTAATTCTACTGAAAAACTACTGAAAAGCACCTTAAAATTTGTAATCTAACGATCTTTTCATGAAAAGATCCTAAAAAGTTACCTATTTATTAGGTTTTCTGCACTGTTTCATCGCGTATTCAAATTTTCACTCCGTAGTGTAATTTTAAAGTACATTGTACAAATTAATTTATTAATAACTAGATAGTCTTATAAAAGGATTAAACGTAGAATTAATTCCATGTTCATAGTATACAGTTTCGTTTTTTTTACGTTTTTCAAAGTTTTTTTAAGACTAGACTGTCAACGATCTCCTTCATCAAAGATGGCATTGCATTCCTTTTGTGAGCACTTGCAGCTGATTGAAAAGATTCACGGTGACTGGATTTTGATGTTGTTGTTGGCAGGGGAACGTGTTTTTGCGGTGTATGGTGCGGGGTATATGGCGAAGAGAAAACAATAGTAAAGACATTTCTAACATTGAGAACTTAGAAGGTTGATGTTATTTGATTTCAGAACCATTCTCTTGTTGGGAGGACCTTCATTTCGCTGAAGGGAACATATTTCTTGAAAATAATACGCGCTTTCCCCGTTTTTACCGTTGTCCAAATATGTGTATCAAATATGTTAGGCGTTAAAAGGACGTCAACATTCCTATAATGTACCATATTAGTCCAGTCAATCTAGATCGAAAAAACACGGAACCCAGGACAAATTGCAACACAAGCTTTTTTTACAGATACTAGAACAGAATTTAACGCTTAACAACATACTGAAAATCGAGAAAAATCGAGATGGCGGAACATTACTTTATTTGCATTTAAAGTCACAAATTATTAACCCTTTCTAAACGCCATTATGCCTCCATCTAAACGTCTGCGCACAGGCTGAGCGCGACATGTTTTCGGAAAACTGTCAAATTTTGATCGAAAGACAATACAACAAGATGGTAGACATCGTTCGCGTATCATTCAGGTTTGCGTATGATTTTTTATGGTTTAATGGTGAAATGATACACTTTCCTCCTAATTTTGGTACTCAAAGATATTTGATTCGAAGAAACTTTCTCGCGAATTAATTCATAATGGAATGTTATCAGTTCGAAAAGTCTCCCAATGTTATGTTGCAGAGGAAAACGAAGGATGACAGGCATTATCAAGGACAAGGTTCAAAACAAAAATCTGTAGATATTCAATAGGGCCTAACACTTATTGTATTGGCTTTCTATTTTCCAAAATCAAGGTCAGTATTTTAATTAAAAGTAAGTGAAACATATTTTTAATGAATTATATTCAATTATTCTAATGTTTGTTCGATATGTAGCATGATCATGAATTCATGATGTGAAAATAAAAATGATCATTAGGATTCAGTTCTCAGTTGTTTGTTAAGACATAGTGGTTTAGACAGGATGCAAGACTCCCAGATATTTGGATGTAAATGCATGTACAATTGCCAATTCCTATGGGCTCTGCTGTAACAGTATTACACATGATAGCATCAATTCTGCTGAGTGATCCAAATCAGGACCAATAACATTTGTTGGCCTATTATCTTAATTTCTGACATAGTTTGGCAGCATATTAATGCACCCCGTATAACAGTGCACACAACTGTTGGCCCCCTATATGCCATGGCAATAACGTATTTACGTACTCAATCTGTACAATTTCACGCATAGCATAATGAAAGTTTCAAATTTCATGCATTCAAACGAAAGAGCTTTCTTGAAATTGATTCAATTCAGACCTATCTGCTTTTAAATCGTATTATTAATATTTAGCTGAACATGCAAAGTTTGAATGATGAACAAGGTGTTTGCAAATAATAAAAATTTTGCATGATAAAAATAGGAAAACAGGGTTGAAGTCTTAAAATGGGGTCTGGAGATTCACCCCCTTGAGAACTTTTTGAATTCTGGCGTCCCAAATAGGGAATTTTGCTATGATTTTATCTGAAATATTCTGTAAAACTTCATGTTTTTGTTTTTATATAACGCAAAAATCATCGATAACGCAATAACGTAGATAAGAATGCCTATTCACGATTTCACAGACAAAATTTAGGGCAATAACACGTTCTGATGAGCCGTAAAAGGCCCCAACTGTTGCTCAACCCCTAATTTACAAACATTGCATGTCTGGTATCGTGCAACCTAGATATCTTTTGAGCAATTGAGGATGTTCTTGTTATCTTCTGTGGACCCCTAGACCACACATGTTAATTATCGCAACAATGGTTGAATGTCTCTTCAATCTATTTTGAATGGTTTTATTAGAAATATACATCCATTGTATTCAACATCTATATTATTTTATAATCATAGATAAAGTTTATGATGGTGAAAGTTATGGACTCTTGGACCACACCTATTATACTACTGAGGGTGATGAGATGTAGCTATAATGCCTATGAGATGGTCTACTTGATTTATATATATATATATATATATAAGATGTACCTGTAATGCCTATGGGATGGTTTACTTGAATTATATATACATTCTGTAACGTAGATATCATTTTATGATGTCAGAAATGTTCCTGTTCTTGATATTGGAATCTTGGACCACACCTATTATACTACTGAGAGTAATAAGATGTATCTAATATGCATATGGGATTGTCTACTCGAGTTATATTTATATTCTATTCAACCTAGATAGGATTTTATGATGTCAGAAATGTTCCTGTTCTTGAAATTGGACTCTTGGACCACACCTATTATACTACTGAGGGTGATTAGATGTATCTATAATGCGTATGGGATGGTCTACTCGATTTATTTATATATATTCTATGCAACCTAGATATGATTTTATGATGTCGGAAATGTTCCTGTTATTTGTCTTGGACTCTTGGACCTGACCTATTATACTACTGAGGGTGATTAGATGTACCTGTCATGCCTATGGGATGGTCTACTCGATTTATATTTATATTCTATTCAACCTAGATAGGATTTTATGATGTCAGAAATGTTCCTGTTCTTGAAATTGGACTCTTGGACCACACCTATTATACTACTGAGGGTGATTAGATGTATCTATAATGCGTATGGGATGGTCTACTCGATTTATTTATATATATTCTATGCAACCTAGATATGATTTTATGATGTCGGAAATGTTCCTGTTATTTGTCTTGGACTCTTGGACCTGACCTATTATACTACTGAGGGTGATTAGATGTACCTGTCATGCCTATGGGATGGTCTACTCGATTTATATTTATATTCTATACAACCTAGATAGGATTTTATGATGTCAGAAATGTTCCTGTTCTTGATATTGGACTCTTGGACTACACCTATTATACCACTGAGGGTGATTAGATGTATCTATAATGCATATGGGATGGTCTACTCGATTTATATTTATATTCTATACAACCTAGATATGATTTTATGATGTCCGAAATGTTCCTGTTCTTGGTATTGGACTCTTTGACCACACCTATTATTCCATTGAGGGTGATATGATGTATCTAATATGCATATGGGATAGTCTACTCGATTTATATTTATATTCTATACAACCTAGATAGGATTTTATGATGTCAGAAAGGTTCCTGTTCTTGATATTGGACTCTTGGACCACACCTATTATACTATTGAGGGGGTTAGATGTATCTGTGATTCCTATGGGATGGTCTACTTAATTTATATATACGTTCTATCTAACCTAGATATGATTTTATGATGTCATGAATGTTCCTGTTATTGGTATTGGACTCTTTGACCACACCTATTATACTACTCAGGGTGATAAGATGTATCTAATATGCATATGGAATGGTCTACTTGATTTATATATATATATTCTATGCAACCTAGATATGATTTTATGATGTCAGAAATGTTCCTGTTCTTGATATTGGACTCTTGGACCACACCTATGCCTATGGGATGGATTTATATATACATTCTATCTAACCTAGATATGATTTTATGATGTCAGGAATGTTCCTATTATTGGTATTGGACTCTTGGACCATACCCATTTCACTACTGAGGGTGATTAGACGCATCCTTATTTTGTACGGGATGGTCTACTTGATTTATACATGATTTATTTTGATTTTGCCGATTTGAATATAATTTAATATTTTAATATTTGCCTGGTAGTTAATTAATATAATCGTTAGGTACATCGATTTGCCTCTATTTGCAAGGAGCTAATGCGTGTTCTTATACCAAGCCTCTTTTAATGCGCATTTGTTATTGATGATAGTACAGTAAAAGTTCAGTAAATTCCCTAATATAATTTTTAGCCTCGTTATGGTTTTTTCTGTTATAATGATCAACTTATGATTTTTTTTTCTGTAATTATATTGTGTCACTGAGTGTGTTCTTCTTGATTGCGTACATTCTCTTATTTTTTGAAATATCGCTCAGTTTTTAGCCCTAAATGACACAGCCTCGCTTTCATGCCGACCGTAACTAATTTCTATAAAATTGAGCACCTTCCGCCACTTCGATTTTTCTCGATTTTTGATATGTTGTTCAGCATAAAATTCTACCCTATATTCCATAAAAAAAGCTTGTGTTGCAATTTGTCCTTGGTCAAATTTTAGATTGACTGGACTATATGTCTATCTATTTATTATGCATACGTGAACCTATTTTGAGCGATGAGTAAGGAAATTCTCTCGCTGGGAATTCGCAATAGAGTTTGGTCGTGAATCATACAAAGGATTTCAAAGAAAATGAGTATCATTCCTCAAGAAATTATACTTTGTTTTTGCAAAGAAAAGAGCGTAAAGCAAGATTCTGGGATTTCGCGGCTGCGCGTTAAATCTAAAACTTGGAAAGCAAAACATTGTTCCTAAAAATATGCCTAAAATTTTGTACAAATTCTGTTGCATAACAGCTTTGAATCTAATAAAAAAAATTTTTATGGAATTTTGATTACATTAGTTCACTGGTGTTCTATATAATGCAAGTACAAAATTATATTATGTATATTGATTTGGGTGTGAAACTAACCTAAAAATCTAATTACACGTTACACGACAACAATTTCGTAATATTTTAAGTCACGTGATCGATTATCACATAATACCGTAACATGTTTGAACCAATCATTGATGTTTGTGGGCTTTCCCCTAACGCGTAAATTTGTAAAGATTGATTGCGGCTTTTCAGCGTTTGTACAACTTCTGAAAATCATTTCTGGCTGGTCACTCACTGAATGGAAGCCACGTTGCGTTGTATATCATTTACCACAATCAAATTTACTCTAACCTACAGATTTATTAAATTTAATTATACAAATAGCAGTTACTCATACTCTCGTTTTGGAATATTTCAAAAGCTTCAGTAAGTGGTAAGTGAGAAAGTTACTGTTTTTGAATACTCCTAGCCAAGCCAAGCCAATACTGTCGTATTTATCCTAGCCTGTACAATAGTGACTGTCTGGGTTCAGAATTTCTACAACAATGAACTCTACTAAAATTGAATCGCCTGGAAATCATGAAAATTTCTTCATATTTGGTTCACCACCGTTAGATTCAACACACAATTGCCGTGAAGCATTGAAAAATAGCTGTCATGAACAACATCGTAATTTGAGCCGGATTGTCGAAACAGGTACACATTATCAACAGAATGCAGCAAAATCGATAAAGGACAACACAAATTATTGGGAGACAACGGCTGTGAACGTAGATAGCTATGACGAAATACACGACCGAAGCATTTCAAGCAAGCCAACATCACACCTGCCTGAAAATGGATTTTCAAAACGAAAAGATGTTAATAAGCCCTCAAAACATCTACACCAACATTTTAAAACCATGTCTATTGAAACAGAAAAAGATGATTACGAACGTGAAACGTTAAATTTAATTCATACAAATTTAACCAGAGCTGAATGTTATAATGTAACGTGTTTATTTTGTGAAAGAATCTCACCTGTTTTTGATGATTTTCCCGTTGTTGACGGAACATTATTTACATCACCGGTAAAGCTATCTCCCCGTGGAGTTCCTATTCGCAAAGTTACGAAAGAAGCTAATGAAAAGTTCATGGAATTTATTTGTGTTGGCTGTCTTACTGGAAAATCATCTTCAATTCGTTGCGTAGCATGTGATAAATATTGGAGTGGTAATTGTTTTCAACTTGGTAAACTTTATTCTTACAATATTTTATCGTCTATGCCGTGCTGTTCAAGACATGTTGATTGTAAGAAATGTTGTAAACCAATTATAGATGCGAATTCAGATGCTTACTTTTCATTTTATTCAAATAAAATCACATGCCCACATTGTCAAGTTGAAGATTTTCACTTTATTAAATCACCTGTACTTTTTGGAAAGTAAAATAATGTGAAATTTTGGTGTAAAAAACGAACTCTTGGTGTCATTTCCACTTCTATGCTGTACATTTATGATGACTTCCACTTCCGGAATTAATGTATACAATTTTGACAACTACGAGATGTTAATAAATTTGCCTTGTATTATAAAATAGTAAACGTAGATATATATAGCAAAAAATGTATACTTATCACTTCTACTGTAGCTGAAGTTAGAAATTAGGATTTCTTGCTTACATATATTACACATTTTATTGGTTTTGTATAAAGATGTTATTATATATGACTGTACTTTACTATTTATCCTTCAAATTGATGACTGCAATTATTTTGTTTATATAATCATTATTAACATACTGTATTGTTATATGGTAAACATTAAACAGTAAATATGATTTGGTATCATCAATTTTTCATCTTATTAATTATGACACTATAAATCAGCTAATTGCATAATTTAAAGATTACTAGGTTCTGTCAGACACCAGATCATCTTGCTAGGAAATTAGTAAGCAGTTTACGTCAACTGGACAAGATACGAAAGTGAAAAGTCCACTTTAAAATATGCTACGTAGCTTAAATTGATTTGACCAGACAATGAAATACGTACTTTTGAATTTAAGATGGATCCGAGATCTAGGTCAGAAAATTTCTCATGGCGTCCCTGGCTTTAGTAAGATCAGAAAAGCATTATTTGATCTGTTGTGAATCATTCTAACTAAACATTTTCTATCTCAACCTATTTTTAACAGTTTTCAAATATATATGTTGAAAAAACCTGTCCATAGTGGCCAATTTTCTAGATTATATGGTTGGTTATTATACACAGGTTTCACTGTATCTTATTTCGAAACAAAAGCCACAAATGATTAGATACAATTTAATTTTAGGAATTAAAACTTTCCCAATATATAATTTATTTTGTTATATCTACATTATCAAGTATATATATATTATAACATTGATAATAATTGACATTTAAATATTGTAGTTTTTTTCACTTTATATTAGATCTAAAACCCTTGAATGAAGGCAATAATCTAAGATTAAGAAAATTCATAATTCAAAATTGATGGTTATTTATAAAAAAGTTCACTTATTCATTTTCAAGATTGAGCATCTCTTCAATTTCTTTTTCCCAATTTGGATCAGGCTCGTCGTCATCATTTCCAGCTGTTTCACTCACAAATTCAAATTCCTAAAAAATATATACATATTTCTGGATCATAATTTTTGACGGCAGCTTCAAAACGACGGCATCCCTAGGGAACTTTTAAAAAGTACGCTGTAAGAGATGTGTCGTTATGATCAATTATTCATAAGAAGAAAGATACCGAATTTCATCAGGAAGATCAGTTAAATTCAGTACAGTATAAACAGTACAGGGAAACCTCAACCTGTATATAATGGCCAGCTACAAGACGTAGATAACTTGGCCACTATAGGCAGGTGGCCTTATATACATAGGCCTATTTGATCCAATAGAAAATACCATTTTAGACATTGCAAGAATGACCACTATAGACAGGTGGCCGGTGTATAGGTGACCGTTAAAAAAGGTTTGACTGTAATCCGTTATAAAGGGTGACGTTATAAACAGTTTCTACTGTAGTAGTCTAACCAGTAGCATTAAAGGAATGTGTTATTCCCCTTTTGTCTTGCATATTTGCTACAAAAACAATGCCACGTATCAAGTCCGGATAATACATGCATTTAAACTTTGGTTTTTAAAACAATTCATGATACTACTGTAGTTTTTCAATGCCAATATCCTCGACGAAATTTCTCCTTCGATAGCCAGTCAAGGATGTCATGCAATCGTTATGGAGCATACAATTTTGCTCAATCGAAATGACCAATTCTCAAGAGTCAAGTTATAAACAGGTTCTACTGTAGTAGTCTAACCAATCCTATTATAGGAATGTATCGTTCCACTTTCACCCAACATATTTGCTACAAAAACAATGCCACCAATCACGGTCAGACAATGTCCAACAAAATGTCCAATAAACACGTACAAAGAGTCAAGTTCAGTCAAAAATGGGGAAATATGTGCTATTGTGGTATTTTTTTTCGATACAATAAAATACAAGATGCAAATTACATTTTTCAATTTTCACGTTTTCTTTACCAGTCTAATAATGGTGTAGGCTCATAACGGCAATGAATTATACAATTCGAGTAGGTGGATCATATGGATATGCCTGATAAACACACAGAAAAATCCACCTGTCAAAGGTGTGTAAACCACTTGCTTCGCCTACCCAGGTAACTCCCCTCCTAGTAAATTGGACCCAAATTGACAAAGGCTCATTTTGGTTTGTTGCGTGTTGTGCTTATACCTATATTTGGCGTTGGTAATGGATATTTACAAACCTGTAACTCATTTTCCCATTCATTATTACTATTAGTTTTGTTCTCCTGTTTATCTTTCATATTCAATTGACTCATTTCTTCAACGCTTAACCCTTAAACATAAAATTGTTTTTATATTAATTAATTATAATATTCCGTTTTCACATTTTACACATTTACAGACAGATACAAACAAATGTGACTCCGGCGAGGAATTGAACTCTATCCTACCACAGTCTCCAAGAGAAGATTTAGCCTTCTGGAATCTTAAAATATTTTCAACAGTTTTTTATGAACTTTTTTGTTGTTATTTGGCCTATAAATCAGAGAACTATCAGCAGGGCCGGATTTAGGCGTAAGCAGAATAAGCAAATGCTTTAGGCCTTTCCGAAAATATGCCTTTTTCAAATTAAAGGTCACTTTTTTTCTCAATCAACCAATGATTTAAAGAAATTTTGCAAATCTTTCGTAGTGTTTCATTCCATCACAACCAATTGCAAACTAATATTTTTAATATAACTTTTTCATGTACAAATGGGTGACGCAAATTAGGTTACAGTATTTAACACTTAACGCAGGGTCTAACTCAATTGTATCATTAAGGTGTGAAAATTTTCCTCAAATCTGCAGACACCTTTGTTTTCGTGGATTAATAGTCAAGTGAAAAGTTTTGGGGGAATTTCTAGGCCCTATTTATGATTCTGCTTTATGCCCAAAATAATAGATCCGGCCCTGACTATCAGTTTTCTTTTGAATTCTGAAAGGGTGGGTAAATGTTAAGCAAGTTTGATGTTTTTTCGATGTTTATATTACAGTGTAATTGAAACACACAGCAAAATCCACAAACAACATCATTAAATTAATAAAAAGCATAAAACCAGCGAGACAACAGGGCTTATATTTGAATAAGAAGAACTTAAAAAAAAAATAGATTATTGGTTCCAATTTGACGCATTGTGGAGCTGATGCAATAGAGCAAAAATTGGTAGCTTGTTAAAACCATTGTTTGTCCTCGGCCTTACCTTGTTCGCTGCCAACATAACTGTCGCTGATAAATTCATGAGCAGTTGGACTATCAGGAATCGTTTCTTCAAGTGCGCTAGAGATTTCCTTTACAAAAAAGGAAATAAGAAAATTATATATTCGTAAACTATTCGCAAGTGCACCAGAACCTAAATAAGTTTTAAGCAGAATAAGCAAATGCTTTAGGCCCAGATAAAAATTTGGAATTTCAAATCTGAACAAATGATGGATAATTGATTCTTTGATACATAACCTTTATTCAATAGTATTACGATGAATAAAGGATGAAGGGAAATATTTTATATTATGGTTTAAAAACAGCTAAGCCCCTTTTCAGAGTCAGAAAGGCCCCAAGAAGTAGATGCGGCACTGTAAGTACCTCAAAAGAAACAACATTTGATTGTAAAGTCAAATGTATCTATTACTATTTGACCTCTTCTCTTACTGAGAAGCAACAATAAACGCCATTATCAGCAATTGGTATAAACAGAGAAAATCAATGCCATTAGCATACTGCACCTTCAAAACAACACTAAAATAAAGCTCTGTTTGAATGAGAGCCCTTTAAAGCAAAGGGGGTAAATTGGCCCGCCTAACTGCGTTACTAGCCTTGCTCTTGACAGACTAGGTTACCCTATCGACCGG
The DNA here is from genome assembly GCA_916610825.1 of Haliclystus octoradiatus. NCBI lineage: Eukaryota > Metazoa > Cnidaria > Staurozoa > Stauromedusae > Haliclystidae > Haliclystus > Haliclystus octoradiatus. Next base: position 2,564,448 of record OU744451.1, read on the forward strand.
GTCAATTTTGCCTTGAAAACACATAAAGGCAAGTAACTCGGGCAGACGAGTCAAATTGTTTATTGTTTAATGTTAAGGTTGCATAACAACAGAAGTGCTTTATCATAATTATTTGCAGCCTTTGTAGTAGTAGTAGTGCGTACCAGCCCTAGTTTTTTTTATTGAAACCAAAGGGTCTGTGGACGCAATGTATGATTTTTCAAAAACAGTTCCATTGATCAATGAATTCAATTTCAATAATAATCCTTGGAGTTGGTACGCAGTATAAATAATTAGTCAAATTCACTCAATGATTAACTTACTGACGTAACAGCAATATCTTTGGCTGAACTTTCTTGTTTGGATTGTTTTAACTGGTTCGTATTATCACCTAATTAAGAAGTAAAAAAATACAAGAATACAAGATACACTAGAAAGTTGAGAAAGAAACAAAGCTGAAGAAAACAGGTAAGGACATCAGAAAATATACCTTCAGAAATGAAAGTGGGAAGTGGAAATCAAAGGTGTGCATCAGATCAAATTTTACAAAAATTAACCACGGGTCTGAACCATTTGTAATCCGAATGAAATCTGATCTCACAAAACTCAAAAATCTTCATAGTAAATCCGAACAAAATCCAAAAATCTTTGTAGCTTTTTAAACAGTTTTAAACGTTGAAAAACTTGATTGTTATTGAAGGTGATTATATTTAATTGTGCCAGGATAGTTTCCAACTAAATTAACAGTGCATAACTACAGTAAGGAACTACACAAACATTTAACAAGTAAACTTATAAACTTCTGTTGATATACTGTTGATTAACTGTTTTAAAAGTATTCATGAAAAGTTTATGAACATGCAGAAGGTTCATGAGCTCTTCACGACTCATTTGTGAACAGTGCAGCAGCATCCCATGAATAGTTGCTTGATGAACATTTTGTGCACTTGGTAATGTTTTTGCATTACGATGCATGCAACATACCCATGTGAAAACAGTTAATGAATGTTACATCGCTTAATTTTACATTTGTGAACTGTTCATGAGCTGTTTACAAGGTGTTCATGAAAGTTTGTAAAGTTCATAAACTATTCATGAACTGTTTACAAGGTGTCATGAAAGTTTGTAGAGTTCATGAACTATTCATGAAGTCATGAAAGTTTGTAAAGTTTATGAACTATTCATGAACTGCGTACAAGGTGTTTATGAAAAATTGCATAGTTCATGAATATTTCATGAAAAATTCATGGAAGTTTTTGAAGTTCATGAACTGTATACAAGGTGTTCACGAACAGTTCATGAACTCAACAATCTTTCTCACAGAAGTAAACCTTGTAATTCATTTTAATTTATAATACTTACCTTCTTTCTGATTGATCTTTTCGTTTGAGCCTCTGCTTTGCGGTCGTTTTGCCTCTGAAAATATAAAGTTCAACAATGACCAATTAAATTCCAAATTCATTTATGACGAGACTGTAACAGTTGCCTCAAACAATAATCAAATATTTACTTTCATAACTTTGGCAGAACCATTGGATTTGAAAGATGCCACAAGCTAATTATATATTTAATCAATGTTATTGTTTGGTATATCCAAACTAAAACTGACTCATTGTTCGTGTTTCATTGTTCTCTTCGCTTTCTAGCTCGAGTTATTTATCAGTTTAAACACAGGCAGTAAGCAACAATTCAAACAAGATAAATAGGCCAACTGTAATGATTTTCAACAGTACTGCAAAGCATGATTTGTATTCTAGAGATGACACGTGTGCTATAAAACGCACACATAAAATAATCAAGGCGTGCTATCGCACATTATCAGATGATTGCTGTCATGACAACATGCGTGATGATTATCAGTTGTCATGGCAACACAAATATATTATTTTTAACCTCACATTTGCTGGTAAACCCTAACTCGATGGAATGGAGCATGTCTCTCTGTTCAAATAATTGTCCAGCAAAGTTGAATTAGAATTATTATATAAGTAGAATTGGAGTTCATTGAAAAATAAATAATAACAAAATAAAACAGGATATTGAAATTAGATTAAAATATGTCATCAGAATCATCAATAAACTTAATGATGAAAAAAAATCAAATTCAATTTTCGCACGCCTTATAATGCAATCCATGCGGCAAAGCAGCCATTATTCTACAGCGATAAAACATGTTTTGCTGTAAAGATTATAAATTGAAATAACGCTGAGTTAAGCCATATTGAATAAAAAAAGTGAAGCTAATAATAACGTTGTGTAAAAGACAATACTGCGGCGTATGGTACAACTTTGAATAAATATTTCAACCTATAGTTGAAGAAATGTGTTAAACTTACAGCATGATTACAGAAAGGTTACAGCATGATATTGATCAATGATCTGTGTAATTTTTCTTACCTGTATCTGCTAATCGACTCAGTTGTGATTTTTGTTTGATAAGACTTACACGATAAAAATAATTTCTCCAAAACCTTTCCTCAGAAAGTCTGAAAAGTAAATAGAGTGGGTGATGAGATTAAACAATGATTTCCTACCAAAACAATGGTTTCTTGTAAAGAATAAAATAATTTCTTAGGGAGATTCCCTTTTCCTTGCTAAATAAACAAATTACCGGTATCCATTTTATTTGATTTCAACTATATACTTTATTTCAAATTTCTTATTAAACAATTGATAGACAATCTCACATAATTAATAGTTGTTCATTGAAAAATAATTTGTAGACTGCAGGGTGCAAGAATATATATTTTTAATCAGTTTCTAAATTGTTTAATAAATGAATCAATAAACTATATTATTCGTTAGAGGGACTTCAGGTGCAATGCTTGACAAGCTACGACATCAGAAAGGTCTCTGATAAGGGTTTGACAAAAGCAGGAATCCTGGAATCCATGATTGCAGAAGGTTAGAGGAAATTCAGAAGAAAATTGATACTTTATGATTCATGGGTCAAACATCAACAAAAATTTCAGAAGAAAATTGATATTTTTATGATTTATGGGTCAAACATTTACAAAAATTCAGGAGAAATGTTGAAATGTCTCTAGGGTCCCAGGAGGCTGAACCTTTTGTCGTACACTGTCTCTGATGAGCCCCTTCGCAGGGACGAATCATGAAACAAGTGTCAGACCGGCCGCTTTATCAGAAGAAAATTACACGAATAAACATTTTCATAATAAAGTCATGCTTTTTTAAGTGACCACTCAAGAAATCCATGAATATGGTAATTCTTACAATGAGTGTTCGATGAATAAGAACAATAGATTTACATGAAATACAAGGCATAAACTTACTTTTGTGGAACCAGTTTGAATCTCATGTTACTTAAATTTTTATCTTCTGTAAGCGTTGCTAGTGCTACTGGCATAACATTTTCAAGATCAAATAAAGATTCACAACCACTTGGAGGATCACGGAGGAAATTTCTGTCATCCTATTAATCAGAAAATAAATATATTAGAAAGGTCTATTCAAAGATTATGAGTTTAGTCAGTTACTCTGAGTTTTGCATAAGGACCCTCTTCAGTTTGTGTACTCATAGTTAATCATTATGAAAGTCCAGAAACTTGGAAACCTGGGTAGCGGAAGGCTAACAAAATTCAGATGGAAAAGGCAAAATGCTGGATATAAAGCAAAAATAATGAAAAATTAAATTTGGATTTCAAGTTTTTTAGTCAGTAACATTACTCAAACGTTTAGCTAAAAAGTAGAAGTTTGCGGAAGGTAAAACATTTTTTCGGACCCTGATTTGGGATTGGGGGGACCCTTTCCATCTAAAATGTTGCTACCCTTCTGGTCCGAGAATTTCCCTCTCTTTTTGACTCATAGTTACGTAAGTAACCTTGAGTCTATCCTGTCATGGTGGAAACATTTTCATTTCATTTCATTTCTTCATTTCATTTCATTTCATTTCATTTCTTCATTTCATTTCATTTTTGACTAAATCTATTGTTCTTTTGAAATGACGTTCAACATACTGCTTTGCGTGCTAACAAAGGTCGAACAAAAAACGATTGCGCAAGAAACACCATTTTATTGTTAAAAATACAATGGGCATGCTGTGTGATTATTCCAAATTTTTAGCCAAATTTTTTTGACAAAAATTTTTTTCCATTGCCCGCCATGATGGCCGACTCTCAGCTTAGCGAGATTACAATTGCATTATTAAATGAAATGTTTTCTACTACTCCTGGATTAGTTTACATCGTGATTATCTCTTCATTGGTAGAACACATGATTGTTTTCTTCTTCTCGTCATTTGAAATGGTTAATGAAAGGTTTTAAGCGTTCTGTAACATCACTATTTGAGGTGAAACTTCCAAGATAATTGCTGTTGTGTTTTGACCATGAGAACTTTTAAACCGACAATTCATCATTTGTTTGAGGGCTTAGACAAGACAGTATTATTATATATTTATTGTTTGTATTGTTTTCTGAAGTTATTTATTACATCAAATTGCGTCATGGTTTTATTTGGTTTATTGAAATGTTTTAATTCTGCTGCGACATCAGCTTAAGAAGAGACAATTTCGGACGTCATTTACAACTCACACCTGTATTATAAGTAGTGAAAATCACTTCGGTTGTTATATCTTGGTATGGTCTAGTGGTGGAGCTTCAGGCGCTCGGGGTCTGGGTTTCAATCCCATCGGTTTGCATTAACATTTTTTTCTTTTTTTATTTGATTTATTATTTGGATATATTTTTCTTTTTGAAATTCTTTATATTATTATATTTTGTGGATATTGTTATAATTTATTTTATTTTATTTGATTGAAGTTGATTTTTTATTTGATCTGATTTTTATATCATTCGATTGGATTGATTTACTTTTTTGAATTTGATTTGATTTGATTTTTCTTTGCATGATGACTTGATTGATTTGATATTCTATTGAATTTGATTTCAATTGGTTTATTTTGATTATTATATTATTCACCATGAGTCCGAGCGTAGCGGAGCCATGTTTTATCAAGTCCTGAATACTGGGCAAAAAAATATTGGTTCAATTCAATACAAATCATGATAAAAATAAAGTTTACTTACCGTAGATAACGAGAGCATTTGACTTTTCATTTCTTCTTCTTCCAAATAGCCAACCCATGGAGGGACAGGCTCTTCTGCAGAAATTAAAGAAACATGATAAATAAAACTATCTCTAAACTGGAGAAATATTTATATTTGGGCTTTAAACCTTATAAGCTACATTTAGTTTAATTGTTTTAAACAGGTACCATAATAATATGCATTCTAAATTATTACAAAGGTTTTCTGCAATCTGATTTGTCGAAAGAGCGTGCATGAAATCCTAGGATAAAACATGGCTCCCAAAACCGGGAAAAACCGCAAGCTTCAAAAACTTTGATCTGTGATAAAATACAGAATTTATAACTTTTTGATAACAATCCAATAAATATCAATAATCAATAATGGCTACGATTTACAAACGACATGTAGCTCAAGATGTTTATATTTATTGAAAAGCGTGGTAAATGAGTTATTGGTCATGTAACATGCAAAATAAAAACACAGAATGAAAGACAATTATAGGCTACGCTGTTTCAAGGTAAACCAAAAATTTAAATAACAATTACTGCATTAATATGCTAAAGAACTATTGTATCACTTATACTACAGACGTTCTTGTATATGTCGTTCTTTATTCGACAATATCCATCTTGTTGTGGGATTCTCTTTGCTTGGTTTATGAATTGAAATTGAATTTTAAATTGTGAATTCATGACTTGAAAATTCGCCGTCGAATGAGATTCCGACATTTGTTTTATTTTAGAAAGGCAAGTATGTGGTAACCCTTTATTCTTCTGCATCCAATCCATTCATGTTTCAACTTGGTATCAAAACTATTTTCTTATTTTTCAAACATGTGATTCTTGCTCCGATTACAATGAGGTCACACTTATTATTTTGATATAGCTGTAACTATACATATCTAATATCTATCCAGGCTAAGTTTAAAAACTTTTGAAATAAATTCTGGATGTTTCTTAGTGAATTTCTATATTCGGACAAAGGTCATAATATAAAACACCATAAATATCAATTTGAAAACATGTCAATGGTTGGTCAATTAGATGTTGGTCAATTAATTCGTATTTGCAGAATGTGTGCAGCGTATTATGGACATTGGACAGATTCCCCAACCTGAAACTAACCTATATTGCATCTGCCAGGGATTGAACCGAAACCCTACGGGAGAAGGTCCACAGCCCTAACCACTACGCTAAGGTCAAAAACACATTCTTAGGAGTGAAAATTGTTTCAAAAGGAAAATTACAAACCTTTATGCTTAGATTTCTTTTCTTGTACAAATTTCTCATTTTCTCGTTGAAAGTCACCAATAATTGTCTAAATTGAAATATAATTTAATAAGATAATTATTATGCAAAACAATGCCTATAATTATGCCTCAAATCTAACTGCTACAATGAAACCTGTAGACAACAGCCAAATATGAGAGGTAGATAAATTGACCACTATATGCAGGTTGCCTTCAAATACAGGTTTGAATAAATATTAAAATATCCTTTTACACAGAACAAGAGTGACAACTATAGACAGGTGGCCGATGTATAGAGGTGACTATAATAGCATGCTTGACTGTAGCATAATTCTATTGTCACTATCTGTACATTGTCAGCTATTTGTTGCTTGTGATGAAATAATTAGTTCATTTAAATTTCATCAAACAACACTTCAAACAAGCTCATTGGTGATATTAAAAAGTATGTCCAAAAATCTCCAAAATTTGGAAAAATTGTTACAGCAAGTCTAACTTTTATTCAAATTTATAAAATATACATTATATTGATTGGAAACAACAATCAGGCAATGCCTTTTCGTAAGTCAGAGTTTCACGCTTTAGGTGATCATCATCTCTGTGAAAAACCCCTCCGTTCATGAACTTCATTTGTAGGTTCATAAACTTCATGAACTGTTCATGAACATGTTTTTCTAGGTTTGTGAACTGGTTCATGAATGTCAATTGCTTAAAAGTTCATAAACTTCATCAAGTGGCTTCGCATTGAATACTTGTTGACGTCGTACTTTATCTAATTTATCGTCAACTGATTCTTTTAATTTTGATGCTGTTTTGCTTGCCGCTGATGCAACAGTGAATAGAAAACCTAAAATGAGATTGCAAAAGGACAATAAAAAATGAGGGTAAAGAAATACGATTATTGGCGTTTAAAAATAGATTTAGAATAAAGATTAATAAAATGATTCTTACATAGGAAAGCTCCAAAGATTTTATATGTAGAAAAGATGCAATAATGACTATGCACTAATTTCTTGTGCATATTAGTACTTGCCAACAGCTGCTTAATTTTTGAATGCATCTATTTTGTCTCGTGACATAACAATCATGTTAATATGATAACAATATGTGTTATAAAGTAAAGAGATACCAAAATGAAAAGCAAGGATATTCCTTAAGCAAATTGAGTTGATTCCTAATTAAAGTGGTAATAATGCCAAAATCTCAAATTGAAACATGCTTCATGGTTTTCAATTTATTGGCTTAATTTTTCAACTTTCAGACACCAGAATAAATCAAACAGAAACCTCAAAGTAGACTTCTTAGGAAACATTCAACTTTCCAACAATAATAGATGGGTCCGACAACAGAATTTAACTTTGGGGAATCTGATTTTTTCTCAAAGTAATGTTTAATAACCATTGTCTATGCTGCTTTGGGTAAAGTTTTCAATTTGCTTTAAAAGCCTGTTTAAGTTACAAAACTTGCACAGGAAAAAGTTTTCGGAATTCTTCAGAATTTGCCCAAACCTTTCAAGAACCACGTTCCCAGACTTGTCAGCCCCTGTTATGGATGGATGCTAGATTTTGCCTGTTTCAATTTCTACTCATAGCAGCCGTCGGTTAATTTAATTAAACAATCAAAATTAAACATACTTCCAACACTCGAAGCAGTATCCTTCAATGAGATATTGTTTTCATTAGATGATCCCAGTTCTTGTTGTGTGTTATTGACGTCAGATTTATTTTCCTCATTACCCTGATTCTTATCTTCTTCCTTTATTATTTCCTCAGATTCATTTTTGCTAGAATCCTGAGATTTTTTGTTGGGATCTGAAGTACCGGCAATCCAGTTCCACATTGTTTTGAAAACTGTGAGAAAATAGAAGTTAGTTTGTATATTCATGTTTCTATCAATACTTGTGATTGGTTGACGACGGGGAAATCAGAGTAGGTCTACAGTGTCGTTAAGGATTATAATTTGTTCGAGATAATTATATGAACTCTTTGATTATTTTGAATAATAAAGAAATGTTAATGGAAGCGATTATAAACGAAGACAAATAAAGATTTGCATCTAGGTTTGAATGATGGGGTAAACAGAGTACAGTGTCGATAAGGGTTATGACATCTCAGCACAACTGCGCTTAAGTTACTTAACACTCTTGGCAATAAATTGTCTAGAGACAGTTGAATCAACTAAGTTCTTATTTACTTTGGTAGCTTCTGGAATGGGGGTATATTGAACTAAAATAATCGTTTAAGCACGACACTACAGGTAGATTAGTTACTGGAGGAAGTCGGTAAGCTGGACAGGAGCGACTGGCAGTGGGAGGGAACCATGAAGATTGTCGATTGATCGGAAAACACATTAGAGTTTTAGGTTACATTGTACTGCATTGCAAATCCCTGCGTTATTATCTAGCACCTGAAAACAAGCAGATAAACTTACTGTGAGTCATACTAACCTGTGTTTTGTTTTTCACGAAAATATAAATATGTTATCACTTAAATAAAATCCAAAATTAGTAAATAAACAAAATTTGATGTCGCATTTCAAAACTAATTGTCTTTTCATTTTCTACAGTTGTCCACCAAAACCTCACTTTCAAAACCGACAACATTTTTATCTCGTTCTCGAAATTTCAATCCGATTTTATCCAGATCGAAATCTTAATTCCAAACTTTAAAATTTGATCTTCACAATTCACTGTGAATGACAGGATGCTATATGGCCCATGGTTCCTTGAATAAGAAGTTAGCATTTACACAGTAATGCAGAATTGAGATAGAATATGTCAAAGTATGATCAAAGATAACAATTTTGTTGAAAATCTGAAATGCGAAATAAAAACACAAGTTAGCCTTGAAATGCTGGCTATACCCATGACGTTTCTTTATAAAAAATATAATGTAGCTAAACAATTTCAATTTGCAATTTCATTAGTCTATCAATTAATTCCAATAAATACTCTCGAAATATAAAGGTTCAGTTAAAGGCATAACCAAACAACAAAATAAAACTAAACCAATAATAAAACAGAATGATACAAATTTAGGACTACTACAAGAACTAATTCTATCAAATTCTGGAAACCCCATATGATTACAAAAGCTATGACAAATAACAGGCCCAATCAAATGTCCTGTTCTTAAAAATAAAAATGCTGAATACGCTCCAAAGATTGTTGTATATGACATTTGAAAAATTGTTGATATCCAAACTTGGAGTGAAGGTTCTTCAGCCTGTATCCTTTCAAAAGCATGATGTGCATGTGCAACTCCAAAAAATAAAGGACATATTATAATTGATCCTATTAAACCAAATTGCGGTACCAACAATGGAAGCATACATGCCCTGAATACAAATTCCTCTGTCAGAGGTGCGACAACGAAAGTTCTTTGCCAAGTCAACTCACAAATAAGTTTACCAAATGGTATAGAAGGCTTTGTTTCTCTTTTTTGAAGGGTTAATTCTAGAGCTACTGGCCCTAAAAATAATATAATTGTTAATAAAAGGGGTAGGATTATAGCTAGTAGAAGATTATTTGTATGTAAACCAAACAAAGTCAACAAAGATGGAAGTGTTGTGTTGTTGCTATCCACGTGCGCGAAGTTGGATCTCGTACTTAGCATCCATAAACAAGCTGGGGCAACCAAGGAAACAACTAATACACGACGGAAACGTTGTTTGATAGATAATGGGTTGTCTCTTGGTAACGGTAATTTCTTTACATATAAACTTCCAACATATGAAATTGCCAATGCAAGGCATGTCAACGTTGCTTGTGTTGCAGATAATTCTCCAAAATTCAAAGATAAATTATAACCTGTAGTCATTTCAACTCACAACCAAGTAGCAAATCCAGTATAATATTGTGATTAATAAGAAACTAGTCTAATGTTTTATAAATGAATTGAGTGACTTTCAACGTTTGCATTCCTTTATAACGAAATTGAAGCTCATATGTTTGTGGCTTGCAGACATCGTTGTGGAAAACGTGTAAAGTTATTCATCACTGTCGTGTGGCTGATGCCTATTGTGTCATTGTTACATTAGCCAATCACAGCAGGCTAACTCTGTCAAAAACAATCAAACGGACTCCGACGGTTTGATGTCGTGCAACATCTTGTTTGGCGGTTTCGATCGGTTTCAATAAAGAAAATTTGTCTAAAATCCTTAAAAGTTAAAAGATTTTTGTTCGTATATAAATATTTTATAGCAATAACTACGAACAATTGATTAAATGAAATAGTTATGACAACAATCTGTCAATCTATTTAAATAATCTACAGTAATCTATAGAGCGTCAAAACAACCAAGATTAGAAATATTGATACAGATTTTCAATTCTAACATCAAATATTAAAATGTTAATTCGAATGAACTACTACATCATTCTGAACATTTATATGCTTATGAGAAACATACGGTTGATAAGACATAATGCACCCACCCAAGCATAATCTGCGTGTGAATATTAAAGCATAAATTATTTAACCATTTTAAGAGTATGTGATTGGTCACTGTCAGAGGTGGCTGCATTTGACAGGTAAATACGAAAGCTGTAGCCTGAAGTATCGAATTTGAGGAATACATAAACTTCAGAAACATTTTGGTAAAACGTAGAATATGTGAATAAATTATTTTATTTTGTCTCTTCTCTTTTATTCATGGATAACTATCATACTTCTGGATTGACTCTCGCAAGTCTCATTTCTGCGTTACACAGATCTTCATGAATTGTGAAGTAAGGCAGCAAAAACAAAGTGAGATATTGAACCAGTGAAACTTCTGAATCATAATCAATATGAATATCACATCACTAAACAATTGAAATTTAACATAAATATAATGAATAAGAAAAATAGATTCAATATGTTTTCGCTTCTCAACAAAACTTCTCCTCCAATAGCTGTGATTACTTGCTGATCCAACGATTCGAGATCACAAAAGGCTAGAGCAAATTTATTAAAAATTGTAAATGTTCCTACTCAAGAACAACAACAAAATACGATTGAACATTCCAAATGTTCTAGGATTTCAAAAGGCATTGTTAGCTACTGATTACAAGGAAAACAATGTTATACAGATGGTCACTTTATGAAGGTGAGCGTTATAACAGGTATGACTGTATATATACCCCTGAAAAACAGATCAGGAGTTCATGAATAGTTCACGAATGTTAAATTGCCAAATTTTCATTGACTTTTTCATGAAGGCTTGTGAATTGTTCATGAAAAGTTTCAAAAATATTCATGAACAGTTGAATAAATTTGGACCACTTAACATTTATGAACTTTTTATCATAACTCAGAATCCATGTTTTATCTTAATTGTGAAAAACAGCAAAATAATGATACCTTCTTGCTACTACCTAGCTAGAACTTAGATATGTATACAATTTAACCTTGCATCAAGGCAGCAATCCTTTGATTGAGATCACCAGGCATTAAGTATACATTTTTTGTTTGTATTTATCAATAAACCAAAGACAAGATAAGCTAGTAGTTTTTCTTCACCGGGGTAAGTGTTTGTCTAACTAAAAATGCTCCTGCCTGGGATTGAACCCAAAACCCTGCGAGCCGAGGTACAAACACCCCCAACAACTGGACTACCGCACATTGAATCAATGATCGTTGAAATCTATTAGATTATAAAGTGTCTTTCAATGCCCATTATGTCATCAATATTATTTATTAAATCATTACAATGGGATATAAATCCGCTTTAGTTGAACAAACACTATGTTTACAAATAAAATTATAACAACAAAAGTAAGTACCGGTATATGTAGTTACCTTGAACAATAATCAAACAACAAAATTAGTTAGATACAAATACATCGTCATTGCCATGTAAAATTTTAGGGTTTGCTACGTGCAATCTGATCTTTTAATAGCATTATACTACGCTTTTGTTCTTCAGGTAACATTGATATTTGTTCGTCGGTTAAGCTCAACACTTGCATAATTAGCTTGGCCTACAAATATAAAAATATATACTGTATGAAATTTCATGCAGGTTTTTCCGCAATCTGATTAGTCAATTAAGCGTGAACTACGCGGTCTAGGGGCCTGCTCCCTAATTTTGTTTTGAAAATGTGCTCCTCCTAGAAACTTCCAATGTTATTTATTCTAACATCGAATTTGAGATTACTATTTTGAATTAAACATGATTTAATCCCCGATTCAAACAATGTAACATGATGAAGGCATGACTAGGGATGTTCTATTCCGAGGCTGTTTCCTGTTCTCAAGCGTTCACCACTTCACTTGTGTCTTCCAGCATTTTCCCTGTAGTAAATATGAATATAAACACAGCACGTGTGTGGTGACTCTTTAATAAGATGATGCATTAAAAAAACAAGGATTAGCAATGTGTAAACTATCATTCTGGTATGTTACATCAATTATACCTTGTCTTCGTCTCGTGGGGCATCAGGATTTCCTTTAAACAAAATAAAAGAATTCTCAAAGTTACAAAACGTTTTGCATACATTATTACATGAGAAACAGAAAACCAAAAGAATTGTTATTATTACATAAGCTGTTTTCTAAGCTTTTCTTTTCCATGGTAACCGCTCTATTGGTAGCATGCTCACAGAGTCAACAGACTTGAAATCTTCTCTTTTTTTTAGGATAAATAGGGTCTTCATAATATTGACAGAAAGCTTGTGCTGTCCTGAATTGTGATCAGCTTTTTCCAAATTCAGACATGGCAAGACACATTTCAAAAAATAATTTGAAGACAAGGATGTCGCTAGTTTCTTATCAAAATTCAGCGAAAAATAAAGAAACAAATATCAGAGTTTTCTTACTGTAGAAATTGCATGGAATCTACCAATTGAAGTCTGATAATTGTCTTGTCTGCATATTTTAATGTCAATTATCAATTTTGTTATACAGTGTAACCCGCTTAAGTGCAAGTCAAAATTGTGAAAGGTTTTCATTGCATGTATCCGAATTTGCGGTTATCCGAAATTGTTTAGAAAACAGTTTATAGGATTTCAAAGCTAGGTTGCAGATAAGCGGGAATTTCACTTATCCGAAATGTACTTAAGTGGGTTACACTGTAGCAACAATTTTAAACAACAATTTCGTTGTAACAATTTTGATACAAATGTCAGTCAGGAAAAACATAATAATAATAATGTGAAAAAAATCAAACAGTTGAAGACAAATTTCAGTCAAACTCTGACTTTACCCCAGCAAAAAAAGTTCATGAGGTCATGAATGTGAAATAGTCCAAAAGTTCATGAACTGTTCATTAACTTTCAGACAATTTCACATTCATGAGCCAGTTCATGATCCGGTTCATGAAATATTTATAACTCTCCGTGGCTGTTCATGAACTTATCATGATCATTGAAACATTTCATTTTAGCATGTCTCAATGCATCAGCACTAGCATTTGGAGTAGATTTTATTATTTATGTTAACAGGAATGAACATTTACTTTAATTCTAAGCATTACTTTGTTAGATCAGATACTATTTCCAGTAAATATGCTTGACAAGCTAGAAAAGCATCGAAGATTAATTAATAACAGACTTGTCACAAACATTGAAGAAAATCATACATAAACCATAAATATTACAGCAGTTTTTAATGTATCTTCATGTTACCTGGTAGTCCTAGCTTTCTTTGATCCAGAAAATTTGGTTGTGGAGATTGAATTGGCGGAGGAACGAGTGCAGGTGGAGGTCCAGCATGTGGTCCCACTGGTCCTCCCGCTCCAGGAGGAGGTCTAAATCTAGGATCTGGCGGTCCAGCACGTGCATCTGGTGGACCACTTCTAGGGTCAGGTGGTCCTCCTCTTGGGTCAGGTTGTCCGCCTCTTAGGGCAGGTGGCCCCCCTCTTGGATCTGGTGGTCCTCCTCTTGCGTCAGGAGGCCCTCCTCTTGGGTCTGGTGGTCCTCCTCTTGCATCAGGTGGCCCCCCTCTAGGATCTGGTGGTCCTCCTCTTGGGTCAGGTGGTCCACCTCTAGGATCTGGTGGTCCGCCTCTTGGGTCAGGTGGTCCTCCTCTCATATTTGGTGGTCCACCTCTTGGGTCAGGAGGGCCAGCTCTTGGATCTCGACCATCAGCACGTGATACAGGAGGTCCTCTCATATCTCTTGAATCCATTTGAAGGTTTCTTGGGTCTCTTGAATCAGGTCCGCCAGGACCACGCAACATTCTGTCATCTTCAAAAAGAAAGGAAAATAAAAGTTATCAATAGAAAAAGCTTGAAAAACTAAACAAATGTGCAAATAAAAAACAAAATAATATCTGTTCAGATAAATGTTACCTCTTGATCCCCTTCCGCCTGGTGGTGGAGGACCCCTTTGGTCTGGAGGTCCATCTGGTCTTCCTCTAGGACCTCTTGGATCATGTGGGCCTCTGATGGGTTCAGGTGGACCCCGCATATCCATTCTTCCTCTAGGATCTCTTGGGTCCATCATAGGCATTTGTCTATCACGTGGGTCCATTGGACCTCCTCTGTCACGTGGGTCAAATGGCGGTGCATCACGATAACGATCATCTCGGTCTCTAAAATCTAGGAGGAATTTATTAAATAATACTCAACAATATCAATCTGGAGCATTACTGGTAATAAGCATCCAATAAACAGGGTCTGATAAATGTTTTTGCCTTCCGAGATCCAAAGATTTTAGGAGTGAAACCTTTGGATTTTTTCCCAGACATCTGATGAACTATTTCATATCAAATATCAGCTATAAAACAAAAACGAATAAAGAATATTCATTGGTGGTTCCAGATAACCAATTAGGTTGTCAGTTGAGAATTGATTACATAATTCATTAATTAATCGGGAAAACAAACATTTCCTTTCCAAATTTGTTAATGGTGGTTTCTATAAAGTAGTTAAATATTATTTGTAATTTGTCCTTTTCTTTCAAAATATAGGTCTTACGTATCGCAAAATGAATGGATTTTACTTGTTCTTGAACAATTTCGAAAAGCATTGTAATTCAATTCCCGTTAATTATTTACCACGCACCATTCAAAATCACTTTCAACACTATTCCTATTGTTCCTATGAAAAGGTCACCACATTTTGGTGCAATGGCATAAACCATGCAAAAGAACAATTCTTCGAAAACACACTGGGTATTTTTTTCAATTAAACTGCTACTCGTAGGTTCTAAAGAAAATTATTTGCTAGGATAATTAAATTAAATGGAATTAAAGTAATCATGACACCCATCCTAAGCAATTTTATAATATGGCGTCTCTGTTCATCGTTCAACCATGCAAGGTCTATATAATTTCTTGTATTTATTCCTGGCCTTTGCATTTAAATCTTCGCTGCATCGTTCTCGTTGTTCTAATCCAGTGTTATATTGTTTTAAATTCAGCACCAAAGGAGAACAAAGTGGTCTGAAATTGTCAGCGCCGAATTAACATTGCAGGGCCTCTAAGCACTCTGACTAAAAAGGGCGTAATAAATTGGAGTGACAAATATAGAATCAGCCTCGCAGACGCCTCGTAGTAGTTTTTATTTATCATAATCCTTATTTTGTTTTGTCCAGAGAAAAACAATAGACCAAATCGGCTAATTCTTCAATTTCCTGATCACGTGACCCAGATGCGATACTCAGTTTGCGCTTTTTCGAGCAAACGTCCTTTCGCGCCCTGTTTGTACGAGAAGGTCGTGCTTATTCGATTTCATAAGACACATTTTAAACTACCTATTTAATTGAAATGTCCAATATTTAGTATTTGGAGGGATATTTCTCGATGTGTGGAAAAGATTTTCTGTCGATTTTGGAGTGATGAAGCTTTATTTAATGAGAAGCTGCACCAACTTTGATCGCTGTGGATGACCGTAAAATTGGAACCGAAATGTTTATGGATTTTGAAACATAGTTTGAAAGCATTTGATAAACTACAGTGAAAGCAAAACAAGCTAAGCTAAACTGGAGATGAATATGCAATATGAATTGGAAAGATTTTAGCATTGTTTTGTTATAATGAAAAATTATGTACATCATATACATGGACTATGAAATTTAGAGTGAAAAAATGTCATGATTTGCGATGTTTTGAAACATTGAAACCAAACTAATCGTTGCTTATTTAAATAAAATACCAAGCATGTATGACTTAAAAAGTGTATTTATGGTATGTGGAAGTCTTATATGTAGGCTACATATTTTAGCAGAAAAGTTATATGTTACGAAGAACTAACAGCGAGTTTGATGGACTTAGATGAAACTTTCACGAACTCTGATTTGATCGAGTCATAAAATGACTTGTGTTGCTCAGTTATGTTACCATTCCTATAAATATGACTGTTGTATGTTTATATTGTTCGTTTGAAAAGCTAGGAATTTATTTGTTTCAATGTTACGGTATGTTATAATTTACAATTATAAATTGATGTTGTTTTAGTTTTTTCTTTACGGCGCGGCACATCTCAATGTTTGAAAACGCATGGAGTTCTGTGTTCTACGTCATCAGCTATGTTTACGATCAACTCTAAAATTCTACTGTACATGCCATATTGATCGTAAAATAATGAAATTTTTTGTTCATTACCGGTACATTAAATATGCTGGATACCATCATATAGTATTGTTTTTGAGTTGAAATTGTAACGAGGCACAATAATTATATCAAGAACTGCTACTTTTTGATGGAATAATTGACGATGATGGAGTACCGATATATAAATTTCAAGGTCCCAGGCGTATTTAAATACTAAATTTAAGAGCATATTACGAAGAGGAATATGCGAGAAAAATAGTTGCGTTTAGACCATTGTGTTCTGTTGTTGAAAAACCCAAATACCGCATTCAAGTCACGTGACGCGTTAGCCGATTTTGTCTATTAAGCCGCAAAGCAAAGTATATCTGTCCTTTTATTTCGTTGTCATAGAAACGATATACAAAAAGCATGCCATTTTCATTTTCATTATAGAGGTGACCGTTATAACAGGTTTGACTGTATTTGAATAGCATTCTTGATACAGTCAAGCCTGTTATAACGGTCACCTCTATAAAGCAGTCACCTGCCTATAGTGGTCACTCTTGTAATGTCTAAACTAACATATTATATTGAATCAACCCTGTATATAAGGGTCACCTGCATATAGTGATCAGTTTCTCTATCTCTCATTGGTGGTTGTTATATACAGGGTTTACTCTATACAATTTAAATCAATACACAATCTCCATCTCAGAGGGCCGCAGTTTCTTAAACTTTTAAGAAATTTATTGAAATTGATGATTAATTTTCTACATTCAATTTTAACTTTTGAAATAATGAAATTTCACAAATTGATTGCATTTAAAAGGGCCGTTCAAATAAATATGATGGGCTCCAAGCCGAGGCTTATATAGCTTACGGGTTAATCTGGCACTGCAAAATGTGATACTTAAAAAGAATGATTTTGTAAATAAAATACAGCAGTACAACACGTACAGTAGACTGGTCCAAAAAATGATAGTTTGAAAGTTGAATTGCATTCTCGATCTTATTGTTCTAGGGTAAGACAATCATAGGTTCAAATTTGAGTTCATAAAAATATTGGGAAATGAGTGCTCAATGCCCCTCCAAATCAATACACAAAGTCCATGGGGAAAACACTTAAAAATTTCTAAAAAATACAATTTAAATATCGCTAATTTATTATTGAATAATTTTTTACGTCTGTAAAGGTAAAAATCTCAGAAATATTACTGTAGCCTTTAAAAGTCTATTGGATGAGAACCTATGCTGAAAAATTGTGTTTCAAAGGGATGCATTTGAATGTGGAAGACAAATTAACTATTTCAGATGGCCTTTATATATATACAGGTTTGATTCAATAGAAAATACTATTTTAGACATTGCAAAGAGAGACCATTATAGACAGGTGGCCGCTGTATAGAGGTGACCGTTATAACAGGTTTGACTCATGATATATATTTTATGATTGGAAGATTATCATGTTGCAAATTTTGTCGAAGCTGCACTAGTGGTTACATTTTATTCACTAAGCATGCTCAGTAAGTAAGTTCAATAATTGATGTAGAGTATCTTACCGCGGTCTTGGGGTGGTCCACGTCTCATATCCCTGGGTTCATCTCTGTCCATTGGGCCACGGAAGTCTCTTGGATCTCTCATATCCATAGGTCCACCTCTTGAGTCTGAAGGAGGCCCATGGAAATCTGGTCCATGCATATCTGGTGGACCAATGTCTCTGCGGTCCCGAGGAAGCATTTGGTCACCTAAGAAGAAAACATTAATGTTTTGTTTATTTAAATAGTATCAATTATTACTACAAGATTTCGAATTACATTATGATCTTAACTAATAGAATGAAGATAGTTTCTAATGTTTGACGCTGTAACAGAATAACTCAGGATAATTATACGTTCAATGTGAGGTCATGATGAGATACTGTAATAGCTTTGATCAAACCCAATATCCCTACCTATTATCTCACATCAACGTCAACAAGATATTATAATTAGAACTAGAATAGCGGAACGATTGCATGATTCGCATCTCTCCGTGTTTGTAGGATGTTAAGGAATACAAAAACCACAAAACGGATGATTAGGAACTATCAAAGCTATTTTCTGGTCAAGTCCTTGTTATCAAATTATGGTTAAGGACAAAATTTGGACACGTCGGTTATTCGTATCATCATCATCATCATCATCATCATTTAATCGGTTATTCGGATAAATACACTTCAGCGGGTCACACTATAGAAACACTTCTTACGTGATTTCCTCTGCAAATACACATGTTGATCCCACAATTTAAAGAACAAAATCTGGCGGAAACAAGGGCTACATTATGATTGCTTACCGGCTCTCCAATTATCCCTTGAAGTTGGATTGTCCATAGGAGGACCTCTCATATCAGGTGCATTCATTTGCTTCATATCAACATCTTGTAAATTACCCATCAAAGGGGGCGGTTGATGTGATTGGTTTGGTGGTGGGGGACCAAACTTATTCGTTGGTAATGGGTCACCTCTTGGTTGATGTAAGATTGCCTGAAATTCAAGAATTATCAAATAAGATTTTTTTATCTTTATTTTATTTGTCATTTATCCACATACCGGGTAAGCTTGAAGCTTATTCCATCAGGGTGGTTGGATAATTGATTAGTATTTTTGAAATGTTTGTGCATTTTATAGCCGGATGCTCTTCCTGATGCAAATAATGTTTCTGCCAGGTCCGAATCCCAACAAACCAAGGTCTAAATCCCTAACAACTACACTAAGGATGCAGAATTTTGTATTAATGGGGAGCCATCTTATAGCTTAATTCTACTATGCCCGTTACATTATTCTATTAATCTACACATGGGCCTTGTAAAATTCCAGGAATGGAGATGACGTTGGTCTCAGCCAAGTTGTGTCACGTCACCTAACATATAAACAGAATACAATAAACCACTTGGACATGTGCTGTGTAATTGTGTAATTGTAATTGATTTAGTGCGGCTTTTTTGTGTAGTGGCTAGGGCGTTGGACCACGACCCGCAGGGTCTCGGGTTCAATCCCTGTCCGGATCACTATAGGTTGGCGTCAGGAAGGGCATCCGGCTATTACGCACACAAGCTTCAAAATACTAACAAATTAACAAACCACCCCGGTGAAAAAAAGCTGCAAGCTTACCTGGTTTGTGGAAAAATGATAAATCCCCCCCCAAAAAAAAAAAGACATGTGCAGCGATTGTGCAGCCGTCTAAATTTACAAGGATGTCACAAATAATCCCATCAATTAGTGAATAGACCAATCACCACCTTCAATCAAATTGGTCATTCTGCATTTTTGTAATGATTGCAGCATTTCATTCACTAACAGTTTCCATGTACTAACAGTATTCAATTCATAAAATTCAAAATGAGATTTGTCTGCTCATAGCTTGTGAACGAGGCTGATTCCATCATTTGAGCACAATGAACTATATTGCTTTCTTAAACAATGGAGTACATGATTAATACTCAAATAAATAATGTTAATTAAACAATAACGATATTCGAATGTAATTTGGACGTCGGTTATCATCACTATATACGAAACAACCAATGGTAAAATGGAGTACAGGGGAATGCAGCACAGGTCTAAACAAGTCAAGGTAAGGGTTTTAATTTAATACGAGTTGACCATATTCCAGTGTATAACTCACTTGGGCAACTTTTGGATCAACAATCTTCATGACAACTTGAGCTTGCAACAGAGCAAATGCTAATTGCGGATTCTGTAATAACATCTGGCGTGCATCCTCTGGATTATTTTGGATGCATAGCTAAAGTAAAGAAGATATAAATATAGTTAAACCTGTTATAGTAGTCACCTTTATACAGTGGCCACATGGCTATAGTGGTCAGTCTTGGAATGTCTAAACTATAATGTAGTATTCTTCTCACTTCTAACTCATAAAAATGTATTCTTGCAAAATATCCATAAAACACCTCAAATTCACAATTAAACCACAGCGGCAGGCAAAACGTATGAGATCTAAAAAATAGTCGTTATCAAGGATATTAAGAGCTTTGTAAAGGATTCCAATGGGAAAACTTGGGCAATAATTAGAGTTCATAAGAGTGGGAATAATCTGAAATCTTCTCAAAGTCTACAAATTCTCTTGTCATGTCATGAATTGCATGGGCCATTGAGAAATTGCCCCCATTTTCCTTCCTTCCCTGTGGTGACATTGGTAAGAAAGTGCATTGTGTACCTTCATCTGCTTCATAAGATCAAACATCTGTTCAGGGGGTAAACTTGCAACTGCTTCAGTGATAACAACAGGAGCTTTAGATGGATGAACTTCAGTGCCATAGGGTGAGATTTCTGCTTTAGTTGGTTCATTTGCTACAACAAAATGAAATGAATGAAACTATTAGAATTAATAATTTTGTGACGTAAACATTAAAACTTTTCAATATTATTTTGAATTATTTCGAGATAAAACTGAATATTTACATCACGAAAATAAACACGCAGCAAAAATAGACTCTTCAAAACATCGATATCTCCGTCATTTCTTACTAGATGAGCTTCAAACTTTTATCAATCAATTTTTTTAGTTGAAATAAATCAGAATCAATCATTACTTAAATATATTTTCAGTAAAATGCCCTACTATGGCTTATCTGCAACCTAGCACAAAAACCATATCAATGATTTTGTAGTCAAGAAGTCCTTGTTAAGCAATATTAGATGAGTACAAATTTGGATAAATGCAATGATCATCGTATATTCAGAAAATATCCAAGTTACAGATAACTTATTTGTTGGCAAGTCTGACTTGCACTTTTAAGATGGATATTAAACTTGCATCTACTTTTACCTTTTTCTTCCTTTCCCTTTTCACTTGACGCGCTATCTACTCTTAATTGCCTCCCATGTAATTCAGTAGCATTCAAATTCCTCATAGCGCTTTGTGCTGTTTCTTGATCTTTATATTCACAGAACCCATAGCCTTTTGGTTTGCCTGATTCACGGTCATAAACAAGCCTACAAAAGAACATTTCAAATATGTTGATTTAAAGGAACCACTCACTTATGATGCAGGCAAAGCCAGACAATGTTTCTTGAACTTAGTCACATTTCATTTTTAACAGAATGGCAAAAATTTTCCAACTGTGGCTCAGATGTGTCGTCCAGCCAGAAAGTCAGTTTTGTGATTTGGCGACAGAGCTGTTTTTTAGGAACTGAAGGCACGTGACTATAGCCTTCTCTTCAGATAAGGCCCTCTAAAGGAGGGATCATATGTTACCTTATACTGTATTGATAGCCCTGAAAAAAACAGTTCAGGAGTTCATGAACAGTTCATGAACAGTTCATGAATGTTAAATGGCTCCAATTTTCCTTACTGTTCATGAACTGTTCATGAACAGTTCATGAACACTCACAGACAATTCATGAACAGTTTTTTTACAGGAGTTTATCTGAAATATTAAGGACTATGAGTCTGAAAATTCTGACTCTGATATTTATAACGTGTAATATCTTTAATGCAAGCTAAACAATCAAATAGGAATAATGAATAATATTATTACCTAAAACTTAAGACAGGACCAGCCTGAGAAAAGATGTCTTTTAGTTTCTCCTCTGTTGCTTCATATGGAATATTGCCAACTAAATATGTGATAAACATCAAGATAATAATAATAATAATAATAATAATAATAATAATAATAATAATAATAATAATAATAATAATAATAATAATAATAATAATAATAATAATAATAATAATAATAATAATAATAATAATAATAATAATAATAATAATAATAATAATAATAATAATAATAATAATAATAATAATAATAATAATAATAATAATAATAATAATAATAATAATAATAATAATTTATAATTTATTAATAATGCTATTGGATAATATTTATTATTATTAATAATAACAATAATAATAATATTATTTTTAAATAGATTACAACCAGGGTTCAATAGAATGGGGGATTCCGGGACTGAGAGTCCCTGAAGGCTAGCACAAATTTAGAATGAAGGGAAGCAAATACTGTATTCAAGTATTGTAGAAAAATCATTTGCTATCCTTTGTTTAAAAGATAAAAATAAAAATTAATTTGTATTATATTTTACGATATAATAATCCCTAAAATAAAAGCTGTGAAAACATTTATAAACAATTGAATTACCCAAAACATTTTGAGAAACAAAAATTACAATCCTGGAACAATAAATGGTTTATCGTACCCTGATTACTACTTTTACATTAGATTACTTTTATAATATTTTTAGAAAAGGGTTACCACACGCTTGCATATGTTTGTATTCATATTTACTACAAAGCACTTCCTTCTACTTCTTTCAAAGCCTACCTGAGTGTTTTCTGACTTTTCTGGGACAAGCATGGCAAGTGGGTTGTAATCATGGATTACAATTTCTTATTGAATATTACTATCTTAAAAACAAACAGCATAACTCATAATGAAGCGTGAATTCTAGCAAACTCAGATACTTCGTGTTTTTTACTCTCTCGCAGAAATATGGGTTACAGTCTAGTGTACAGATTATGGCGCACTTGCCAGTATGTAAAGTCAGACATGAGAGTTCAGATTTCAAAATTAGTCTGAAATCAAGGAAATCTAGAACAACCCCGAGAACAATATCGTAAACAAAACCAGGATGATTAGTGACCCAGGGACGATCTTGACTCAGACAGGGATATTGTGGTAGCAGGGACATTCTCGTAGATGTACGTTATGCCTGGTAAACGGAAGTTGCAATGGATTCCAATCGGAAAAGGCAATAATAGAGTTCAGAAAGATGAAAATCCGCTAAAAGTTTGAAAGTTCTTATGTCTGGTCAAAAAATATTTGTCAAAAAAGTCCCGCACAAGATCAATACATTGCACCAGAGATCTCGGTGAAATGTCCCACAGTAAATAGACTAGTAATTAATCATATTCACATACAGATTGGAAAGTTTGCTGTTTGCAGCAAAGAGCTTGGCCGCGTAATTATTTTTGTGGCTGAAATTTCAGCCGCATATTTCATAATATTATACGTAATTTATAAGGAAACGACATAATTTCCATGATTATTAAGATGTTACATCTGAAATTTGCCTAAATATGTGATTCACCCGCGCAAAACTCCGCCATAATTTGGCTTTCGGCCGCACATTTTCTGAGAAAAAATACGACCTTGAACGCGCATAATGCATTCTTTCCAATCTGGATTCACATGTTGAAAGTTGAAACCAAACTTCCAAATGAAGCTAGAATAAAAATAACTGGCGTTGCTTTGCTAGCATTCTAAAGATAACATTTGTTGGCGTGTGCTTTGGTTAGCCTGGCAAAGTTCCATTCAAGTTCAGTCCAGAAGATAGGAGAACTTTCAGACTTCCAGGAAATTCAGGAATTGATTATAATAGATATGAGAATATGTCCAAAGCCAAAGGTTGGTTAATGAAGAACACAACGTTCTTAATATTTATATAAAATCAAATTTAAAGAACAGAATAATCAATTACCGAAGACTGATCTTGCAGAGCGATCCATTTGCTCCTTATTCTGCTGTTGTTGCTGACTTAAAGTCATTCCGTGCATCATGCCACCGGACGCCATTTTTATTTTTTTTATCTCTTGGAATAAATTTAGTTCTTGACATATATCTTTGTCAGCGGCAGGAGTCTCACTTTCACAATAAGAAGAGGCTATTGGTGGCGTTTATGCAAATCATGCAAAGCACGACTCAGTTATTAATTAACTGTGTTATTACAGACACTAATGTTTGTTGAATCATGGTTGAATCAATGATGATTCATTCAAGATGACATCTCAATAAGATCTTTATCTTATCAAGACTAAATTTCCTGATAAAAATTGCTTTCCAATGATCAAGTATTGTAAATATATTAGCACGTGATTCTGCGCTGAAATTTTTCCTACAACATACCAAATAATCAGAAACTTTAAGCTAGAAACCATGTTTCTTCTGCATCAAGTTTAAGGAGCTATAGTGGATATTTTTTGTTTTGATTTTGTAACTTAATTTTTATAATCCAAATTTTGAAACTTATTTATGCAATAGAAAATAGGAGGGGCATTAGATACAATAAAATAGAAAATAGAAAATAGAATATATACATTTAAATTAAAAATGAATTATATATATCCAGCGTTAAATTAAATGGATTCTATGTGCACCTATCAGTCATTTAGATTCAAAATAAAGCACACTAAAATTATTATAAACTTGTTTTTAATCCAATTTCCCATGTAAATGCTCTACAAATAATATTTTATGCAAACTACTTTTCGCGCATATATTGCATTTCAAAGTTTTCAACCAAAACATGCATTTTTACAGCATCATAGAATAGACTCATAATTTCTGGCAATATTATGATGAGTCAATGACTCATAATGTATTATCTCCGTGTGATTTTTAATATTGTCGAGAGTCGAGACACATTAATTTCTAAATTCTCAATGAACTATTACTATGACAACAACAAGCGCATGCGTAAAAGTGTCTTGAATACAATAACAACGTTTCACCTGCAAAATGCGTTTTTGACTTTTGAGAGTGAACGACGCTTTTAAATTTGACGGAAATTACTTAATTTATCTAACGATTTATATTAATTTGCATTTGCATTTTTCACAAATTGCACATTTCATTTATCGTATTAATCATGGGAGATTCGTATGAGCTGGAATTATTTGTTAAAGTAAGTTAATAATGTTATAATTTCTTCATTTCTAACGTACAAAACCGTTGCCCAAGTAACCATTTTTTCATCGATTTGATAATTTTATAATATTTTATTTAAATTATGAAGGATCTTAATGCTTGCTTTGATCTTTTTAGTAGCTATCGCTATATTTTAATCTGTATCGATTGTTCGTGGTTTTCGCGCTCCAGTTGACATGCCTCGGATTTCAGAACTGTGTGGGCTTTTTGTGCTAAACAAAAGTGCCGAAGGGTGCACGGTTAGAATAGACAAAATTGCCCATGTGTTGAATATTGAGTTCCCTATAAAGACAAGTTGTGTACTATCACAACATCCCGCATAATCATTTGTATAGACCGTGGAATATTTAAATGATGGTTTTGTGACATATATATGGTGGGAGTTTATATAGAAGAATCGAAGATAACGTCATCTTTGTAAATTGGATTGTAAGATTAACAAGTCGAAAGCCCAAAGTGCTTTTACAAGCTTTACAATCCATAAAATCCTTAACACTACCATGTTTTGGGGGTTTATACTGAAGGATTTATAAAGAATAAATATCGTCATTTGTAATCGAAAAGTAATCGCGAAACGTGTCAGTATATAGAAAGTGGTCAAATGTTGACATAGAATATGAAAAAGTTCAAAACACTTTCAAGGTTTGAGCCCTTGGTTTGAGACATCACCAGCGTGTGGCGCTTGTAGCTTGATAACAAAACAGTACATGTTATTCATTAAAGTCAAACTATTTTTATCGCAATTAAATATACATTGTTATTTATTTGTAAATGTTAATGAAAGGATGAATGAGTCATGTCTTTTTATTGAATATATATTTTTTGAATATTTTGAATTTGAGTAATTGTTTTGCTTGATTTTGTTGAAAACTCAATACGGATCAATCAGTAAAACTGGTTAAATATTTAAAAGCAAAAAGTTACAAAACTATTGAATAATTCTAATACCATTATATTTCAACCTTATATGCACCCGTCAATCATCATCATCATCATCATCAGACCTTCCAACTTGAGATTTGAAAAACTAGTGAGATTTTTGAAATTACCTATTTTGGGGATAAAATATAGGGGTTGCCCGAAGGGATGGCCCAATTATAGGGTGTTTGGGGGCAAGCATTTCATCATGGATTCAGAATTGCTTGAAATGAAAGTTTTACGATATCATTTTGAATAATGTTTACCAGGCTGTCACAAAGTGCAGGATCCTGGGAACCTGGTTCCCGGAAGGCCAGCACAAAATCAGAAGGTTTCCAATTTATCATGATTATTTTCTTATTCAAAATTATTATTTTTGGATTTCATATTTTTTACGTTATGAAATCCATGCATCTTGCTTCGAAATAAGTCAAATTTCTGAAATTTCAAGATCAATTCTTCAAAACTATGAAGCACTATAAATTCAATCCCAGTTTACAACAATTGAACAACACAGTTCCTGAAATGTCAAAACTTTTGTGACACCCTGATGTTGACGCTTGAAAACATAAAAGCAGTTCAGAAACAACAACTAGAATACTCCAACAGAGTATAAATTAAGATGTTGAACATTAGGCTACTTAGGTTATCAAAGAGTTTATACACTGAAAGTAGTGACATTTTCTCAAGATTGGATTTTGACGTGAGAAAGTGAGAGAAGCCGTGAGACCGTGAGAATCAGTGTAAACGCGCGAGACTCACGGCAAAGCAGGAAATTACATAATTTGGTAAGCGTTCCATCGACATCATGGCCCCCTGACACCTGGGAAGTTAACAATACCCAGCCCTTCTATTGGCCCCATGCTTTCAAAATTTGTGGCAAGATTTTGTGTACGGGAAATGAAGCTTTAAGAGGGGACAGAGAGGCTGCAGCTTCCTTGCAGGCTGAAGTAAATTTTGACTGTCTTGGAAAATTTGATACCTAGCCTAAAAGCTTTTTGCAAATATTTTCTGTAATTGACCCCTTGCTGGGCATGGTCAAGGGAGTTAGATCCTTGATCAACAAAATCTTAGTAGGCCTAAACATATTGTGATCATTTATAAATAAGGACCACTTGTCTTTTGTGGCTCTTTAAATAATATTCAAAAATGTTATTAGGCTATATTCAAAATCAAACCCTGTATATATTGGCCACCTGTCTGTAGTGGTCAATTTCTCTACATCTTATCAAATGACTTTTATATATTAGGCTACATTTTTGATTGTAGGCCTATAGAATAATAATATAGCATAATCAGTCAGACACAAACATTTACCATCAAATGTACAGTTTCATAGTTGAAAAACTTTTTTATTTCTTGTTGTGTTTAAAAAGCTTATGATAGATTTGCAGTAAACTTTATCAGAATCTAATTCAGATCCAAAAAGAATTTTGAAAAAAGTTTGAAACAATATTTACTCGTTTATGTTTCAAGATGACCTAGATTGAATATTGACAATAAAGCCTAAGACTAGTTCCGCTGCGCAATTTTTCATAATTTGGATATGGGATTGGCTGTAAATCAGATACTGATTGATTCTAGATCATTTCCAGACCTGCAATATACCAGTTGAATAGGTTCATCTTTTCGGCAAAAGATTTGACGACTAGCCTATGCTATTGTATAGGTCTAAAATAACAATGTATCGTAAATAATTGCTACTATTTTAACTATTTTCAGGCATCAAGCGATGGTAAAGGATTAGGTGAATGCATTCATTGCCATCGTTTCATGATGATATTGGCATTAAAAGGCATCCCGGCTAAAGTAACAACAATTGACCTATCGCGAAAACCTGATTTTTTTATAAAAAACTATACTGGTTTGAAGCTACCATTTTTGGTTCATAACGATAAGGCTTTGGATGATATTAATGAAATACAAGATCACATTGATTCTCATTTTCCAGAACCATCGCTCCGTTGTAACGATAGATCTACCGTTATGGCAGGTGATGGTCTATTTAAAAAGTTTTCAGCATGGATAAGAAATAAAGAATTATCGAAAGATAGTTTTCATAGAGATGCTTTGATGGAAGAAGTTAAGAAATTTAATAATTTTCTTGAATCTAGCGATAAGGAGGAGGGAAAATATCTCGGTGGTGATGATTTAAATACACCTGATTGTGTTTTATTACCCAAATTACATCAGATGAGAATTGCTTTAGCATATTTTAAAGATTTTGCCGTACCACAACATTTCAACAATTATCATCGATACTTAGCAGCTGCTGATGCACATAGTATTTTCTCAAGTACCAAATGCGATGAGATGGAAATACTAAAAGGTTGGAGTAAACATGCTGGCGATATAAAAAAAGTACAAAAACTTATCAAAGCAGATGCTCTTGTGAAAGTTTACTGAATATCAACTACTGAGTCCGTTATATTAATCTTGTATTGTTAAACCTGACCAAATGACTTTTAATTTTGCCAATATTTGTGAAATTATGAAAAGATATACCTTCCTTTGATTGGTCAACATTGACGTAGTTCGACTCAGGATTGGCCATCAACTCTCAAAATATAACCAACGTTAGTGAAAAAATAAAAGATTCATTTGGCCATGATGTTGATGAATAAAATATGGTATGAATGAAATTTTTCAGTTTCGCCGATGTTAGTGAAAATTAAAGTCATTTGGTTGGGGCTTTCTAATACGAGAAGGGAATATTTATCAAATTGTACGTTATTTAACACTTTTAAACACATAACATTATTAAAACTAGTAAGTTGAAAGTATTATTTGAACATTGTTTATTTATCACACGCTATTTTAATCTAAATTTAGTTATATATATTTCAGTTACAATATTTAAATAAAATATCTATTACGTATATATTATATGCACGTACTACATACTAAGAAAATATATTGAACATTCACATATTATTTATCAAACAAGTTATTAATGAAACATTATTATTAGCACAGGTTTAAAAATAAATTTACATCTTAAACAATATTGTTAAGTTATAATAGAATATTTACGGCCTTTGGATATACGTAATTAATGTTGCTACTTTATTGAAGTCATTTATAAGAGAAAAGGTTGTTGAATGCTACTTTGTATGTGAGTTATTTGTTACCTTCTATTGGACATGGGTCCAACAAAAGTAGGAATCCAAGATTCCGGTAGGCTACAGCAAATCCAGAGACGAAATGATATTTTTATGATTTATGATCTGAGGTCAGGAACTATTCTGTCAACGTTGAATGGCACAAAGTTTATGATTGATCATAAACTCAAGTTCATAAAAGTTCAACAAAGTTAATGAATTACACCTTCTCCAAGTGAATTTCAAAATTATTTCAATTCAATTTCAAAAATTTTCAAATGAGTTTCAGAAATATTCAATTAAATTTCAGAAATTTTGAAATTAATTTCAGACAAATAATTACTTTACAAGCAAATGCCAATTTCATCAGTATGCTATCTATCATGAATGAAGATAATGATAACTATACTCAAATGTGAAAACAGGGAGCATAAGTGAAATTAGATGAGGCTGGAGATTGACAAGGATTGGCAAGGCATTACACATTTCTTCCATATAGTTCATCACAGTTCATGAACGTACATTAGTCGCACCTGTACATGGACTTGTTTATGACCTCTGCCTGTCGTGATTTCAGTTCATATCTTTTACAAAAACTTCTTGAATTGAAATATCAAATGTCATGTAGCCTGGACGTTGAAATGGTAACTTTGATGTACAGTCAAACCTGTCATAGCGGTCACCTCTACATACTTACAATGTGCAGCTGTATAACATTTGATTCAAAGTAGTTGAGAATATTCTTTGTTTATTAAGTAAATCGAAACATTTCTTTTTATGATTGTAAGTGAATTTGTAGGAGTGTTATCTTGTATGACTAAGCATAATAAACTATATTCAAACATGTGTCTTGATTAGTCAAATTGGCACTTAGAAGTTAATGAAACTCTCTATGAATTGACACTTAAGCACATTTTATTTGTATTGCCTTATTTTGGGTTTGAGTGATTGCAGTTATTGTATCGTATCTGTACATATAATGTCGGCGTTGATGAAAGAATGGCACTCATCAATGGATATAGACGCTCTTTAAATTTAAAAGCATGGTATAATATGATATAAAAAATAGCTCCGCTACGCTCGGACTCATGGTGAATGATATAATAATCAAAACAAACCAATTGAAATCAAATTCAATAGAATATCAAATCAATCAAATTATCATGCAAAGAAAAATTAAATCAAATCAAATTCAAAAAAGTAAATCAATCCAATCGAATGATATAAAAATCAGATCAAATAAAAAAATCAACTTCAATCAAATAAAATAAAAGAAATTAAAACAATATCCAAATAATATAATAATATAAAGAAAAATAGACCCAAATAAGTAAATCATCATCATCATCATCATTTATTCAGAACCTGATAAGCTACAGGAGATCAAATCAAATAAAAATCGAATCAAATAAAAAAAGAAATAACCATGAGTCAAGAAATGTTAATGCAGACCGATGGGATTGAACCCCAGACCCCATGCGCTGATGCAGACGCTCCACCACTAGACCATACCAAGATAGAGTAAATGAAGTGATTTTCACTACTTATAATACAGGTGTGAGTTGTAAATGACGAAAATGGCGACATTGTCTCTTAATAAGCTGATGTCGCAGCAGATTTTATTAAACCAAATAAAACCATGAGGACTGGCTTAGCAGTTTGATGTAATAAATAACTTCAGAAAACAATACAAACAATAAATATATAATACCCCAAACAAATGATGAATTGTCGGTTTAAAAGTTCTCATGGTCAAAACACAACAAATATTATCTTCGAAGTTTCACCTCAAATAGCGATGCTACAGAACGATTAAAACCTTTCATTAACCATTTAAAATGACAAGAAGAAAAAAACAATCATATGTTCTACCAATAAAGAGATAATCACGATACAAACTAATCGAAGAGTACTGGAGTATTAGAAAACATTTCATTTAATAATGCAATTGTAATCTCGCTAAGCTGCGAGTCGGCCATCATGGCGGGCAATGGAAAACAATTTATGTCAAATCCAGCTAAAAATTTGGAATAATCACACAGCTTGCCCATTGTATTTTTAACAATAAAATGGTGTTTCTTGCGCAATCGTTTTTTGTTCGACCTTTGTTAGCACGCAAAGCAGTATGTTGAACGTTGTTTCAAAAGAACAATAGATTTAGTCAAAAATGAAATGAAACGAAATGAAAACGTTTCCACCATGACAGGATAGACTCAAGGATATTATTATTTAAATGCGTTTCAGACGTTATGTAGCCCACTGTTTAGTCATGTCGATGACTTTGATGATGAATATTGGTGTGCTTCATATTAGTTTAACAAACTTGTAATGGACATTACATACATTCGTGTATCAGAACATTTTAGATGTGCTTATTTTATCAGAAAGCAATAACTTCATGCAGAGAAATATATTTTTTGGCATGGTAGATAATACATTGATTGGTGCACACATATTACAGAGCTGTTTTAATTCAATTTCATAACTATTCAATGAACTCAGATAATACAGAAGTATTCATGAAATTCATTAAATTCATGGGTAAATTTATGGACTTTTCCTGAAAAGTTCATGAATTTTTCCAGCTCATGAACTTTTGTTAGAGTGCATTAACTTTTCTCAAGTTCATGATCTCTCATTGAATGCTTACTTTGGTCAGCTATTTACAGACAGTTCCTTAACCAGTTTAACCAGAAGTTTGGGAAAGGTTCATGGACTGTCAACTAAAACTTAAGTTTATGAACTTTTTTTGCATGCCATATCGGATTACCGTGGTATGGTATAATTCAAATGCCTAACCGGTACAAAAATCACAACGCTCGAATGGCTATCCGATACAGTAGAATAGCAGCCCCAGTCACAGCATGTCTGCATACTTCGAATGCTTATATAGTACACAAGGAAGGAACAACCAAGATAATAAAATATGTGTTTATTCAAACCGCATAACTGAAGAACAACAAATCCAAAAGTTAATTTGTTATTAGAAATGTTTTACAATAAATTTTCAAATTATTCACAACAAGATCAAAATGATTGTTTTTTTCCATCATATACATAGTCTTACATTTTCTTTAGTCTGTTTTCTCGTCTACCGTTCCATTTGATAACTGTGGTATTTCCTTATCTTCTTCTTTGACTACCACTTCTGTAGGTTCATCTTTTGCCTACAACAACATTAAATATAACCAAGATAAACAACATTACCTGTCTATAGTGGTCAATTTAGCAATGTCAAAAATAATGTTTTCTATTGAATGAACCCTGTATATAAAGGTCAACTGTATATAGCGGTCAATTTATCTACATCTAATAGATGACTGTTATATAAAGGTTTCATTGTAATTTATTTATTTTGAATCACTTTCCATTAAAAAATGTAAAATATACATGATACTCCTAGCAAAAAGAGTTCACAACTTCAAACACACAGTTTACGAAAAATCAATGGAGGGTTCATGAACAGTTAATGAACTAGTTGAGTCCAAGTTTATATATGTGAAATAATCCACAAATTGAGAAAACTTCAATGTACAGTTGATGAAATGCCCACCATTTCACTTCCAAACCCATGAACAATTTTTCCTGGAGATGTTCCTGCAAATCTCCTTTGAAAACAGTTCATGAACATTAAAATGGATTAATTTTCATAAACAGATCATGGACACAGTTACTGAAAAAGTTTCATAAAAATTGGGCCAGTTAACATTCTTAAATCTTCATGAACAGTTTACAAACAGTACATATCATGAACTCAACTAATTTTGCCGTAAGGAATAGCACATTTTACAGAACGGAGATATAAATTGTATTCATCATCTATCAACAGGCCAATATCGAAACCGAGTAATTCGATCAGTCAAACAGAGGTTAATTCTAAAGCTGTATTGATTGCTCTGTTTCTCAAGATGCAGCAAATAATTACGCTCCTGCTACATTAAAATGCCTTCTAATGTGTGTACATTAAAATGCC
This sequence comes from Haliclystus octoradiatus, assembly GCA_916610825.1. Classification (NCBI taxonomy): domain Eukaryota; kingdom Metazoa; phylum Cnidaria; class Staurozoa; order Stauromedusae; family Haliclystidae; genus Haliclystus; species Haliclystus octoradiatus. The sequence continues at coordinate 2,597,901 of OU744451.1, forward strand.
TTCTAATGTGTGTTATAATTATATGTTTCAAAATTGATATCTCAATCATTGACTATAACAATTATCAAATTAGTTAACTTACAAGTTGATGTGTGGGTGGAGTGTCTGGCACTATCTGTTTCCGTAATGAATTCCTCTCGTTTTGTAAAACTCGACAAAGATTTTCAAGTTTTTCAATTTTGTTTTTTAAACTTATCACTTCTTGGTCCCTTGTCACTTTCTAAAAACAGAAGACAAAACATGATACTAATAAATTATATTTGCGACATTATCAAATGTTCTCCTTAACTGTGATTGGTTAAGATTAGCTCAGAATAAAGGAGGAATAGCTCAGATGGCAGAGCAACTGAACTTCAGATCTTATCGTATCTGACCGACTGTGGTTCAAATCCCTCAAAGGTCAACTCAGACTTGATTTTATCTAAAACATCAAATGAGTACCATCTAAGCATAGCGGATGGAATGGACCAGATGGAATTGCATTGTGAGTACCAGTGGCACATATTTTCACAATGCTAGAGGTGCATCCATTGATCGAAAAATAATCAGAAGTGCCAGTTAGTAAGGCATTTTTAACAATTTTGGGTAATTGGTAATCGACCGATTAATATTTCTGATTGTTTCGTTTTCATAAAAGTAAGATAAAGTAATTAAGATAAAGTGTTTCAGTTATAAAAATACATATAATTGCAGTTTTGACGTGCACTATCTTAGTTCTAATTATAATATAATGGTGTAATCTTTCTACAACACTGATACTACACTTCATACCTCATCAACCATTTGAAGAAGGGATCGATTTGTATTTTCAAACCGTGTTCTCCATTGTGTAGATTCCTTTTCTAGCTTCTTAATCTGCTTTGTCATCTACGATCATTGTAAGTAAAAAAGCGACTTAAAAAAAAGTTCATACAGACTACGTAAAAATATTTTCAACTTTAAAAAAAAAATCCTAAAAAATAAACAATTCATATAAATTACGTAAACCTAATTTCCACTTTTAAATTTAATTCTGCATACCTTGTTAATGTTATATTGTTTATATCATAATGACATGATCTAGGATCGCAGGATCCTCACTTCCCCATTTTTGTTGGACTCTCAGATTTACATCACAAATAATGTAGGAGCCAAATACATGTCAAAACTGTTTTTCTTATTTCATACCGAAAGAGCATTCTAGAAACATAACGAAGCTTGTTTGACTAACATTTGTTGTAAATAATTTTTTTCTTTATTATTAAAAAAGCTTGCAGTAGAATTGTAGTAAATGTACTAAGGTATCAGATACAAAAAGAATTTTGAAAACCTATTGAAACAGAATTTACACTTTTGTGTTTCTAGATGACCTACTAGATCTTGACAAAAAGGCCTGAGACTAGTCAACGTGCACACCTTTTCATAATTTTTTCGTAGGAGCGTTTCTAAGTTAGTTACTGATTGATATTCTAAATCATCTCCAGTTCTGTTATATACCAGCCGAAAAAGTCCCCTTTTGGGTTGAAAGATTTAGCAATCAAGCCTATCTAGGCTGCCTACCTTTCCCATTTCTTTCTGAAACGTTGCAAATACGTCGTTACTTTTTGTCAGTGTTGATTGAAACTCTTCAAATTTACTGGTATAAAACTCAAGCTGCAAAAGAAATATAAAAGGATTAAAAATATGATAGATGTTACAAATTTACACACAGGGGAGGGGGGGTAGGAGACATTTTAAATTATTGAAACATGCGATCACAGCTTTCCGAAATACTGCAAAGGTCAAATCCTTATTATTATTTTATTAATGGCTATTTACTAGGACGTCGTAGCAGTTCCATTAGTTTATATACTGAAGGACTGACATAATCATATATGATAAAGGAATTTGCCTAGGTCTCTGCTAATCAAAATGCAGATAAGAAGTTTCAGTTTGTTTTCGTTGTTATGTCTTTGACTGTTGATTATATTTTATACAGACAGTGAAATGTCTGTTTTATGGCAAACTAGAATATTGTTTGCTGTCAAAAGCATTTAGATTCCTTATGGTACGATAAAATATGACAACTATAATATAGTAACGGTAGTTGGTTAATCCGTTTCCTGTTAGCAATAGCTCAAATAAAGGATTTAATCGAATAATTTCATCATGGATCATTCATAGAGTATGCTCTCAGTTAAAGGAAAGGGGAGCCATACCAAAGCGTACCGTTGCGAAAAAAACAGTTCAGGAGTTCATGAGCAGTTCATGAACGTTAAATAGCCCCAATTTTCCGAATTGTTCATTAACTCTTCATGAACTCCTGCATTGTTTTCTCAGGGGTATGTATAGCTTCATACAAGGGGGAGGGAGTGTCAATCATCAAAGTACATACACATCTTGACTGTCTTTGCAGCACTTTTGGAAAGATAATAATGCTATTAATTATCAGTTTTTTTATGATTTTTCTTTGATTTTTCAATTTGATTTGATTAACTTGGATTAAATTAAGAAATGCTACCTATTTCTAGAATAATGCTAATCTCCATGGCCAGGGTCCGACAAAAGGATCAGCCTCCTGGAATCTAAGATTACGGAAGGTTACATCAAATTCAGAAGAAAAATGATATTTCTAATTATTTATTGGTCAAACATCAACAACAAAGATTCAGAAAAATATATCGAGATGCATCTAGGATTCCAGGAGGCTGATCCTTTTGTCGGACCCTGGCCATGGAGATTAGCGTTATTCTACAAAAAGGTTGCATTTCTTACTTTCAGAAACAACGAAAACAAAATTCGTAACAATGCAGAGGGGGTTGCAAAATTATCAGTACCAGTAATCCAGTATGCGGAAGGGGGTGATCTAAAAGTGTACAGCAGCATGCAAGGAAGGGGGTGTCAAATATTGTAAGATTACTGTGTACATACATTATGGTTGGCTAAATGAATAAATAATTACTGGTAAACATATCAAGCACAAGTACTGAAAACCTCACCTGCCCCTTCAATTCAATTTCTTGTCTCATCAGAACTTCACATCGTTTCTTTTGCTCGATTGCATCTTGAAGAATCTATAACAATACGATGAGCATTAGAAAAATTGAACAAATTGACCTTTCAAAATGCCTTACATAAATGTAATATTATTGTACCAGAAGGTTTTGCCGTATGGGCATTGACAGAATTAAATCATATGGATAATTATAAAATAGAGCAAGTGGAACATTCATTGAACCGTAATAACAAACCACTGTCAATAAGGATTGTTTCATACGCCGTTCTGTACATGTGCCAATGCTATTCCTGTTGAGAACGCCTTCAGATCGACATATTGCACAATATTCGTGAAAATTTTCGACCATAAATGAGTGACACATGTGATCATACATGCATGAAGAAGGTTGAGTTTAGACCAGAGCCATCTATTTACTATATCTATTTAGTTAGGACACTCTTTCATGTGCCGCTCTCGGTTCACAATGGACCGATGCTAGTCACATGGTTTTATGGATACCATATTCATTCTGTTGAACCCAGGCTGACAAAATTTGAATAAAGCTCAAGAAAATAATATCATGAATTGGAAACCATTTTGCTCGAAAGATAAACCTCATTTTCAATGGAATGAAAATGGTGATTTGTGAGCCTCAAAAGTCGTGTATCACAACTCTTCTAAATATATGGCTCTAGTTGAAACCGTATAAGATCTTCCTTTTTTCTGTCAAGAAAAGTTATAAAACTAGACTATGATTGTACGTGACATAGAAGAAGACTAGAAAGACGCTACACAATATCTAAGTGCTGATATATCATGATTCTATTAACACTTGTCGTGCCGAACCCGAGTATACTCGGGATAGCTTGACCCCTGTCAGCAGGCCGAACCCGAGTATACTCGGGATAGCAACGTGGGCTTTCCACAGAGCTTAAAAACAATGAAAAAGGAAGTCTTCAAGCAGAAACCTTTGTTCAATTAAACCAATCGAATATCATGATTCTATTAATGATTATTTCATTATTATTCTATTCTTGAAACGTATAAATGAATTTTAACAGAGTCCAAAATGGGATTAGAATTTTCAATATTTAGCACACTGTATTCCATCAAAACTTCGATAATGTGATTTGTTACTATTGATAATGTCGCAAATATAATTTATTAGTATCATGTTCTGTGTATAGAAGTTGATTGTGCGATTGCTCCATGTCTTGATTATGGATAATTAGCTTGAACCACAATAAATTATGCTGAAAATTATCTTACTATTTGTTTCTCTTGTAAATTTATTTCTCGGTCTTGTTGAGATTGAAGTATTTGTTGTTGTAATTTTGTTTCAGAAAGTTGTAACTCCAGTTCTTTTGCTTTCAAGACTTTCTCAATATGCTACAAATAACAATATTATATACAGTGAAACCTGTATATAACAGCCAGCTAAAAGAGGTAGATAAATTGACCATTATAGACAGGTGGCCTTTATATACAGGTTTTGATTCAATAGAAAATACTATTATAGACATTGCACGAGTTACCACTATAGACAGGTGGCCGCTGCATAGAGGTGACCGTTATTATAAGTTTGACTGTATTGGAAAATTCTCAAGTAGGCTAATATTATGAAATATATAGATGGGTAGAATAATGAATAAGGAATGGAGCCTCAATGCAGACTTTCTTCCAGTGACAACATTCATGAAAATTACATGCAATTTCTGTGAAATCCATGAAAAAGTGAAAATCATGGGCTCTAGCACTATGGATTTTGGATAGAGTGGGTCGCTACTTGACACCAACTGAAAACATATTGAAAACATATTGAAAACATATTGAAAGCATACTGAAAACATACTGAAAACATACTGAAGACAAACTGGGATGGAATTCGGTACGCTACTTAATCATACTGAAATCCACAAGACATTTTAATCTAGATTCTCCTCATTCCATTGAAAAACCTTTGAATCGCACATTAACGTTTAAAATCTCCTGAAAATTTATGAGTAGGGATGCACCGAAACGTCGTTTCGGCCGTCACCGAAATAATACAGTTTCGGTTTTTTTAGCCGAAATTCCGGCCGAAATTTCGGTTTCATTTCGGCCGATTTTTGTCCCCCTGTTTTGAATATTTCAAACTAAATCTGAGTTAAAATCATTTATGTGTTCCATTGGAATACAAAAAGTTTTTGAAAACAAAGTAAGTAACTTGCAACAGAAGATAAATAATGATGCTTTTCCTGGTGATTTTCAGATCATGTGTTTAGATCATGCCATAACGAGCAATTTTATTTCTCCTCGATCTACTCCAGTATTATTTTCTTTTGCCTTGTGAAGAAATCCATTATGATTTGAATAACATTTGTTTTCACTGAGAACAATAAATAAACACTTAAATTAATCCACTTGTTTCTTCACATCATTGATTTAACCTTATTGGAGAAAACAGTGCTCCAAATATTATATATAAGTCGAAAATAAATACATGGGAACATAAATTCACGAAAACAATCATGGCCGAAATTTTTTGAGCACATGGTCAGGTGAATTTTTGAAAGCGAGGATGACTTGAAAATGAGGCAAAACTTGATGATGGCTGCGATCAGCGAAAATCCTTGTTATAATCCTATCGAAGACTTTATGATGCATTGAAAGAAATATAGTATCGAACATTATCTTTATTTAGATAACCAAATGTGATTATTGGCTACATTTTACTTGTTCTTAAAAACTGGCCGGAATTAACCGAAACAGCCGAAATTGAAGGCCAAATTTCGGCCGAACCGAAATTTTGGCCAAGAGGCCGAAAAACCGGAAAAATTTCGGCCGAACCGAATTTCGGTGCATCCCTATTTATGAGTAGCCCATCCAGTATGTTTCCAGTAGATTTACAGGAGTTTTGAAAAACTCTAAATTTGTAGTGTAGGAAGGCTAGTATAAATCTGTTACTCTCATTGCATAAGGAAGATAAGGAAGCAAAACACAATCAGATTTTTGAGTTCATGAGCCTGAAATTGGTCACTATTTATCGATTCTAATGATGAAATATTTTTTTAAATGTTTGTATGATGTTGAGGGATTATTCAGGAACTCAAGAAGGTTTTCCATAAGGAGGTGTTTTACCTTTTAAGACAGGTCAAAGACAGCACAGGTCTAGGACAACCATTCCTCTTCAAAGGCAGACTCAACAACATACAGTATCAACTGTTTATAAAACCACTTTTTATAGCGGATTACTATCTTATTTATAACGTACTGATTTTAACTGATATTAATGTTGAAATTTGGTATATTTCTTCTTAAAAACAATTAACTATAACGGCCCATCACCCATAAAGCACTTTTTGAAAGTTCCAAAAATGATGTGATGTTATAGACAGTTTTTACTGTAGCTACATAGGCCTACCTTTTCTCTTAACTCGTATTGATCTAGAAGACCTTTTAACTTGGTAGTTAATCTATTTCAAAGAGATAATATCAATAATTAATAACGTTCATGATGTCAAAAATGTTTAGTCTATTGGGAAGAGTGTTGAAAGATTGGAAACCTTAGACTAGGATTGACCTTTCAATGCTTCATAATTCTTAAGAGATGTTACAAAATTTCTGAAATTTGACAATTTTTAAGCATGATCACATGAATTTCAACAACATGGAAAGTATGAAATCGGATTATCAAAATTTTGAATAATATATAATTTTGATAATTGAAAACCTTCTGAATTTTATGCTGGAATTTTATTTCAACAAGTTTCCCAGGATTGCCCATTTTGTAACAGCCTGATAGATTTAAACAAGAAAGTGCATAGTTTGTTATTGTTTAAACTTTTTTAACATTTTAAACAACGATAACATAAAATTCCCATCATTATATTAGTTTTGACATACAGTTGGTCACTATAACACATTTAAGTCATCCAGAGTGTTTCATATGCAGACACATTCAAATAATCAAACGTTTGTATGGACACTCACTCATCGTTATCAACTCGTAACTGCTGATTGGTCTGATGGTTTTCCGTCACTTGTGTCGATATTTCATTTATTGTAACTTGAAATTTTTCCGACAATTCTCTTCTTTTTTGATCTTCTTCAGAAGCACGTCGATTAGAATCATTCTGCGTTTTAATAATAATAATAATAATAATAATAATAATAATAATAATAATAATAATAATAATAATAATAATAATAATAATAATAATAATAATAATAATAATAATAATAATAATAATAATAATAATAATAATAATAATAATAATAATAATAATAATAATAATAATAATAATAATAATAATAATAATAATAATAATAATAATAATAATAATAATAATAATAATAATAATAATAATAATAATAATAATAATAATAATAATAATAATAATAATAATAATAATAATAATAATAATAATAATAATAATAATAATAATAATAATAATAATAACAATAATAATCAATACAGCCTTAGAACTAATCGGCTGTTCGACCAATAGAAAATACTATTTTAGACATTTCAAGAGTGACCACTATAGACAGGTAGCCACAGTATAGAGGTGACCGTTATAAAAGGTTTGACTGTATAATGGACTAACCTTAATTTCCTTGTTTTGCTTTTGTAATTCGCGACATAGACACTCAAGTTTTGATTTAGCATTTGCCATTTTCTGGTTTTCTAGATGCATAAAGTCTTTATTCTTAGAAAGCTAAAATAGAAAACCAAATCATGATCTGATAAGAGATCAAGCAACAATATGAATAATACTAATTTAAATAAACAAATAAACGTATGTACTTCTTAATTATAACTGAAACACATACAATTTATATAGGGTTGATAGTATCACCAGTATCACTATAGACAGGTGGTTCGTATAACTGGTTTGGCAGTACAGTCGAACTTGCTTAATATCTCCCCTCTGGTACGGATAAAAAGTGGGACATTAAGCGAGGTGGGATATTAAGCGAAGTAAGAATATGAGAGTTTGTATGTAGAATTGAAAATGGAAATCAGTTTTAAGTGGGGATATTAAGCAAGGTGGGGAGTTAAAAAGGGGATATTAACCGAGTTCGACTGTACAAAGATCATTGATGTTATGATTATGAGAGACTTACCGATACATGTTGCTTATTCATCTCATCCAGACGTATTTCACTTGATCTATGATCACTTGCCTAGTTGAGAAAGAAAACAATAAAACATTAACAAATGTAAAATGAAATTCATCAAGCCATTGTTTGCCTAGTTTTTTAAGTACCGTATGTGGAATGTGTGAACTAGAGGTCTGCGAATCCAATCCAATCCGACTACAATCTTATATTTTTTTCAGATTTGTGTTGGATTTTTTATACTTCAAAACATTGAATTATTCGTCATGCCACTCGACACCTATTGTCAATTCAGTCCAACAGAAACAGTAGATAATACACTGATATTAAACCTAGGCTCAACAATGTGACCTAAGTTAATATTGTGACGTCAAGACTTTAGAAAATTATTATGCGCGCACATCTTCCCATCCCCCATGCAACCCCATATCAAAAATTCAAGCCTGTTTACATATATTCAATACTTCTAAACACCTTTCTTGCTATTTAAATTTTGCCTGTGAAACTATATGATACCAATTTCAAAGCAGTGGTCAAAAACGTTCTACAAGTATGTTGAGTTTGTAACTGTATTAAAGTCAATACCCCCTGTGAAAAACAGATCAGGAGTTCCTGAACAGTACATGAATGTTAAATGGCCTTAATTTTCATGAACTGTTCATGAATGTTAAATAGCCTTAACTTTCATGAACTGTTCATGAACGTTACATGGCCCCTATTTTCATGAACAGTATATGAATGTTAAATGGCCTTAATTTTCATGAACTGTTCATGAACGTTACATGGCCCCAATTTTGATGAACCGTGTTCCTGAACAGTTCATAAAAATTTGGGGCCATTTAACGTTCATGAACACCTGAACTATTTTTCACAGGGATTAAGATAAAACAAACTTACCAGTAGTACATATTTCCTGGCTAGTGCTTCAAGCTTCAATTCTGTAGTTTCAACATCATCAAATACATGGATTAGAATATCAACTGAAAAACAAAAACAAAAAAATTTAAATACTTCACTTATTTTGAAAAGTATTTTTATTTTAATCACATGAGTACATATTTTCAAAGAATTGCAAATTAAATGTCCTGTTTGAAATTTACACATGTTATTTGGTCCGCTAAACCTATCCACTGTTCATCAAGAAAATACAATGGCAAAATTTGAAAAAAATTGTAAAAGGCTATAGTAAATGTGGGATTCTTTCAGATATGCCACAAAAAAGTTCGAATCGGATTAACTTTTAATCTTGAAATTCGGATCAGATCAGATTCGGACTACAGATAGTTTGTAACTGTGGTCAAGTTGCGAAAAATCTGATCTGACTTAAGCCTTTACTAATTAACCACCTTGGTTAAAAAAATATGAAGCTTACCATGTTTGAGAATTAATGATAAATAAAAACAAAGAGCATTATTGTCTTGCCTAATTTCTTTTCCTCTTTTTGACAATCTGGGTCTCCATTCTTCAACTTTTTTGTCTGTGCAATTTTTTTCTTGAGTTCCGCAGGGATTAATTTATCGTGAGCATGTGATTTATGTCCGTTTCGTTTACCATTCTCTTTAACGATAGCATGATCTTGAGTTTCTAATGATTTATTCGATTGTTCAACATCATTAGGTTGTTTCTCATCTAATGAGATCTTTGAAATATTTTTTGTAATTTTCATATCCTGGGAAAAATGAAAACGAATAGATCAAAACACTATATTTATCTTTCTACATGCAAAGGCTGACTCGATTTACTTTTTTTTCATTAAATATTTAACTATTCATTGCATGCTTCTAGCTACTTTTCTTTATTCTTTAACGTATCCAAAAATAGCTTTATAGACTATATTCGTTTTCAACATTTTCCTTGTGCGGCTAGCACATACATATCATGTCAGCAGGATTAATGTGTTGCTACGCAACAATGATGGAAAACGAGCAGAAACTGACAGAAAATAGATTATAAAACAAAAACCTTAAGCTTCCAGCAACGTTGAGTAGCAAGACATCTCTATGTGCAAGCTCAACTGCTCGAGAACTTCAAAAGAAAATTGTTAAAAAGGAAAAGTTTCAACTTGAAGGTATATAGCTCTTTTTGGTATATGTTAAATAATAAGAAAGTAGCTAGCAGGATCTGGATGGACAGCTAAATATTTAATGAAATAAAGTAAAACGATTACGTCTTTCTTTTTGCATCTAGACATCTAAATGTAATTTTGGCCGAACATTAAGTCCAAACTCTCTTGTGGTAAATAACATATTTTCTTTAACTGATTTGAAAAAATGGGACACGAGAATCTCCAAAATACTATGTCCATTGTGCAAAGCAAATTTTTGATGAGGTGTGCAGTGCAAAAACGAAACAATGACATGTACGGATAGAAAACAAGTTCTATCTACATCCGCTGTGTCCCAATAGGAAATATATACACTTCAAATATTTCTATAAAAGTATGCAAATGATGTGAGTAAATTGTCTTTTGCCTTGATGTAGTGGTTGGGGCTTAGGACCTTTGCCCACTGGGTTTTTGGGTTCAATCCCAGGCAGGAGCAATATCAGCTGGCATCAGGAAAGACATCCGTCGATAAAATGGAAATTCCTAAAAAAAATACCAATTAATTTAACCATCCAACCTACCAAACACCCCAGGTGAAAAAAGCTTCAAGTTTATGTGTGGATAAATGATCCAAAAGCGTGAATCCGAAAAAAAAATTACTTTTATCACCTTACTTTTCTTCAATATCACTCAAAAATGCACAGCACACTAAATTACCATTAGATAATAATTTCCATTAGATAATAAAAATTAATTTTAGCAACAATTGAAATTATTAATTGATATAACAATGTAGCTATAATGAGATATTATACAATAAGAAATGGCGTTGTAAACAAAGTCACAGCTGTCTGATTTATGAATCAAGTCGCCTCTATTCAACAGACACAAGCGTGATCACTGATTCAATGAGATTGTGTATTAAAAAAAAAAATGAGTAATATATACTATATCGGAAAACGAAATTAAAGAAACAGAAATTTTCACTATAGATTTGAGATCCATGAGCTAATACTCATTAAAATTTAGTTTTCGCTAAAAGTATACATTTTATAACGAGGAAGAATATTTCAAATTTTATTCTCAATAAATGTTTGAAGTTTAGCGTGTTTATGACTTGATCTACGTACTGTAGGCCTAATGCTCGAAAAATATACCACAAAGATCACATAAATAATATGAACAATTCAATGAAGAAAATATTAATTTTAGAGAATGTCATCCAAAATCTAGTAAATTTAAACTTCTGCATTGCCGTTGAATAACAGCAGTTAGATTATTAATGAGGGATGAAAAGTCTCAATGTTCGAGATCAAAAATGTTAGTATGAACACGAGTGGAAACGTATAAATTAAGTAATAATGAATAATAATGCATCTTCAAAAGCAACACAGTAGATTATATAAATACCTCCATGTTCTTTGAATTCTTCTTAATGCTATGCAAGTATTGTATCTTCTGGACAAATGTTCAATATTGAATTAACCTGACTTTCAAATTCGACAAAATGAAAACGATAAAATGATTTTTCTGTTGCGCGTCCTAAGAAATGGAATTTTGAGCGAGGCTGACTACTGAAATCGAGACAACTCGCGCAAAAAAAACAAAGTTTCAACATGTGGTTTCAGTTTATTTTCTGTCTGAAATCATGTTATCGGTAGTGGAATCCAGATTTATTGCAGGTGTGAAATGATCCTAATCTACTTATATTGAGGTGTAAATCTAGTAAATCTTTTTAACAAATGTTCAAGCGATGGAGGGAGAAGGTTTGATTTGATTTATTAGTCATTTGAAATATAACAGGCAAATACAGGGCCGGGGATTAAATTCACAGATAATTCCACTTACATACAGCCTTACAAGATTGTTTGAAAGTTGAAAGCCTGTATTAAACTCAAAACAATACCCATTGGGGGTGATGACTAGGGAGGGAGGGGTCCAATATTAATAGCAAATGGTTTCTCAGCCAATAATGACATATATATCAATCAAAAAAGAACTTGCAACTCTTTTCAATCAGCACATTCTTGATTGATAAAACAATTACTGACACTGGACGGCCGTACCAACATGCTTCTGTCCAGGGGGTTTTTGTCAATCTCTCCTGAAAAAAGACTTGTCATTTGCAGATTTGGGAGCTTCAGTACTGTAAAAACCTTCAAAATGGCACGATTTTTGCATTTTTCGTCTAAAGGTTGACTGAAATTTGTCTGAAAATTTGTCAATAAATCATACAGAATACAAAATAAAATAAATGGAAGCATATAGATAACAGGCAGCTACGATAGGAAGATAAATCAACCATTATGTGCAGGTGGTCTTTATATACAGGGTTTATTCGATAGAAAATACTATTTTAGACATACCAAGAGTGATCACTATAGACAGGTTGCCTTTATATACAGGGTTTATTCAAAATAAAATACTATTTTATTAAAAAAAGTAATGTAGACAGTGTGGCCCTATAGAAGGCACCCGTACAACTCCCCCACTTCTAGAGGACTGTCTTTTTTCGCTGAGAGCAATGATTTTAAACGCTCTTTGTTGATCTCAGCCGCGACACTGCAGATCAATTTCAACAGATTTCATGGCAGATAGGTCTCGCTTATCAATGTGCACGATGTGCCGCAGCTACTCATAATGCAATTCCCTCTCGATCATTCCATCCGCCATCCTAAGATGGTACTCATTCGATGTTTCAAACAAAGTCAAGGCTGAGATGACCTTCGGGGGATTTGAACCACAGTCGATCAGATATGATCTGATCTGAAGATCGGTTGCTCTGCCATCTGAGCTAATCCTCCTTTTTTATTAGACATAACAAGAGCTGCCACCATAGACAGGTGGTCGTTGCATAAAGGTGCATTGACCATTATAATAGGTTTGGCTGTATTCTCAATTGATTTGATTGCGAGATACAGACTTCTGTCAGACCTTAAAAGTGATAACCTTACACTTCTGTATGGTGGGAATATTTTGTAAACAAAAATAAAAACTAATGATTCATTCTATACAATTGATAACATATAATCGTAAACGTTCAATAATCGCCTACAATGTTACAGAAAAATAATTCTAAAAGCATTATTCTTATTTTGCTAGTTCTAATTTATTGAATTTTATTATGATTTTCAAATTCCTTTATAATTCATCACTGTTATCAAACTTTGATCATTAAACCAATTTGAGAAACAGTAAACAATACCCAGTGATTTAACTACAAGTTGTTCCACACCTTTGCTCAACAAGTGCTTTAGAAACCTTCATTGTCATACAACGTATCCCAGACGTTGGCATAACAAGAGGACAAGCATGCTCCCATTGTTTAGTACTTGTATTGTAAACTTCTACTTCTGCACATTCACTTGTATCAACAAAATCCTCATCGTCAGGGTCTGGTTCAGAAGAATTTTGTATCGTATTTGCTTTTAATCCACCAATCACATAGATTTTATCATCAATAACAGCAGCAGATGTGAATGATCTAGCAATTGAGGCATCTGATATACTACGCCATTCATCTGTTTGAGTATTGAAGCATTCGGCTGAGCAATAAAATGACCACGTAGCAAATTCACCACCAATAACATAGATCATATCTCCAACAATTGCGCCTGATGCATATGCTCTTGTTGAATTCATTGGAAATATTTTTGCCCAATCATTTGTATATGGATTATATCTTTCAACGCTTGCCATTGCTACACCTTGTGGCCCGTAACCACCAATAGCATATAATTCTGCATGTGCAATAACACATGCACCTCGACGAGGAATTTTCAATTTTTTAGCAGCAGACCACATGTTTGTCTTGACTTCATATTTCCATACAGCATCTGTACAATTATCTCCGCTACCACCTCCAACAACGTATAGATCTCCTTGCAAAGTTGCTACACCATGTCCGCAAATTGGTTCGTTCAGTCGAGAAACTTCTGTCCATTTATCCAACGGAAACTCATAACGCTCTACGGTTTGTAAATCACTATCTTCAGATAACCCACCAACAGCGTATATCGATCCGTCACAAATAGAGGCATTGTGTGTGTTGCGACCGTATAGCATTGGCGCTAATGGATACCAAAAATCTGCTTGCGGTATATAACATAATGACTCTTTCGTACTCAAACCATCTTGGCTTCCTCCAATAGCAATAATAATTTTCATATCATCCAAACATGATCTAAGTTGAAATCGTTCACCTGTAAAACATGGTTGTCTATCTGGCAGTGTTTGATAGACTTTCGCTTCGTTAATCAAAACAATGCAATCTTCATTTCCCATAAATAATGGATCTTTTTCAATAACATCATATATAAAATATTTCGATATTAATGGGAATCGTACATGATTCATAAGAGTTGACATAACATTTTCACGTGTTTCCGGTTCATAATTAATCCATTCCATAACAGCTAAATAGACTTCATCTTCTTGTGTAACATTTAAACGATCATTGGATATAATTTCTGTTACTTGATTACAGCTGAGATTTTTAAATTCATCATATTTACTAACACTTGAAAAATATTGAAATATATATTGATTAGCACTTTCTTTTAAAGATTGACATTGAAATTCTTCTGCTAAAGCAGCAATAGATAAACAATTTGTTGGATTCAATTTCTTTTCATAAAATCTGCATGCAATATCCTTTAAATTAGTCATTTGCAATTCATCAGATGCAGCAATAAGTAATCTTACATTTTCTTGATGGACACATATTTCCCCTACGTAAATAAATTGTAATAAATCTTCCATAATTGCAGGAGAAATACTTTGTAATCTAATACGAACACCTTGGGAAGTTTGATTATACTCTTGCGTAAATACATTCAGTAAATACGAACTTGACGCACTCAATACATTTCTATGTGCTAAATACTCTCTTTCTCCAACACATAATATAACATCACACATTACTTTCTCTTTTCTGAACAAATTTAGCCTTGCAGCAAGTATATTTGAATGTTGTTTTTCGATACATTTTTCGCCAATCCCTAGCGTGTCCGCCATGTTTGAGATGCATGCAAAGTTTTTGGGAAAACCACGTGATCAATGCACAACAGAGTAATGTAGCCACGCCCACAAGCTAACAAATTGGATTCCTGTTTCGGTTGGTGGTTACAACAATTTCTAGGCAGCGGCTACAGATAGAGGTGTAGAGGAAAAAGTAGTCAAAAGTAATTATTTGAGGATCTGGCGCTTGAAGAAAGGAATGAAAGACAAATTTAGTTTTATAAAATCATTTTACAAACAATGAATAACAAACTTGTCTGTCGATCATGAGTGACAACATAACTACTTTAGATAAAATAAAATTACTATAACTTTGCTGAAATTGTTGATCTAGAAACATCGAAACAACACAACCTCCAATGTTTTGCTTAATGAGATAAAATAGTATTATCTTATTTTTAGTGTTATTAGATTGATAGTTAAGGAGAATATATACTTGTAAATTAAATGTTACATGATCATCTTACATCATTATAATATTGTGAGGATTTGCAGTATGTGGAGATTGTTTTGTCTAAGCGTAGTCTTCGCCGACGGGTCGCCGACGTTTTAACTTCTATTCAACAAGATTAGGCAAAAGCCTGACTCCGACAGGAGTATCCACATTTCAAAAGGATAGGGACTAGAGGGAATTGTTATTATTGTTTACCAATCAGAAGCCAGAGTCGGAGTAGGAGTAAATTAAGAATGCAGCTAGTCCTTGACTCCTTATAATCTCTTAATAAGCATTGGAAAGTTGAAAATTACCTAAAAATTTCCGAAAAATAGATGATAAGTTGGCTTTAAATTTCATATTCCCGGGGTCGGAGGGGGGGTAACTCCAAATGACGCATTGACGGAGGTGCCAAGTTGGAAAAATGTGAAGCACCCGAAAAGTTTCCAAAATCCCCTTCAAGAGCTAAATTGTTTTAAAAACTTGAAAATGCTACCCAAAAAGTCCAGGGAGGGTACTTCTATATAGGCTCCATTCGGGAATGTTCTAATCTTTATGGATAAAAATTCAAATCCAGTTTTCAGTTTTCAGCCTTCAAATTCAGTTTTTTCCTATATTCTCTAGAAAATCGAAATGGGACCAAAAACTTTTAATATTCCAAAATTTCCTACCCCAAAAGTATAATTCCCAAAGTATATGGACCCGAAAAAGTGACACGTCCCCGTATAGCAGTTACCTGTCCCCCCGGGTTCACACCACGCAAATCTGCTTTATGCCTTTTCTAAGGGGGTGTTTACATGGGGTGGGCTAGCCCGGCAAGGTGAGGCGACACCTTCAAATGAGATCAACATCCACAATTGTTATCTATTGTTTTATAGTCGTGCGTTTATATGGTTGCCGGGCTAGCCCACCCAGGTGGGATCTCACCTGATGAGCAGTGGGATCCCAATTGGGTGAGACGGAAATATAAAAAACATTAAGATTAATTAAGATCTAATTTATCGTTTGATATTTTCGTTGAAAGTGGGATGAAACTGCCATATAAACAGGTTGCATAACCATCCCGTCTCACTGCCAACCGGGCTTGCCCGACTCATATAAACACTTCCTAAGTTTCTATTCTAAGTAATTTTGAGTTACTAAAAAGTTCATACAGTTTTGGACTTTCTAAGGAGTTTGTCAGACTACATTATTGCAATTTCGTAACCGGTCACGGAGTCCCCAATGCTTCTATAAGGGGTTTCTTAGATTCTGAATCTGAAAATTCTGAATTATTCATAAACCGCTGGACGCAAGGCATCGCTCAAAAACGTGATGTTGTGCCTAACCGGTGCAAAACATTCCTATCAGTCTCGATATTACATTTATTTGCAAATAATTTCAAAGTATTGCTTGGCCATCTTATTCTCAGATGGTCCGTTGTCACGGACAAATGATGCTCCTTTTTGAGAAATCGAACGCAGCGACGAGTATAATGCCATAGAGAAGTTTGTAAATAACAAATAAATAAGGAGGAAATTTAGAATAAGTTGTAATGAAAGGAACATGTTACTATCAAGCAATTATGTAGCGTAAGCCGTGTTTGCAAATAGGTTTTTATGAACACACAACAATTAATGAGACAAGAAACTCAGCAGAAATCATGAGCCTCCATGTTTATTCATAATCTTATTGATGATCAATATTATTAATCAACCGTCTGAAGAGCGTCCTTACGCGAAACTCAGAGTATAATTACATATATTTATATAAAGCAAGTATATTTATAAACCACGAGTATGTATCAGTTCATCATCTATTATATTGTTGGCCCATATCTTATACCTAGTGACTCACTAGTGAGTGCATTCTACATTATTATAGAGAAATGCAGCATCTTTAATCTACACAATTATGCCATGTCCGTATACTAGATTTATGCTGAAATTAAAAAAAAAATGTTTTTGTATCGATATAGGATGTGGATTCAGAAAAAAAGTGAAACTCAAAACTGTTACCTTAACTTGTTGCACCAAGTGCCTAGGCTTTGGCATTTTTTTCCAAAAACAAATAATTAAGTGACAGTTTCAAGTTTTCAAAATGGAGATTCAAAGTTAAGTGACGTCATAATGTTTATTTTCTGATCACGACGAGTAGATCACGATCGACAGCTATCTATCATTCGTAAATAAGAACGAAATATTCGAAAATCGTGCATTGTTGTTATAGGCGAATGCTTGATAATTGTCGTGATCATATAGCACTCATCCATCGTGATCAGAAATTGGACATTATGAACTCACTTAGTTTTAAATCTCTGTTTTTCAAGATTTAAAACTGTCACTTTTTCAAATGCTTTTTTCTCTAAAGGGAAGTAAGTATCTGTTTATCGAAAATCTTGTCAAAGTAGGCAAGGTAAAGCTTTCGAGTTTAATTATTTTATGAATCGACCCTATTCAAACTACTTCAAAACGCTTTTTTTCTAACAGACAGTTTGACCAAAAACAAAGGCGTGTTCCAGGGCTCGGATATTTAGCACCACCATATTGTGTAACACAATAACCAGTTGGGCTGATTATAACTTTATTTTCGTCAAACCACAAACGACTCAAATCGTCACTGCAATTTCTTGTTGAAATAAGATTGTGGTCAATATTGACTCCTTCTGCTGCTAAGCATGATGCCTGACCATAGTGGTATATTCTCTCATTCCGAAACTCGAATATGCTGTCGCAGTCTGATGAAAGTTCCATAATATTGCTACCAGTACGTCGTTTGATGCAATGTCCTGTATTCAAATGTCTGATAGCACCTAACATGGAAACGAAATCATATCGTATATATACACTGAAAATATACATATGAACTTATTTTTGGAAAACCTTCAATGATGATTTGAAGTAGATATCATAGTTAGTGGATGAGCGTATGTATATAAAGTGGTAAACTTATTGAAGTTGTCAACAGCAGACCTTGAGTTGTCCGGTTAAGACAGGTGTCCGCTCAAGAAAGGTGTTCGGAAGGACAGGTTCGACTGTATGTATGTTTGCCATAAAAAATATTTTGACTGGTAAATACAGTGATGGAACATTCACTTACGTATTACACAATAGATTTAGATATAGATAAAGTGATAGATATAATTTTAATCATTACGGTTATTTACAATTATCTCTGTAAATTGGATTTATCCAATTGATTTTTCAAGGAAGGGATAGATTTACACTCCATGGCTTGACTAGATAAATTATTCCACCAAAGATGTGTTGTATTTACAAAATAGTATTTGACACCTACAAGGGATGGACGCAGTATTTGCTGTAGAGTTTTTGAAAATCCACGAATTGGATACTTTGATGAATTATAATTTAACAGTGATGACGCATCAATATTGACTAGTCAATTTAAAACTTTAGATAATAGTATAAGGTCATTTTGTAACCTACGGAAATCTGAACTTTTAAGTTGTAGAAACAATAATCTCTCTTCATACGATTATTCAGAATCAAAGTTTTGATAATTAAAAATTGATTTTGCAAATAAACGCCGAACACGCTTTAATAGTGAAATATCTTTCTGCAAATATTGACTCCATACCGGAGTGTTTCGATGATATACGGAGAAGAGAATAAGGTCGAAAGCAAAAGAGATTGATTGAATTCAATTTTTTAAGAACCCAGGAAAGCAGATTGAAGTCACCCAGTATATGTATGTCATGATTAATAGTATATTCATGTTCTGTTTTGTTTTATCAAGACACAATTCAAATTAATACAAAGAGAATAGACCAAGCGCCACAGATCCTGAACAGCAGGTTTCTCAGGGCAACTTGATAATGACTTGAAAGTGTTCATAAAAACATGTTAAACAAATTCCTATTTCTTGTTTTAATTAAATTTTTTATTGTAAACCCTTCCAAAATCCAATTTATATTTCATGATTCACGGTCAAAGCATTCTTATAAATTTGAGAAAATGCTGCATGTGAGCTTCATGGTCTTTGACTCTTTTGTTTTCCCATGATTTTGCGAATCAACAGAAGCATGACAAAATGTATAAATTAAGAAGGCTCTGACCGTGAAACGATTTAAAAATTCATCCTTGGTGATTGGTGAGCTCCACAATAAATTTAACTAAACCAAGAAGCTGGAAAGTACTTATGGTTTTTTTATGAAAAATTTATGTGAATTTCAAGTTGCCAGGAGAAACCTGTCGTTTTAGATATGTGGCGCTCGGTCTAGTATTATAAGAATACAAATTCGTCAATGCTTGGAGAGCATGATACACACAAGTACAGTGTATCTCTATATTAATAGTACTGTCTGTTACTAAATGAGATGGGTAAATCCCTAAACACATTCATGGGGTTGTGCAGCATTTCAATAAATCAATTTTCTCATTATATAGAACGTTTTATATTTCATGTTTGAGGAAAATGATATAGAGGCACTGATTAGCTGGCTATTGTTTTTGTCCAATAACGGACGGAAAATATGTTGGCGATTCCTTACTGACAAATCTCGTTGGCTATAGAATAAACCCAGAGAATAAAACAGATCATTAAGCTCCCTGTTTGTGTTCCATTACATTGCAATAATTCTGAAAGAGGTATTTTTTTTCTATTTGTTGGATTTTACTTCAATATCCAAGAAAATATTGGTAGATCATTATTTATTGCCAAAGTAAACCAGACAGAGGTTTTAAAATTTAGCTACGAGAATTCGAGAATTACTATTGTTAGTTAAATTTCCAGATTCATAAGCATTTACCTGGACAAGGGTTTTCATTGCAGCTTACTGTCTCTTCATCAATTCCAGGACACGTAGCACCTCCATTAGAAGGAGGAGGATTGTCACAAATACGAGTTTTCTGTTGAATTGCTCCACCACAAGTTACATTGCATGTTGCAGATGTAAACCATGCTGACCATACACCAGGAACTATGTCAAATATTTAATAGAACAATAATCACATACATCTGTGCAAGGCTAATATATGGTGTATCTTCATTCTTAATCTCACAGATTACGTATGCTGAGAAGTAATATTGGTATTTAAATATCCAGATTCATAAGAACTAACCTGGACAAGGGTTTTCATTGCAGCTTACTGTCTCTTCATCAATTCCAGGACACGTAGCACCTCCATTAGAAGGAGGAGGATTGTCACAATTACGATTTCTCAGTTCAGTTCCTCCGCCACAGCTTACATTGCATGTCCCAGATGTTAACCATGCTGACCATCCACCAGGAACTATATCAAATATGTAATACAATAACAAATCACTTACATCTGTGCAAAGCTAATAGTGTATTCTTCATTCCTAATCTCACAGATTACTGACTCTCTTAATTCAAAGTTTATGTACGCCATTTATACGTATGCTGAGAAGTAATATTGGTATTAAATATCCAAATTCATAATAACTAACCTGGACAAGGGTTTTCATTGCAGCTTACTGTCTCTTCATCAATTCCAGGACACGTAGCACCTCCATTAGAAGGAGGAGGATTGTCACAATTACGATTTCTCAGTTGAATTCCTCCGCCACAACTTGAATTGCATGACACAGGTGTTAGCCATGCTGACCACTCACCAGGAACTATATCAAATATGTAATACAATAACAAATCACTTACATCTGTGCAAAGCTAATAGTGTATTCTTCATTCTTAATCTCACAGATTACTGACTCTCTTAATTCAAAGTTTATGTACGCCATTTATACGTATGCTGAGAAGTAATATTGGTATTAAATATCCAAATTCATAATAACTAACCTGGACAAGGGTTTTCATTGCAGCTTACTGTCTCTTCATCAATTCCAGGACACGTAGCACCTCCATTAGAAGGAGGAGGATTGTCACAATTACGATTTCTCAGTTGAATTCCTCCGCCACAACTTGAATTGCATGACACAGGTGTTAGCCATGCTGACCACTCACCAGGAACTATATCAAATATGTAATACAATAACAAATCACTTACATCTGTGCAAAGCTAATAGTGTATTCTTCATTCTTAATCTCACAGATTACTGACTCTCTTAATTCAAAGTTTATGTACGCCATTTATACGTATGCTGAGAAGTAATATTGGTATTAAATATCCAAATTCATAAGCACTAACCTGGACAAGGATTTTCATTGCAGCTTACTGTCTCTTCATCAATTCCAGGACATGTAGGACCTCCATTAGAAGGAGGAGGATTGCCACAATTACGATTTCTCAGTTGAATTCCTCCGCCACAACTTACATTGCATGACCCAGGTGTTAGCCATGCTGACCATTCGCCAGGGACTATTTCAAATATGTAATACAACAATAATCACATACGTTTTTAAATATATGAGCATTCTGTTCTATCAATTAATTGACCAATCATTTGTGTTAGCCGACTTTTGTTATAAATTCTGTCTTCTTCTTAACTTTACGGGGACTGTCTTCAGAGTATCATACAATCTATAGCATTATGAGAATCAATATTGATATTCAAAATTTAAGATTCACGAGTTCTAATCTGAACATGGATTTTCGTTGCAGCTTACTGTCTCTTCATAAATTCCAGGACACATATGGACCCCCATTAGAAGGATGATGATTGTCACATGTTCTCTGATGATTTCCTCCGCAACACGTTACATTCTATGGCCCAGATGTTAACCATGCTAACCATTCATCAGACACTATATCATGCCGGCAATTTGTTATAGAACAATAATCACATGCTTCTGTAAAGTTAAATGCATTCTTAATCTATTGACTGATTATTGACCTTGTTCGTGTTCGTCAAGTTTTGTTACAAGTAACATTTTCCTTATATATAAATTTTCTGACTTATTATGTGAGGCTTAGGTTATGAGAATTACTATTTGGATTTCAATTTCCAGATTCATTGCTCAAATTTAAATGAAGGATTTTTATAGCAAACATTTTTCAAAGTGAGGAAAGTAAATACCAAAACACTGCACCTTGAATTACCACTTGATGATGATCCTGTAAAAGAGGAATCAAAATTAATGTTGACTCAGCGAATGATAACCCGAATTAAGCACTCTTACTCAAGTTAGTCAAGAATTGAAATCAATACAGCAGTAAAATTTTCAAGTATCTATTTGAAAATAACAAAAGAACAGTTCTTCGAAACAAACTAACAAATCGAACAACAAATAAAAATATAATAGATATACAATATATTTAATAACAGTAATATAGGAATACGAATCTCCAGCTATTCACGACAAAAACACAGCTCTTGCTTGATTTTAAGAAATATTCCTACAAAGGGCAAAGCAGGTTCTAGAAGCATTTTTACATCTAAGGAAACAAATTGTTCTTTATACTACAGAATATATTTGCTTCTTACTGTGAATATTTTGTAGCTGTCATTGTAAACTGCAATCTGTCTTTCTTCTTTGTTGCTTTGATAAAGAAAGATTTGACATCCCACGCTATCAAAATTTTGTGATCGATTCCATTCAATTGTAACACATTCCTTTTTCCATAAAGAACATTTCAGTCCGCATTGTACTTGGGAGACACCAGTAACATATATTGACGATGTGTATATCAGAACTGAAGGATTTGTCACTGGTTTTGTTAGTAATGAGAGTTGATCGCAATATACGATACTCAAGAATAAAATCCTCCATGGCAAATATTTTGCTAATTTATTTATATTCATTCTTTTGAACTGTTGATTGAGTCGCAATCCTGAAATTAAACATTGAAGCAGTAATAGTTTATCTCGTATATGTAAGTGAATAGTAATAGAGACAGTGAAGCCCTACCGAAGGCACCCGTACCACTCCTCCATTTCTAGTAGAGTGGCTCTTTTAGCTGAGAGCAATGATGTTAAATGCTCTTTATTGATCTCAGCCGCGATACTGCAGATCAAATTCAACAGATTTCATGGTAGATAGGTCTTGGTTGTCAATGCACAACGATGCGCCGCAGCTACTCACAATGCAAATCCCTCTAGACGATTCCATCCGCCATCCTTAGATGGTACTCATCGGATGTTTTTGATAAAGTCAAGGCTGAGTTGACCTTCGGGGGATTTGAACCACAGTCGATCAGATATGACCAGATCTGACGTTCGGCTGCTCTGCCATCTGAGCTAATCCTCCGCTAATCCTCATATACAGGCTGCATTATAATATGTGTTGATATATCATTTAGGTTCTGTCTGCAAAGAGGGCGAGTAATTATAATTGTGTAACTGCGAAATGTGTCATTGTTGTGAATAATGTTATTATTGTATATGATATATGATTGGCTAAGTTTTGTCACGTGTCCGGTTATATGTCTCCTGCATTTGTGATAATTTGCCATTGAAATTGTACATACTATTTTATTTTCATTTGGTATCAGTGCTGTGCGAAGAAGCAAATTATAAACATAACATAGCATATAATAATAGTAATAAAAGCTATAGCAGTCCATATAGATCTGCTTGACTAAATTTAAACAAAAACGTAAAATCTCTCAACTTGCATTTATTTTATCAGGTAAGTCAATTTACATAACTTTTCCAATTTTGGTAAATAGACCAAGCGCCACAGAACTAAAACGGCAGGTTTCTCCGGGTAACTTGAAAATCAAATAAAAGTGTTCATAAACATATGCTGAACAATTCCCTATTTCTTGTTTCAATTAAATTTTATTGTGAACCCTTCAAAAATCCAATTTATATTTCATGATTCACGGTCAAAGCCTTCTTATCGTTTTGAGAAAATGCTGCATGTGAGCTTCATGGTCTTTGATTCTTTTGTTCTGCCATGATTTTGCGAATCCATAGGAACATGATGAAACACGAAATGTACGAATTAAGAGGGCTCTGACCGTCAAATGATTTACAAATTCATCGTTGGTGAACTCCACAATAAAATTTGACTAGAACAAGAAACGGAAAAGTATTTATGGTATTTTTATGAACATTTTGTGTGAATTCAGATTGCCCGGAGAAACTTGCCGTTTAGATATGTTGCGCTCGGTCCATTCGTTGAGTTATTCTTGAAGGAACATCTAATTGTTTCATTGTGTGTTACGGGTGACGTGAGACGGTATTTACGTCAAAGTTAATATTTATTGATATAATTGATGCATGAAATAAGTAGGAGTGGATTTTATTATTGCATTACAAGTAATTGTCGAAATCTTTGTAATTCTTCAGGTTTATAGCTAGAGTTGGCATGCTTTTCGGTATTGTGTAGTTGCTATTTAAAAATTAGACAACGAGCCCGAGTTGGCTACCGTCGTCGAATAGTAACCGAGGTATAGAAACCAACTAGTGGTACAAGCAAAACATATCAAAAGAAATAAATTCGAACTATTTATTCGCTTTCTGCATAATTAATTTTAAATACAACCGTCAATCAAAGGCATCCATGACGACAATGGCGTCGTGATTTGGAGGATGAATTTTCATTCGACTTGATTCAGATTTTATGTTTAAAACAAAACAGTTGGATATTAATACTGGCTACAAAGTACAGCCCCACAAAATAGCAAACTTGAGAAGGTAACTATTGAGTATCTAAAAATACATAAATGTTTGCAATTTGTAATATAAAAATTTGTTGTTTATAAACTTCAGCTGACTAGCGGACTAATTTATATCTGCAATAAACTAGCGAGAACTTGCGAGAATATTGTTAAATACGATCACTCTATCAAACGCTTTCGAAAGATCTAGAGAGGCGATAGCAGTTGACTGGCTAAAGTCCCGCTTTCTTTTTGCTGCCTCATTTTCATGATTGGAAAGTCTTAACTTTCCAATTCATCAAGATCGGCGTAACACTGAAGTGAGACTTGAGCAAGTCAACGATAGCAGTGACGTGTTTAAGATTAATTGATGAATGACAGTCCTCTGTTGTCTTTATCATTGCTGTTTCTGCAATATGTCCACTCATGAAACCAACAAACTGAGGAAAAACTCCCGGTCACGTTGCTCCTTTAAATTCATTAAATTTAACTTCATTTTGATAAATTCAAAATTTTAAACGACATTTATCAGTCTATAGCTTACTGAGTAGTTCACACCTCCTTGAAATTTTTGGCACTAACCACTAGATCCAGTTACGCTTTACTGTCTAGTTGAGCATAGTAGTCAAACCATTTTGAATTTTTTGATTTTGAACATTTCAGTATAATAAATCAATATGTCAATCCGGAAAGAAAAAGTAATAAAAAAGTTACATTGGAATTAGGGCCAGGCTCTTTTCGTCTGAATAAACATGCACATTTGCTCGGATTCTACCATGTGGTTTTTCTGATTAGAGAAGGAAAAAAATGTCGTGATGTTTTGAAGTTTCAAATAGCAGACACTATTCAGCTGTTTTAGAAAGTTTTAAATATCTGATTGAATAAATTTTTGTTTCCTCTACAATATATTAATCTAAAAAAGTACACGCCAGAATCAAAGTAAATATGTCAACGTACAATATATAATCAACAAAAAGATTAAAATTTGTACAAAGCAATTTTACACCCAACTTTAAGATGACTCATTTTATTTGGACGAAAGAGCATGGTATAGTTAGCTCCAATGTAACATTTTAAAATATCTTTTTCTTTCTGGATTGACTTTATTATTATATCAAAGAATTCTGCATCATTTTCATACCAAAGATATTCAAGATCAAAAATTTTAAAATGGCTACAAAAGATGTGACTACTATGCTGTCTATAATGGTTAATGAAATATCACGTGATAAAATGTAATTCATTCCACAATAAATTTCATGATTTCAGGGCTCTCCGTGATTCAACCTAAACAGTTTCCAAATGCAGGCAAAAGTCAAGTAAGGATTAATTTTGTTCTACACAGAATGATATTCTTAAATTTATGACTAATGAAGGTGTTTTCACCATGGCGTATATTCTAGCCCTATAAAAAGTTACAAAACTATAAGCAATAAGATATACTGTCTAAGAAATATACTGTAAATTATTCCTAAATTGTCATTATTTGTAAATTATTCCTACATCTGTATTAAAATGTAAAAATATTTTAACGTCTTTAATAAGAGAAAATAATATAACATACGTAAATCTTTATCTTTGTTGACACTCTTTGTGGAGGCTTTTCTGTAGTCTTTCAACTAATAAAAATAAGGTGTTTAGATTTCTATAATTCCCATCACCTATTTCGCCACTTCTATGCACGTTTTAGAAGCTACTATCTAATTTATATTTATTTGTCTCACATAACGACTGATCAGACTCAATATTCGAGCTAAAACTTGATTGACAGGATGACCTGCATCAAATAAATTATTCAAAGGGAGAACCATTTTTTCGTGATGGTATATTGCGATAAAAAATACACAGCATTTGGTGCAACACTTTTGATTTAATCTAAAATTAACATTCATAGTTACGCTATATCTATAACTGATGTTATCTTGTGTGACATGCGCGATGCTGTCATTTCGGCCAATCAGGTCGGCAATTTATTCGACAACGACCAGATGAAATACAGAAAGTTGGTAATCAATCTAGCAGAACATTTTGCCATTGATGAATTTATTTTTGATTATTTGCTTGTAGAAATGTAATAATTATACCCCAAAAATTCAGATTTTGCTGTAAAAGATACATCAAACTTGCCGTAAATGGTATTGTCGAATAGTTTATATGCCAATTGGGCACCCCATATTAACAATCTGGGTACCTCGAATATGATATTTGCTTGATTCGACACTGAGAACCGGAAATTCGCAGCAGGTTGCCAAAATTAAAATTTTAATATCCCAAAATTGCATGGCTCATGCCAAAATGGTACCCTTAAAAAATTGCACATCCTCTTCTACCGCCTAAATGGAAGCAGCCCCTAGAGGGAATCTGACTGTTGTAATCTGGTTTGACATGCGCGATGCTTTCATTTCGATCACTCAGTTCGGCAATATATTAAACAACCACCTGGAGAAATGAAGATAATTGAAGAACAACACTAAGAAACATTTTTCCGCTCACAAACTATTTTTAATCATGATTGTCATTTCATTGTGTTTGTATCGTATATTTAACAATTATCGAAGCGGATAACACTCTCCAAGGCCTGATAATTCTCAGTGTCATGCGAAATCGAGTTTGATAATTGTTAATTATTATTAATCCATACCTTGATTAATCTCATGAAATATTCAAGAACAACTGCGTTTTGGGAAATCTTACGAATTCATCGCTACCAACTTGATTAGATGAAGACTTCTTTGCATTTTGTTGTCCTCTTTCTAATTATTCGTATCTTTTTTATAATAAACTTGACAATTCTGGCTTCTGTATTGTAGTAAATCTTTATTTTGTAAAGTCAAAAATTTGTAAAAAAGGGGTTTTTCTATGACGTCAGTCTTGAAGCGTTGGAGATGCTATTGTCTCGACATATTGTCGTGACCTAATTATTTCGAGCTCTACCCTATTGTCTCAGATTATTACGTCACGTTCGAAGACACTAGGAAGACCAATGAGAGGAAGAAGTCATTTGGCCACTTCGCCAACATCGGTAGAGAACAATAGAACTCAACAAAATCCGATGAATGTTGGCGAAATATTTGAATGTATTCAAAATCCAAATTCAACATCAGCCAACAAAATCCGAAAAGGTGAGGGTGGCCAAATGACTTTTTATTTCGCCAACATTCATCGGATTTTGTTGAATTCATGAATGTTGGCTAAATAAAAAGTTATTTGGCAGGGGCTTGATGCGGATAACACGCGCCGAGGCCTGATAATTCTCAGTGTCGTGCTCAATCTCGTTCGATAATGGTTAATTATCAGGCCGAGGTGCGTGTTATCCGCCGAAGCTGTAGGCTGAGACGGATAACACGCACCGAGGCCTGATAATTCTCAGTGTCATGCGAATGTAATCCATACCTTTATTAATCCCATGAAATATTCAAGAACATCTGCGTTTTGAGAAATATTACGAATTCATCACAACAAGTTTGTTTAAATATGTCTTCATAATTTAGAGACTTTAACGCTATCAACTTGATTAGATGAAGACTTCTTTGCATTTCGTTGTCCTCTTTCTAATTATTCGCACCTTTTTTATAATAAACTTATTGTATAAAAATCTGTATTGTAGTAAATCTTTATTTTGAAAAATCAAAAATTTGTAAAAAAGAGTTTTTCTATCACGTCAGTCTTGAAGCCTTGGAGATGCTATTGTCTCGACATATTGTCGAGACCTAATAGGCAGGTCCACTAAAAATTTCAAAGTTGATTTTATTCGTGTTTCGGATATATCATATCCGCAGAATTCCATAAAACTGATAAAAATTCCAAAAAAATTTCCTAAAACCCTTCATTTTTGAGTTTTAAATCCAAAAATTTCGTAGAACGTCAAAACGATTTGTGATTGGCTTGCTATATTATGACGTCATTTCCCGGACGACAATGGAGACTTTAGCATTTTTTGTAATTATTGGTATCGTTGAACGTCAAATTTAAATGTAATCATTTCCATTAGCACTGCTGTTCCTGTTCAAAATATTGAAGGCTGACTTCAAAAAACTTATTACGGTGACCTGAAATATTCATCAATGGAAATCGCTCTGAAATATTTATATCAATTTATGTTGTTTTTCACATTGTATTTCACTATTCACAAAAAATTTGGATAAAAAATGACGAATTGATGGATGAACGGTTTTGGATATCAAGTCATGATAATAGTAGATTTCTCACTTTGTCCGGATTATGACGTCACATTCCTTCATCCATCAAAACTTGCCGTTTCGTAACCATGGTTACGCAATGTCATTTGAAGTCAGATATCTCGATGGTTTGTCGATATTTTTGAAAAAAAAAATCGGGCATATTAAACTTATCCTTTGATCTTCGTATGGATATGTTTAAAGTACATACTTAAATTTTAGTGGACCTGCCTATTGTCTCGAGCTCTACCCTATTGTCTCAGATTGTTACGTCACGTTCGAAAACACTAGGAATTGTCGGTGTTCGATTAACCAATAGGAAGCAAGAAAACGTTCGAAAAAACTTGCCATTAATAATAACAGTAATTAGTTATTTTTTTTTTTGTAATAAAAATAAACGATAATATAGACCTTGATTGAGCTCTCGACATTGCTTATGTCATCTTCAGAAATATATTTTTTAAAAGAAAAGTTATTTAAAATACATGGGTTTAAAAGTGTTAAGTTATACAATGTGCTAGAAGCAGGATGAGTTAATAACAGTAGATTATTATAGACAAAGGCAAGAACAATAGCTTTATAATATCCTGCTGGGAAAAGCCGAGATTTGATTGAGTCAGGCTGAATTGAAATTGTAGTGCCAATTTCTTAATGTGTGTTTCTTATCGTATATGCCATCATGACATTCATGTCAAGTAAACCTTTACAAAGATAGCTATGTCGAAGATAAAATAATATGCACAATGGCTAGAATACCTTTTTAAATTTTATTATTAATATTCTGTATTCCGATTATTATTATTCTTTGAGCATGACTACATACTATTCTTGTTAAAAATCACCCTGAAGGCGATGCTCTGGAACGAATGTCATTTTACCTTTTCTAAATTTATATACTTACAACCTCATCAAAATAGAAATACCAGAAATAATAGAAAAACCAGAGAAATACCCCATCACATACTCTGACAAACGCTTACTTAAAATTAAAAAAAAAAACAGAAATAATATCAAAATGTAGACAAATTTTTTAAACGTAGCAACAAATTATCATCGGAACCACTAACAATATATATCCGTCATTCGTAACATGTAAACAATAGCATAATTAAATAATAGGTCTCCGATTGTATGTATCCTGATGGTATAGTGTATAATTTTCATTGAATAAATTGTCTGGTGATCACCTTGGAGTGAAACTTTGAGTAGCAAACATGATTGTCTGATTTTTGACTTCATATTTTATATATTCTATTTACAACCACTTAAAAAATTAGGTTTACACAGAAATTTTTAGTGATGCCTTTTTAAAAAAAGAAAATAATTTTAAAAGTAGATTCCAACTGAAACTCGATGATAACGATGGTGTAATGTTTTCTTCCATCCAAAAATTTGATATCAAATTTGTCACAATTACCCTCAAAGTCATGATCCTGACCAAACATCATTTACTAGTCCTGGATCCCATTTGGATAGCTCGAAACGGGAATATTTTATCACAGGTAGATAAGCTCAACGAGTTGTATGCCCACTTTTAGTACATGCATTGAGTCTCGCCTTTTAAGAAACATAAACATTGGGTACAAATTATAAAAAGAAAATAGTTACAAGTAGATGATATATTTTACATTGACAGCAAAATATATAACAACAACATCAAACGATAAATAATAAAAATAAAATAAAAATATAAAAATATATGTACAACGAACATTAGTTCTGAGTAAAAACATTTGATGAGGAAATTGTTGTTTCCTGATTGAGATCTTCACAAAAGTCTGCTTTACATTTTTCTATACACCTGCCACTCCATTGGATAAAAACTTTCTTTAAGGTCTTTAAAGAAAATACCTTTTGCTCCATATTTTTATATAATAATAATAATAATAATAATGATAATAATAATAATTTCATGTTTCAGCTCACACAAATTTCCGAAATAGACGAAAAAATCATAATGCACTCCAGGAAATCAGTACTGTTTAATAACGACTCAGTATGGGTGAAAAAGAACAGCAACAGCCTATTTATGTCACTATGGGCAGCTATGACGGCGCTGAGGTGTGTGAACTGGTCGGATTATTCATCTTACAAAAAATAAGCAACATTTTCGGGAACGAGAACGTAGGGCTCTACAGAGACGACGGTATCGCAATCCTGAAGAATAAATCAGGCACACAGGCAGAAAGACTCAGAAAGAAAATAATCAAACAATTCAAAGACATTGGACTAAATATAACGAAAAAATCAAACTTAAACGTAATTGACTTCTTAGACCTAACATTTAACTTGAACGCTGACACATACCAGCCATATCGAAAGCCTAACGACCAACCATTATACATTAACATCAACTCCAACCAACCGCCAAATATACTAAAACAAATACCAACAGCTATCAATCAAAGACTATCTGATTTATCCACTAACTCCACAATATTCGAGAACAGTAAAGAACCATACGCTGACGCTTTGAGAAAAAGCGGACACGATACGCACCTAAAATACAATCCACGAGAAACACCATTAAACAACAATAGAAAATGCCGATCAAGAAAAACCATATGGTTCAATCCACCCTATACAACAAGAGCGTGAAAACTAACATCGGTCGTACGTTCCTTAACTTAATAAAAAAACACTTCCCAAAATCGAACAAATTAAACAAGATCTTCAATCTCAACACAATCAAAGTCAGCTATAGTTGCACAAATAACATGAATTCAATCCTAAAGAGCCATAACAATAAAATCATCAATTCGACAACAAACACCACAACTAACACCAACCAATGCAACTGTAGATACAAAAACTTATGCCCTTTCAACAACAAATGCCAAATGAAAAGTATTATCTATAAAGCAAACGTCACTACTCCATTTGACCAAGAAGGACAGAGCTACATTGGGTTGACGGAAGGCACGTTCAAACAACGCTACACGCAACACAAGGCAACACTTAAACTCAGAAAATACAACACTAGCACACAACTATCCAAACACGTTTGGGATTTAAAAGACAAAAACATCACATACAAAATCGAATGGTCAGCCATCGCTAATGCAAAAGCATGCAACAACATCTTTCGAAAAAATGCCATTTATGCCTCTTAGAAAAATATCATATTATATGCGCAAAAGAACCAATAATAAACAAAAAAACTGAATTAATATCTAAATGTCGTCACGAAAATAAATATTCCCTGTCCAATTTTAATAAATCAAAAACATAATATATAATCATTTACTGAGAATAAAGGAGACCATCAAATTTTTCTATCACTTGTATTAATAATAGCAATAACAATAACATTGTATTAATTAAACAATAGAAAGCAGCATTACGGAGAGTTTTATCATAGAACGTAGATATCATGTATATTTTTCATTGAGTAAAAAATCTGTCTGAAGATCGCTGTGAAAAGCGTGAAACTTGAGTAACAGTAAAGAATGTGTATTCTTTGACTCTTTTGCCATATATTATTATTAATAATAATAATAATAATAATAATAATAATAATAATAATAATAATAATAATAATAATAATAATAATAATAATAATAATAATAATAATAATAATAATAATAATAATAATAATAATAATAATAATAATAATAATAATAATAATAATAAATAATAATAATATATATTTCCACTTGCATTCTACTACATGTAAGTGAATACAGCAGTTGCCAAGACCGACACAGATGGAATCGCACAGGATGGCGAGATAAACCTTCGTCACTAGTGATTGAATGATAAGTTGAATATTATCTCTCTGTGAACATGTCGGGTCTTCTTAATCACGGCAGTCTTTAGAAATGACATCAGCTGACTCAGTATGGCGTCACGTTATCACATTATCAACAAATAGCAAAGGATAGACGGAACGAAACGATCGTGCTGTGTTAATATTTCAGTTTAATCACACAAGGATAACTGATAGTGCTTATAGCTAAATTTGGCGACAATTTTTTAATTTGAACTCATATAAGCGGAGATATTTGATGCTGAATCTGATCTTCACTGTTATACAAACTAGGAACGACAGTCAGAATGATAAGAAGGCTAACTAGAGGAAAAATGGTGAAGTCAGAATCATAAAAAATCGTATCTCCTTTCGCGTGAAATCAAAAGTTTCTAACGTCCAAGTCCGCTATGCTCACTCCTCTAGGACACTTTTTTGGCTTGAAATAAATATAATTTATTAAGACATACATGATAATTACAAGTGTTTTTAGTTGTCGGATTTACTTTTTTCTGTCAAAAACATGTGTCAACAATCCTCCGCGGCCTGCGGTTTGGACTGTGCGCCCGCTGTTTTACTTACACATCAACTCCATTTTTGACAGGTCTTTGTCATGTGTTTGAACTTTTTTCTGCCGTTACGGTAGATTTAACATCATTGAACAAATTTATTACGCAACCAGCACGATACCCTGCACGAGGGCCTAATAAAATTTAAGGTTAAAAAGTGTGCCCAATCACAGCGCACCTTGGTATCACGTGAAGTTTTATCGAGCGCTGGTTGGTGAATAAAATACTAAAAATGTAAACAAACTTGCTTGCATCATTCTCAAAGGCTATAATTCGATCATTTATTCTATCATATAGTCAATTTTGAATTATATATTTACGAAGAAGTGGAAATCGGAATTAGAGCAACGCTGTATATTGGTCGATCTTAAATCTTATATATTTCTTTGATTTTGATTATTTAAATCAAGATTCAAAACGACGGAAGTGCTTACAATTTTCCAACGATGGCGATCACTCTGTCAAAACATGATGTTTTCTCCTTTTATTTTGTATACTACGCCAACAAAAAACTTTCATAATGTTCATGCAGTCCTTCGAGGTAAATGTAATATATTATTTCTATTTTTGTTACTCCAATTTGATCCAAAATAATCTCGTAAATTTGGTGTTTTAAGTTTTCTTCGACTGTTTGTTTAAAAAATGTTGAAATTCAAAATAGCTGAATTCAGCAACTTTCAATTTTCGTTCACGCATCGTTGTATTGTTTCGTTCACACCTGGCTGTAACTCACATGATATCAAGGGATTGGGCACATCATATTTTTTGTTTCTGGCACACTTTTTAATCTTAAATTTATTAGTCCTCGCTGGTGAGCGGCAGAAATGACGGCTGTGATGGAATGAGGCTAATGTCAACAGGGCAGCCAGACCGGTTCTCTTCATATTTTTCGAGCGACACTGCCTACATCATTTTTCATGCAGCAGAATTCAAGCGGAACGTCTTCAAGCCAATGAAATCACTAGATGAGGGAGTGGAATTTGAAATATGCTGCATGAGACGATCGGTTCTTACCACCATGCCGCTGCAGTGAAGCAAAAAAATGGATGACGATCTAGACATGGAAAATGACGCCGTGATTACGCCGAATGAACCACTTCGTGCATCAAACAATATGGCGAACACACTGTTGAAAGATTTGACATGCTGTTTGATAAATAATGATCTCTCTATCGAAGAGGAAAGATTATGGTTTGAAAATTTCAAAGTTACATGTGAGAAAGTATTGGTTACTAGTCGGAAAGAAAAAGTAAAAGAGAACAAGCTATAAGACTTAAGATTTGCTCTTTCGCTGATCTGCAATTTAACTGCTTGTCAAGAACAAGACGATCGCCACGCCACGATCTCTTGCCACGAAACAATAAGTAGAAACAACGGACCCGGTGATTGATTCGATTTTTTGAAGCTATTACACCATGCTCCTCGTTTTTTTTCTCGTAAATTTAAACATTCTTCCAAGTTATTATAATACAAATCAACTCTATTTTATGATAGTACTAATATATATTTACATGTTTTGTTACTGTTATGAATTACGCTATTTCACACTCAGAATAATGCATTATTCTTTTTGATTGTTGATTTGTTATTGTCAAATTACATACAGCTTTATTTTGAAAGATATATTTGGACCTCAGATAGGTAGGGGCTTCTCTCCTCTTACAAGAGCCCCTAAAGCGACAGTCAGCTTTTTTCCTGGATCCTCCCCTGTATTACTAGTAATGTCGATCATTTTTAGTTAATTGCACAAGTCAACAAATCACCAATGGTTAAAACTTGATATTCGAAAATCAATCAGAATCTGCTATAACATGTATCACCATGCGTGTGTGTTTAGATTGTGAGATGATTTAAAATCAGCATCAAAACTGCCTCATGTATATTGCTTCCAAGTAGGGAGAAATATTCAATCGGCCATGTTCAAATGATACCAAGTGCACATAATTTCATTCTCGACAGGGTCAAACAGAACTGGGAATCCTGCAACTGCAATCCTAGTTTCCAGAAGGCTAGAGTAAATATGATTTTATGTTCTTTAGGCCAAAATTTGGAAAAATTTCAAAACGTTCTAGAATTTCAGAAGGCAAAATCATCTGTCAGACTCTATATTCGAGGGACGTTGAGATTATATTTCTGAAAGTTTATTGTTAACAGTGTTTACAGTTTTCATTGTTAAAGCCAGGCATCCAGGTGTCCAGCTATTCAGAAACTTAGTGCATCTGGATGTATTATGATAAATGCATGCTTGCAGCGCCGTGCCTGCGAATTGTTTCCCACTTGAGAGACCAACATATCCATCTATCGTGCAGAAACATGCAGCATTTCTGAGAATTGTGTAGAAGATCAATACAAGCAGGCTTCAGAAGTTTGTTAAATTTGAAGTAAAAACATCAGTGTATTCCTTATAGTTATTGGTCAATAAATTAATTTGATCACATAACAGGTAATGATAATTAAATTAAGTCGAGCTATCGCCTCCTAGGTCAAAAATCCACAGTATTTCATTTATCAGGAAAGTGATTTCAATTTCAAGAAGGAAAGTTTCAAACGTCATGTCACAGGAAGCATTTTCATACTTGAATTTAATTGTAACGTCATTACATCAAGTTCACATTTGATTAGCGGGATAGCCTTGAATTTGTTAATTTCAAAAGAATCAAGCTTGTAATGGTGGTCTATGGGGTACATAATTAACAATATGGCAATGAAAGCCCTTCATCTAATAGTAGTAGTGTAGACAATCACATAATAGGAATATGTCATCCCTCTTACGCCCAACATATTTGCTACATAAAGAACGCCACAAATCACAGTCAGACATAGCGGACAAAGAATCCTTCATCTAAAGGGTTATTGAGGGTGCTTCATTGGGAGAAATTTTCAAATATTGCATCCCAGGATATTCTATCTTGCATTCCGTAGCTTATATAAGAAGTAAATTTGTATCAAATTGAATTCCACTGTCCGACTATAGTGTATTCTATTTTGTATTCGCCGTTTCTGCATAAAGGATGTAGTGGTTTTTGATAAATTGAAAACTAGGCAGGGGTTTTGCCCTTGCCCCCAACAACGGAACACTTGTGACTTTCCTGTCGCTTACATAGAAGCTATCCATTTGTTTTAGCAGGAAGCATAGCCAGACAATGACAGCATTCACCTTATATTTTAACTGGATAAGAAGAATACTTTTCTTCCTTTGATATAAATTATACAATATGTTTATAATACTACATTTTCCTTCAAATAGATCAAGTTATTTTGTCAAATTATCACCCTCACTATATAAGATATACCTATGTTCACGATAATAAAACTATATTTTCTCTCTTTTTCTTGCTCTAGTTAATCGTTATCTATCAATAAATTTGTAATAAAACAAAACTACAAAAACGTTCAAATCCATATAATTGGGTAGCACTAAACCTTCTAAAATTGTCCAAAGTATATGATAATAACTAGAATGTCTCCCAGGACTGTCATTCACAGAATAACAATTTACTGCTCTTGTTGTTTATGTATTTTCTGTTGCTTAGATTGCAATATTCCAATTTAAACATAATTTTGGTTAGAAAATATTTGTAAAAATTGTAAATAGTAAGAAAGATCCAATATTAGAAATCAGAATCAAAAAGAGCAAGCATAAATTGACCTTGGACTATGTAGATCTGTTAGATATGCCTTTGGATTGCCATTTGACACACCATCAGCACGATGCTTCGAAATCTTGGGTTTGAAACAACCAACCCTCAGACAAAATAGCCTCCGAGCAGCCATTGAAATGTGTTGGCAATGTAAACAAGGAAAAGGTCCTACATACAATTCTGAATTATTTAAGACAATCTCTCATGAAAAAACCGGAGCCTCAAAACGAGGTGATATTAGAGTACCATCATATAAAACCAATTTTGGTAAAAAGTAAATAAAGTTCACAGCATCTAGAATGTACAACACGCTATGCATATATGCATAAAAAATGGCATACAAAATATTAAAACCACAAACGCACTGAGATCTCAATTGAACGACATCAACTTACCTTCGTATCATAACCTTCTTGAATAAAAACAATATTAGTATTTGAATCACCTACAACAGATATCACTCTAGTTTATACGTTTATTAGAAAATTGACAAGCACAGGTAGATAAGTAAATGTAAATAGAAATGTAAATGTACTATTTTAAATTATTTTAATGCTGTATTGTTTCTAACTGCGTATTTTTGTAGCCTCGGTTTCAAGTAAAACATGCCTTTAAGGCAACTGTATACTTATCAGTCGGAAACGAGGTTTGAAAAATAAAATAAATTGATTGATAAATTGAAAGCTGAAATTCAGCTACAAATGATTTTGTTAATAAAATTTAAGCTAGTTAACGTACAAACACTGATATTAAATAACCATCAATAGACATATTAAAAGAAAAAAATATGACATGATGACACGCCATCATGAGATACAACTACCAGCTTAAAATAATGATAGGTAGAAACATACACAAATTCAGCTTAGAGTGGTTCCGAATAAATGATTTCAGTTGTGAGAACAGGGCCATCTTTATAGCGGCATAACATATCTGCTTTTCCGTCACCATTGAAGTCACCAGCATAAGCAACAAAATCAGTTGGGGTGATGGCACTAGCAATGCTTGGACAGAATGTATTGCATTGAAGAGGTGGTGGTGGAATTGCAGCTAAATTGATCATATTGTCATAATAAGCAACAATAACAAGAGATGTTCCGTCTTTTTTAAGGCATACAATTTCTTCGTTTGGATGGCTGTCAATATTAGCAACTTGAATCACATCGTTGGTCTTATCACATACGATGGCAATTGAACCACCTATTGCTTTGAAGATCATACCACGGTTTCCAGTCGAAAGATGATAATCAATTTTGAAATCACCTGCGTTATCGTAGCATACGATATCATCATAACCATCACCGTTAATGTCCCCAGCTCCAGCGATACCATCCTTACCATTACATGCTACAAGAGTGTATTCAACCAT
The DNA here is from genome assembly GCA_916610825.1 of Haliclystus octoradiatus. Taxonomy (NCBI): domain Eukaryota; kingdom Metazoa; phylum Cnidaria; class Staurozoa; order Stauromedusae; family Haliclystidae; genus Haliclystus; species Haliclystus octoradiatus. The sequence continues at coordinate 2,636,425 of OU744451.1, forward strand.
GATTCCTTTGCAGACATGTTCCATATGTTTATGTGCATCAATTGAATTGAATTCACCATGATTTAATTGTGATCGATGCAAGTTAAGATGTTTTTTGTAATGAGACAGTTTGTATGCCTGCATGTAATGTCTACCAGTGCTCTGAGAACCACATCTGGCACTATAGTAGACGCGTGAAACACCTGAACTAGCGCATAATATATCAGCCAATTTATCTCCATCGAAATCTCCAATTTGTACATTGTCTGCACCTTGACATTTGAAAGAATCAATGGTTTGTTCTGAAGCAAAACTTTTTGGATTCCTGAAAACTCGAACACGAAATGATCCATCGGATTTATGACAAATTAAGTCATCACGACCATCACCATTAAAATCACCAGTATGTATTTTTTCATTGATTTGTTGACAGAATGATTGTAAGCCAACCTTGTACATATCACCATTAATGAATGTACCAATTGATGTTGGATCAGCAATAGAAAGATTTGGTGATTCAGATAGTACTAAGCTTGTTGCCGATTCGTCAAATACTCCAACAGCACCATTTGTTGAATGCATAGAGGTTGCAAATGTTTGAGTGAAGTATGTATGAGAGCAGAAATGATGATCAGGCACTGCAGTCAAACAATTATTATCCAAAGCCATCAAAAGACAGGCAGTGATAATACTTCGGTACAGATTCATTTCTTTTCTGTTAAGAAATGAATAAAATATGGTAAAATATCTATCAGTTATCATTTATCAGATTTTAGATTGATATCATTTGCTTAGGGGTTGGAGGCAAATCTTTTTCAGTAAGTCGAGTATAAGACTTCATATGTATAATAGTGACTTGAAAGATGAATAAATTCATTTGTTAGAAACAAAACATAATAATGATGAATTAGCAGAGCTGCAATAGAAATAAATTAGAAAATAGTAGTTTTCTCCGTTACTCAGAGTTTCACGCGATATCGTTCATCAGACTGCTTTATTCATATGAAAAAAAACATTCCTAGTAATACACCTCAAGGATAAATACTGTACAGCATTAAATTTTTCGACTTATTGTTGAATTTGCAGTCCACAGTACTGAACATTTGATAAGAAAAAGTATGTTCATGGTTTTGTAATGATCATATTGTGTTTCTAAAGCTCGGTGTTATATGCATATTTTCTATTGCGGAACGAAAATTTATGTTTTTTTTGGCAATCTTTAAATGTACCCTCAGTAAAGAAAAAATGTAGTTGTAGCGTCATTGATCTTCGGAAATGGTGAAATTTGCGTTTTATACTATGCTTGACGAGAGGTAGTTTTCAAAAGAGCAGTTTACATTATAGCCGCCACTACATTGTGTTGCTGTTTGATCTATGCAGCCGGTGTTTATTATAGTACTTTTTGTTGTTGTGATTTTTTAAAATGTTTTCCATATTCTTCATACAACAAAAGGTTACTCTGATAATCTTCTAGTTAAAAACTTTGTGATATTTGTGTTGTTTTGGAAAGTGTTTGTTCAAAATTTCTGGAAGATATTTGTCTCAACATTTTTATTGAATGTTGGATTGAACCAAATAGTTTAACGTTTTCAATCCCTTCTATTTGTTGTAGTATTGTAGGTCGTTTCTCGTTGGTAAAATCGGTGTCGTGCCCGCTGGATCATAGCTCGGATATGTAAATTGATTTTGATTTCTAAAAATGCCTTGATTGCATGATAGGTCGTATATTCTTTGATTGATTTAGGATGGTACCTGATGTCATTTTGTGGACGACAGGATTACGCATTGATGTAAGTGACTGATCATTTATTTATTTCAAGGGTTCATTTTGTATTTTTCTATCTACATATATACAATGTATTTTTGATAACATGTTACAGATGAACAAATGTATTATTGCTAAGGAAAAAATGATTCCCCAGTGGCTAGATAGTTTCGATTGCTATTGAATTCTTTTAAATATATCATTTGAATAGGTTAACTGAACTATAAAAATATATCTATACAAAAGATAAACGTCAAAACAATCTTTTGTAATTTGCGATTTGCTACTAATTCTAATTGATAAAATAATGATACGGATAACTTGTTTATTACAAAGGAAAAATTTCATTCTCCCCATAATATGGTAGCTTATTTCAAGCCGTTTGTGATTTAAATATTTGCACGCGATCACTATGTGTCTTCTTCGGAATCTAAAAAACTGTAATGCGTTAAAGAAGGTTTGGTATATTTGACTCTCTAGTTTGATTGGTAACTTTTTTCGCTTAATAAAAACTATTATCAATCACTATTTTATCTGTTATTAAAAAAATCAATGTTTAATTCTTGGCTACTAGCCCTCATCGTCACTGCTCGGTGAACGAGGGACTGGAATTGCTATAGCTATAATTCACGGTGATCTAATCAATTTGATGGAAAATTTCACCACATAAAAAGACATATGTCTGTTTCATACGAGCGTATTCAAAATATCGTAGTAATAGGCAATACATATCGCAAATAGTATAGACACATCAAGTAAATGTATTCAGATTAGCAGCCGACAATGACTTGTTTCTGGCCATTAAACGTCAACGGTACTGCTGCAGTCAGTATGTCAACAGTAGAACAACATAAATAATACAGGAAGAACATTATCTGTGTAAAAATATCAATAGAGTGCTCTTTGCATATTTGAAGGACAGTATGGAAATAAAGTCAAAAACTAGACGTTGTCTCCGTTACTCAGAGTTTTGCACGATATAATGCTTTATTATGCATAAATAAAAACCGTCTGATGAGCACTCTAGCGTGAAACTATGAATAACGGAGACAAAGTCTACTCATTGACTTTATTCCTTAATGATATAGCTTCAACAAATCTCAAATTAATATATAGTAAAATAGCAAACCTCTTTAATGATGAACCAGTTTTCTCCTAAAATATATTCTATTCGCAAATCCAAATTTCATTAACGGTCGTCTGCTTTCGACTTCAGCCCTTGAATGATTTTCATTCCTTACAAATGTACAGTTGTCATTATACTGTATTTAATAAATTCATTTGTGTTCCCTAAGCTGATGGAATTGCATTGTTCAGTGTTGTCGAAGCAAAACTTTTTTTCATTAAACGATTGACGATGTAATAATATTTTATTTATTTATTTATCAAGCGCTATTTCCATGTTTGCTCAATAGCACTTTACAAGAAATATAAAAAAGAAAAATAATACTATGATACATTAAAATTTTAAAAATAAAAATAAAAACACGATTCAAAATCAGCTAAATGAATGTCAAGCAGATAAAATCAACGGTTAATAACATTCCTGAATAAAATGGTTTCCATTGTTCTTTTAAAATCTAATATGGAGTCAATAGTCATAATATTTTCATCTGCATAAGTGTTCCATGGAGTAGGAGCAGAAAGTCGTGAAAGTCCTACCGCCATAACTATCTAATCTATATGATGGATTACATAACTGCTTTTTGTTCATTGACTTGAGGTTTCTTTCGGCTCATAGAAAGCATTATTGCTCACATATATAGTCAGACGCAATGTTATTCAATGCCTTAAACCTTATTTAAGAAATATAATAAAAATTATTCGGTATTCAATTGGCAACCAATGTAATTTAACGATACAGGTATAATGTGGTCATATTTCCAAGCAAGTGCTACTATTCGTGCTGCTGTATTTTGCACTCTTTGTAATGTATTAAGTAGTCTTTTAGGTATGCCATATAACAAGGCATTACAGAAATCTAGTCTTGATGTTATCAGCGTAGACTAATGATTCTGCAGCTTTCTGGGTCAGATATCTCCTTATTTTACTGATGTTTCTAAGGTGGTAGTAAAAAGTTTTGCAAATTCTATTGACATGATCTTCCATTGACATTGTCGAATCAAAGATGATGCCAATATTTCTTGCACTTTGTTTTGTTTTAATGATTTTATCTTTCAGGCTTTTGCAGACTATGCACCGTTTGTAGTTTGCAATTTGAGCGATGCTTTCCGTTCATTACTATTAGCTCGGTTTTATCCATATTTAGCTTCAAATTGTTCCATGACATCCACGAATCAATATCTTGGTCGCATTTCTCCACGCAAAATTTGGAATTGTTCATTTCTGTTATTGAAGACGACTTATATGTCAAGTATAATTGAATGTCATAAGCATATATGTAATATTTTATTCCATGCTTTTTGATGATTACTCCTAAAGGAGATATGTACATTATGAAGAGAAGTGGAACAAGTACAGAGAAGTGGAACAAGGACACTGTTCTGGGGAACACCTGATTCAAAACTGCGTTGCTTAGATTGGCCTTCAGCAGCATGGACTGTAAATGTTCTTTGGTATAAATAGGAGTGAAGTCATTGAAGAGCTTTTCCAGTTACACCAAATCTATGTTCAATGCGACTAAGAAGAATTTTTTGATTAACTGTATCGAAAGCAGCAGATAGATTACGAAATAGAACCAGTACAGTTGTATGTCTATCAAGTGCCTGTAGTATGTCATTATGTACAAGGACCAATGCTGCCTTTGTGCTATGATGAATTTTATACGCAGTTTGGAAAGGCTCATGAAGGTCATTTTCTGTCAAATGGTTGTAAATTTGTTGTGCAACACATTTTTCTGTAGCTTTGCTGATGAATTTTATGTTGGAGATGGGTCGAAAACGAGAATATTCTGATGGATTCATTGGTGGAGTTTTAAGACGTGGCTGAAGTATAACATTTTTCATAGTAGTAGGAACACAGCCAGATTGAGTTGATGCATCTATTAGATTTGCTATCGCTGAATTCAAGAAGTCTGAACAGAAATTCATCAGCAATTCGGGTATGGGATCCATGTCACAGGATTTTGTTTTAAATTTCTTTGTTAAAATGGCTACATCGTTGCTTGAAACATGTGTAAAACCTTTCAAAGTCACCTTGCATTGCGATGATGTTTCATTTGGTAACGGGTTAACTTTGTCAATCCGTTCTTGAATTTGATGGATTCTAATGATTTCTATTTGTTTTCAAAAAAAATCAGCAAACTTGTTAGCAAGATTGTTTGGATTGCTAGCTCTATAGAATACTCAGTAATATTGTTTTCTTTGGTTAAGCCTTTTATTATTCCGAAGAGTTGCTTCTGGTCATCTTTAGCGTTTAGGATCAAATTGGGATAATACTCTGTCTTTGCATTTGAGATGAGCTTATTAACAGTACAGATTGGTCTTTGTAATGCTGTCTATGTGCTGTGAGTCTACTACCTCTCCACTTTCTCTCTCTCCGACGTCTTTCAACCTTTACTGAACGGATTTCTGAGTTGAGCCATTGAGCCGCAGGACGAATTATGATAGTTTTAGTCCGAAGAAGAGCATGATGGTCAAGTATACGTCTCACTGATTTCTCATAGTTATTGACAAGATCAATAACATTGTCATCTGACGTGGAATTTTTGGCAAAACTGCATTGAGAAATGTTCATATTGAATTGTTCATTTTTGATATTTTTTGTTGTTCGAAGTTGATACGTTTTTTTTGTTTTCAGTGTTTTCTTGATCTGGAGCTTGCAATTCACAGCCAAATGATCAGATATTAGTGGGTCTGAAAGCCATAGATTACTTAGGCCTGGATTATACAGTGCGCTTTCGAGCGTGCCGTTCGAGCGCGCTTTCATTTGAAGGCGCGCGCTTTTGAAAATGTCTAGTTATACAGCGAGCCGTCCTCAAAAGTTGTGTAAAAACTTCCTGTGAATTACATGATGACGTGTAAGAAAATATCTCATAAGACTTTTGATTGACAAATATACGCTTTTCGTGAAATAAATTTATTGCTTCAAAAGGTGATCTTTATCACAATTCGACATCAAATAGTTGTGATTATCGTACAATGATAGTTTTTTAACCTACCATGATCCTACAATTACAAGACAGTGGCTTATATCTAATCTGAAGAGCATATATATATAACCTTGTCTAATTAATACTATTTGAAAGTTTTCTCCTCTTCAATTGAGAAGTACAGATGCTCTGAGTAGTTTCCCTATTATTATTTTGTGGATTTCGATTATAATTCGAAAAAAAATCAATGTTTATTCATCTGTCTACTTGCAAAACGGAACTGTATCTAGGCAACGGCAGAGAAAAAGAGGCTAGACATTTCTTTCTCGACATCAACCCCCGGTTTTTACCAAATATGGTGAGAGGAATCCCTGGAATGTCGAAATGAAAGTTCACCTTCAAGTGAAAGCATGCATCTTCCTATGCGAGCTTTCGATTTGGAGCGCACCGTGCTAATGACAGCGAGCCATTTCAAGTTAGACGGGCGCGCCGACAGCGAGCCAACTTTCAATTTACTGTAAACGAAAGCACGGCACGCTCGAAAGCGCGCTGTATAATCCAGGCCCTAGTAATTGTTCATCACATGTTGTTATGATTAGATACAGGGTGTGGTTTTTCTGACGTGTTTTCTCCGTTACATTCTAGACAAGATTGAATGAATCCAAAAGTTGTAGGAATTTCATAGCTTCACTATTGTGTACATCATCAACATGGATGTTAAAGTCTCCAGCAATAATGAGTTCAGAGCTGCCAGTGTTTGGTGTTATTAGTTCTATTAAAGTAGAGAATTCAGATAAGAAAATTTCAAATTACAGTTGGTTTTTTGATGATGGGGGTGGTTGGTATATCAATGTCATGTGCACAGTCATTGTCAGTGTTGTTAGTATGGTGGTCATACACTCAAATGATTGAAATTTGCTTGGTGTCACTAATTTGATGTCTAGTGCTGTCTTAAAGACTATACCTACTCCACCTCCACGTCCTTCTCGTGGGATATGTTTGGATTTATAACCATTTGGGGTTATGGTTATGTCAGAGACTACAAAACTATTTGTGTTTCCTGGCAACAACCATGTCTCCATAATAGCCAATATATCAATATGATTATCAACAATAAAATCATTCATATGAGCTGATTTGTTGTTTAGTGATCTTACGTTAAGTAATGTTAGTATAATCATATTGAATAGATCAGGCTGGTTAGTTGAACATTCTTTCAAAGCTGTACTTTTGTTAAATTGGATTGCTCACTTCACCTGTTGTTTGTTTTTGTTTGCAGTCGTTGTTTAGAGACAATCACATCAATAGCGTTTGATTTATTTGTAAATTTCCAGTTAGTATATTTTTTATTAATCGCTTTGGTAATTATTTTGGATGATTTCCTAACTGACCTTTAATATTAAAACTTAAACTTTAATATCTGGATCTTTCTACCTCCTCTCAGCATCTAGATCTTTTGCTCTCTGGACAATCATATGATATAGATTCAGATGTATTATATATCGATTGATTTAGTCGTAATAGATCATCTCTCCCATAAGTTAAAAACATCATGACTGTTTGATCGCTTAATTAGATCAATCATAACAATATATCCTATTATAAAATAGATAACTTGCAATTTTAAAAATTACCAGGCAAATTATGTAATTTTAAAGTATAAAAATATAAAAATATAAAAACTGGAGTAAATAAAAATATAAATATGCACAAATAAAATGGTAAAATAAGTTGTTCACAAATGATTTGCGTTAGGAGCGTGCAGAAACACGTCCGTCGCCACCTGAAAGCGGGAAACAATAAGTACTTAGTAAGTAATAAGTACAAAGAAGTATTGGCAAGCCAACGCATACTACCAAATGTAAAATACCATCCATGTACCTAGGATAGCTAACTTCTAAATATATCATTGGCAATGAAATTGATGTTATCCAACACAAATTGAGATAAATATACAGCACTTAAGTGATAGTCTTGCACGATATTCAATTGGCCATTGTATTGCTGCAAATCGATCAATACATAGAATGAGAATGCTTATTAGACTTGCTATAGCTGAGATAAATGTTACCAAATGGACAAAGGTATGAAAACTTGAATCTTGTCTTCCTTCGGTTAATTTCACAGATTTATAAGTAGTTATTGTCATTGATAATGCAGCATTGAGAAAATCACTCACTGCTAAATTCACTAAAAAGTAAATAAAGGGCGTGCGTATTTGTTTTGTTGGATTCCATACCACTGATGCTATTACAGAACCATTGCCAAAAACGGCAATAAATGCAAATATCGAGGAAATTAATGCTGTGGAGATATTAGTTTCATATGTCGGTGTTACGCGAGAGCAAACATTTAGAATGGCTGAACCAGTTGGAATAGGACGTGAAACCTTTGCAGGTAATGTCGAGTTATTCATGATACAGCGTTACTTTGATTAATTCAATTCAGTTATAAAACAAACAAAAATTATGGATATTAGCATTAAATTATGAAAGTGCCTATGAAATGAAAAAATGGGTTTTGGAGTTTTAACATATTCCTGTAGAAATTTTCTCTCTGATTCGATGATATAGTTTTATTGCAAACAAGCAGTTATAACCTACCGTTTTTAATGACTAAAGTCGGCATTCCCACAAAATTTTAGGAGACACTTTCTACGCAGTCAGAATATGCAAATGAGGCTCGTGACGTCAAGAGTTGTACACAGATCAGAATTGCACGTACAGCACAAGAAGCAGTCATGGTGGGAGGGATTTTGTTGTTTATCTCGTGTATATTTGCAAACATAGTGCAAGTATTGCGCATCAGGTGCTCCAGCTAAGGTAAATTGTTCAAGCAGAAGTGGTTCGGTAGTGATCTAGATGCATACCTTTTCAATAACGCGAAAATTGAAAAGATTGTGGACAATATTCGTAGGATTATCTTGTTGTGATTTTGTAACTTTGCAAAGCGCCAACATCGCAGTTAATCTCTCCTCATTTTCAGTCCACTTAGTTTTCTGGCTCCAAGATATTAATTTGAAAATGTTATCTGATTCTTCAGTTTACTCGCTTTCAGAAGACGTCTTAAAGTAAAAACTTTTCTTACAATTCATGCCCTTTTATCAAGTAAAATAGTAATAGCGAGATACATGTATGAAAGAGCCTTGGAAAAGCCCTGTCAGTGCCTACCACCGTCTAACATGGACAGATATGTTCTCAACAATGTAATATGTACATGTATTAGGCTAGCAATATTACAGAATTACAGACAAATGGTAAGGATATTATTTCCTGATAACTTTGTAATCTTACATTTATACAATTTTTAAAATTATGATTTATTATCTTATATCATAATAACCTGCCAGGCAATATGAAATTTATATGAAATTCTACTATGGGCCTATATTAATATCTGATCTTGAGAAAATTTACAAAACTAAGAATTCAACAACAAAGAATAGAATTGAGATAATAAGAAAATATAATTCACATAAATGAAATACATAGTTCGTTTGTAGCAGCAGAATGATCTAAATCCGGGCAAGAACAAGATTAGTAGAGAAGCAATCAAATACCACAAATGCAGCAAGAGAGGAAATAGTAGAACCGATCCTAAATGCAAACAAAACAGCCAAATTATCAATAAGGGACCAAGCCATCCATAAAGTACGTACTCAGCTGATGTGACGTAATCACCTAATTATAAACGTTTAAATACTCAACGTGATCATTGTGTAACTGCTAAAGTCATATGATCTTAATATAGTAATTGGAATCTATGTTGAAATATAGTCAGTTCTAGTAAAAATCTAGCTCTATTCAGACATAATGCAAATGTGTTCTCTGTCTATAACGACACCAAAATTTGGCATCCCCGAGTGATTTCAGAAAATAATCGCCATTTCATGTAAAGACCATTATCGCTATATGCAGTATGGATATAAAAATCGAACGCTAAACTTAACTGATCCTGAACGCACCACAGCGTGGTTCACGGCATTGGGTGCCAAAGTATTGGGAAAAATTATATCTGGTTTATCTGACCCTGCTCCTGATGGTATGTGAGGTGGTATGCAGCCCACAACTGTTTATCTAATGAAGTTATGATACAGTGGCAATATAATAAGCCAATTCACTCTCGAAATTTAGTTGGTGTATGGTTTGACAAAAAATTTGATTGGACGTTTCAAAGTTTTTTTAATATACACATTATGTTTTTATAATAGTTGTATTTCCATTCCTTAAAGTTTGATGGGAGATGTATTATAGATGGAAAATGTTATTGTAGTGTGAATTTTGTATGTGTGTGAATGTCATGTGTTTGTTATATTTTAAAAGGTAATCACGCGAATATTACGTCGTATAAGACCAGAGAATTGAGACCGCCTAGCCGTTACGGTTTTTAGAATCTATTAGTAATGTTGCTGAATTGTTTTTACACTAGTTATGTATATATTAACAATAACAATAATTAGCTACTTAAATCTTTAATATTAATTATGGTAGCTTATAACTATCAAATTATTAAACATAATTGACAATTTTGTTTTCTCTAAGAAGGGGGAAATGTGACGTAATCACCTAATTATAAACATGTAAATACTTACTGTGATTATTGTATAACTAATAAAGTCAAATGATCTTACAATAATCTTGTAATATGTTGAAATGTTGAAATATTCAGACATAATGCAAGCGTGTTCTCAGTCTAGAACGACACCACAGTTTAGGGGGAGGGGGTCATACCAAAAGTGTACAGCTGCGTACACGGGAAAGGGGATGTGTCAAGTATGTACGCATCTTGACGATCTATGTAGCATTTTTTGAAAGATAAATTGCCATGCTATTGATGACTAAATTGTTTTTAGCATAACAGTTTGACTTTAAATCCATTACTAACTGTGAAAATGTGAGTATATAAGGAGAGGATGATATTCAGGCACTCTTTGTGACTAGGGATATGAGTCGTAATTCATATAATAGGATTTAATACCTAAGCCTATTAAAAAATAAATTATATTTTAAACTACAAATCAATTGACTAAAAAATTCTTATTTATTAAGTTTGAGATGAATGACAGCGATAAAATAGACATGATTGCCAATATTTGCAAATTTCCATTATCACTCTCGTTTTTCTTGCCTGACGATGTTATTACTGTATAAAGATAACGAAATATTGTCAATCATGTCTCTTTTATCGCTGTCATTTATCTCAAAATCAATTGACATGAAGAAAATCAATTACCATGACATTTAAAAGAAACACCTAACAATCAAAACTATATTAGCCTAGTATTGCCTAGTATAGTATTGCAGCAGTGCAATAGCTGCAACATAAGTCTTGTTGATATAAAGAAGCAATTGAAAGGAAACAGCAAATAAACTTACCCATTTCCAATTCTCATAAAATTGATGAGAGAGAGTACGATGCCGTAAAATATGTATTGACCATAACTGCCAAAGCATTTCACCGAATCTCGCATGTTCAGAGCAAGTAGAAAAACAAACCATTTTTTGTTTTGAACGGTAAAGTTAAAGAATTCGTTCCAGTGATAAGTTGTTATGATATCGCAGTACATCATTTTATTACTTTCATCGTAGGCTAAACGTTCCTTATGTATCGGGGAAACAAATACTTGTAGTTGAATTCAGCTTGTAAAACTATGGTAAAACAGTAAAATTCGTAAACTGACTGAGCTTTTCGTTTTCACACTTTTTCAAATTGGGGGTCTGGATGCAAGGGCGCTCGGGATTGGCTGTAAAGAAACTTCAGGAGGTGCCGAATATCGAGCAGCCTGCATGCAAACCAAAAATACAATTCAGTGTTCCCTTTACGTCTGCGTGTAGGCTCAATAGCGTCATAGCGATTTTTAGACTTCAGGAATAATATAAAGTGCGTATATAAAGCTTCCTAATATTTTCCATGTCAGAGACATTGTAGAAATTATCCCGAATGGGTTCAAATAATTATTTTGTGACATATTGTTCTGTTTATAAGAAACAGGCATTGTTTAATATAAAATCTATACGCATAGCACATAATTGGAATCTCAGCTAATCATTAAATTTTTTCAACATAAATCATATTGTCTATTTCACATAGACTAAACTAACTACCATGATTAATTTTGTCAAATAATGTTGAGAAGTTTTGAATTTATTAGCAAATAGCAAGTTGTGAATTATCATGTTGATATTAACAAAATCAGTACCCTTAGCATAATTGGAATTTCAGCTATTTATTGAATTTTTTCAAAATAAATCATACTATCTATTTCACATAGTCTAAACTAACTACCATGAGTAGTTTTGGCAAATAATGTTGAGAAGTTTTGAATTTATTAGCAAATAGCATTGACGGTGAATTATCATGTTGATATTAACAAAGTACCCTTAGCATAATTGGAATTTCAGCTAATTATTGAATTTTTTCAAAATAATTCATATTTTCTATTTCATAAAAGATAAACTAACTATCATGAGTAATTTTGTCAAACAATATTGAGAATTTTTAAATTTATTAGCAAATAACATTGTGAATTATCGTGTCGATATTAACAAAATCAGTACTCTTAGCATAATTGGAATTTCAGCTAATTATTTCATTTTTTCATAATAAATCATATTATCTATTTAACATAGGCTAAACTAGCTTACCATGAGTAATTTTGCTAGATAATGTTTAAAAGTTTTTATTTAATGAGCGAAAAGCATTGGGAATTTTCGTGCTGACATCAATTAGTATCCGCTGCATAATTAGAACTTCAGCTGATCATTGAATTTTTCAACATAAGTTATATTATTAACTTCACATAGGCTAACTACAATGAGTAGTTTTGTTAAATAATGTTGAGAAGTTTTGACTTTATGAGCAAAAAGCATTGTGAATTTTCGTGTTGATATTTTGTGAACTTTTCTGGATTGCTAGATTAATTTGGGCTAAATCTGTTATCTAAGACGTAAGATAATAGAAATTTCAACCAATTATAAAAGTTTTCTGTGTATTATAATTTCTACTTCAAGATCCATTATCTAACTGTTAAACAGTGTAGAATATTGAATTTATGAGCCAAGAGAACAAAACAGTATGAATTTATAGGGCTAATTTTAACAGAATTGATACTTTATATTTTTGTATATCAAATACATGATAACAAGCAAATTTCAATAATTCAAGCAATTTTAGTCTAGCGTAGAAAAATTTTTTTGATTCAAGAAAATATATTCTTTATGAAATATTCACACCACTTATTTTCTTGTTTTAAGAAAATGTGTTGCTATAAAGAATAAAAGCCTACCCTAGCAAATGGATTTTCCTGTGTACCTACTTGAACAAGTAATGCCTTGTATGCATGTCCTTCTGAATGAAACGAAAGCGAAAAGTACGAAATACAAAACGAAATATGCAGTAAATAATTTCAACGGTATGTTATTGTGACATTGAAATACCATTTATTTGAGAAAATTTATTCCAGAATGTTCGGCCTAGTTTCAGTATCCACAAGAAAACTGGATACCTTCAGATCGATATTTGTACCGAATTCGTCCACTCAGTGTGAACACTCTGAACATTGCAGCATCACAACAACAGACCATCTACCACACAATTGAAGCATTGTAGTACAGTTCCCTCTGGTTCACTTGTTGGACGTACAGCAAGCAATTCATTTCGTAGCAGAAGTGAAGAAGAGCAAGCAAACACGAGCTCGGTTACCATAAACACGACGAGCGAAAATGGATCAGTTGCAGCAGGAGCAATGAATTTTAATTATGCTTCAGGCTTCGGTTCCATCTTCAACAACTGTACAATATCAAATGTAAATATAAATATACAATCTTCAAAATAAGATTATTTGTAAATATAAATGGCTTTTATAAAGACTTGATGTTGATTGATTAAAATTATAAATGTTGATTATTCAGAAATCTGATCTAACCATTTGAAATTCGATATTTTGCAACGAAAAAAATAGACACGCTGTCGTCACCGGGATAGCGGTGATTCCTATTGGCTCATTGCCGACCCCTTTTTATTTCTAATGCTGTGATTGGTTGGTCGAATTCTTCTGAGTTCTGCTGACGCTTTTCAGGGCAAAATGATTTTATCAGTTTCGATAGTGCCGCAATGTGGTCCGATATTTGTAATAAGTACATATAATTTATAATATTTATTACATAGAATCGATTTATAAAAGGATTACAACACGACAGCCGTGTTTGGATCGTCTCATCTCAACACTTGGGGGTGTCGAGAGACACTTGAAAGCTGAAAAATACTCTCCCTACGAGCTCTTGTTTTTCTGATGCTTTCTCGTGTCTCCCAACACCCCTCGTGTTTGGATGAGGTGATCCAGACACTGCTGCCGTGTGGTAATCCTTTATTGTAACAATAATGGTAATGTTAATGGCGTTTACAACTACAAGGTAATGGAATGATAATATATATAGGCTAAGTAAGTTAATAATGACAGATGTGATAATTTGATAAATGATAATGACAAACAATTTATTTATATATTTACATACCGTGCTTTATATTCCTCTCTACGATTAATTTACACGTAGGATATAATAGACTCTCAGCTGTCAATCACGTTTGGCGCGTGGTCACAAGCGTGACCAACATAGTGTAAAATTGTCTTCTACATTCTCTATTACTTTAACCATAAGGCGGTGCATGAAATAGAATCTACTCGTTTGATTTGCCTGAAGGGAGCTATCCAACTTCCTAGTAAACGCTTTACATGGAGTAAAGGAACTTTAAGCACCATTTTCAAGGCAACATATCAATAAGCATTGCATTGAAAACCTATCATTACATTAAGAGATGGATTATTTTCTCCAAAATCACCACAACAATGTCATCCACAATCTAAATTCTTCAATTTTGGGTGCCCCCTTTTACAATAGGTACAAAAAGGCAAGTGAGATTGATGTGATACAATGCAACCTATTTGTCAAACCTGGCTTCTCATCTTTAAAAAGTGAACATGATGGTGACCTTCTTCCTTATTGGAAGCCTCGATCTGACCTATTGAACTAGCGAATATTACTTGGATTTCACAGGACTGTAATGATGTGATGAAATGAACGACGTTTGATATATAACAACAATTTATAATTTTCAAAATGCCGCCATGAAAATAAATTTTACCTATCTAATTACAAAGAAGCAAAAACATGATAACTTACGGAAGCATAATAACAATAGATCCCGTAATTAACAATAGTAACCATTGTAATAATTTGATAAATAGAACAATAGAAATTGCATCGTTAGTATGGTTTAAACAGGTTAATGTGTGCATGTTTTTAATTATGTATTCTGTCTGATGATCGTTGAATAACATGAAACTTTAAGTAACAGTAAAAATGGTGTGTCTTTCTTGACTCTATTATTATTAACAACAATTTAGATATATTTCCAATATCGCTTGCAGAACAGAACAGATCTGAGGTTTTTCACTACGACAAATCACATGACATTATAGTGTATATCCCGGATATTGGGAGATTGCTTCTTTAGACTGAGAAAAATTTTCTATTCGTACATGTTCTTCTTGTGTTTTTACTTTGCGCGGTCATTTCTCCTTGAAAAATGCAGTCAAAGTGACGATTTTGGGTTAATTTTGTGTCTCACTCTTTTTCCTAGAACAGGAACCCGTTTATTTTCAACAAGAGAGTTTACACCGGAAAAAACACTAAACTTTTTACTTATTTGTCTCTAAATAGAAAACCGCCAAACCAAATGACAATCTGCTTTCGGAATGAAATTTTCAACGTTCAGCTGAAGATTTAGAGCTATATTAGATCAATTATCAAGATCCAGGTAGAGAGATGTAAGCCTCTAAAGTCAAACGTTTTTAGTTTTTGATTTTTCTCACTCAAGTGCTCACACAATTAACACCTCTTTGCGACTTCGTCTAAGAATAGTCGGCATAGTTGATGCGTATTCAAAATAGTCACACACCTTCAATAACCAGCAGCGATAACCTACTTAGACGAAGTCGTAAAGAGGTGCTAATCGCGTGAGCACTTAAGTGAGAAAAATCCAAAACTAAAAACTTTTGACTTTAGAGGCGTATATCTCTTTACCTGGATCTTGAGTATTGATCAAATATAGCTCTAAATCTTCAGCTAAAGGTTGAAAATTTCATTTCGAAAGCAGACTGTCATTTGTTTTAGCGGTTTTTTATTTAGAGACAAATAAGTAAAAGATTTAGTGTCTTTTCCGGTGTAAACCCTCTTGTGGAAAATAAGTGGGTTCCTGTTCGAGGAAAAAGAGTGAGACAGAAAAACGTAACTTTGATTACATTTTATAGGGGGAAATGCTTGCACAAAGTAAAAATACAAGAAGAACATGTAATGATAGAATATTTTTCTCTATCTAAAGAAGCAATCTCCCAATATCCGGGAAATACACTTTAACAATAACATTTACAATTCGCTACAGTGGTATAAATTACGTAATATGATACAATTTCCGCCGGAACACCTATCCTTGCTCAATAATTGCTTGATTTTATACGAAGATTTAATTGTCATTCCAACATTGTAAGGTCGAGCAATACTATATGAATAATTCCTTTAACTTAATAAATATTATTATAAAGATTTAAATTTAATTGATTAAAAAAAGATTGATATAATTATTATTTAGATAGATATAGATATGATTTACATTTTTCTTTATAAATGGCACTGTCAGCAATCGCTTTCATTGAGGATGGTGGACCTTTCCACAAACAAGAGCCTGCTTAATTTGGCTTTGTTTTATGTATTTGTCATTATTGGTTGAGGATCGTTTTTTGGTGGTCAATGGAGAAGATAATAATGTGGTTTACAAAGGAGAAGCTTTCTGAAATAGTTAAAAATTGATTAATATTATATTAATATTAGATGGGAGTTCCTGTCCGCCTTATATCTAACCCCCCTTGTTGTCTACCGTCCTGAATAGTCACTTCTTAGGACCTCGGTGACTATTCGAGGGTAGACGACTCGGGATCATTAGCTAATTGTTTTAGTAGAAACCAACTAGTGGTACAAGCAAAAACAAATAAAAAGAAATTAATTCAACTATTTATTCGCTTCTTGCATAATTAATTCTAAATACAACCATCAATCAAAGGCATCCATGACGACTGCAGAGTCGTGATTTGGAGGATAAATTTTAATTCGGCTTGATTCAGATTTAGTTTTTAAAACAAAACAGTATATTATTAACATTTAAAATACAGCCCCACAAAATAGCAAACTTGAGCAATGTAACTATACGACAAAATATAAACATATAAACAACAATCATTCGTATTACAAACTGCAAATATTTAAATATTTTTAGTATCTCAATTTGAGTATCTAAAAATATTTGAGTATTTGCAGTTTGTAATACGAAAGTTTGTTGTTTATAAACTTTAGCTGACTAGCGAACTAATCTGCAATAAAGTAGCAATGGAAAATGTGCGACAAGATTGTTGAATAAGATTAAAATTGTATATGCATAGCCTACCATTGAATAACTTCATCTCATATTTTGCTGCTTGGTTTGTTTTCTCAGGCACGGAATTTATAAGGCTCTTGTATAAAATATAAAATCAATTTGCGAATCGCTTGTTTACTTTTTGAAATTTGCGTGGCGTTCAATATGAGAAAATGGTGAACGATTGAGCAATCAATCAGAATGTAGATCATCGAATAGTACCCTAGTCGGTTTCGACTAAACGAAAATAGACCTCAGTAGCCTCAAGTTCCAATATTATGCAGTGAATCGGCTGTCCATTATGATGCTTCATCTCAATGCCTCCTCAATGCTTAATCTCATGTTGCAAGTGAATATGCTGAGACCGCAGTAAAGGCCAATGGTCAAATGTAAATATTCACTATACAAGTTTCCACAAAGCAATCATCGAGTATCGAAACACTCCAAGGAATGACATTGGAAAACATACAGCGGTCCAGAATTCCTATCAACCCTTGCTTCCTTTCAAAAGTCATGATTGCTGCAGACAAGAAAACAGCCATGCTGCAAGCAAATAAAAACAGTACTATATGACCAATATACTAAGCCATTGGACAATGTCACAGCTTGATATTTTGTTCTTATTTAGAATCCAAAAATACGAAGATGGGACTTAGTTGCTGAAATCATGTCTCAAGATCTCAAGATTCAATAGGAAGAAGCTATCGGGTAAAAAAGAAATAGGAAGGCTCCATCTGCGCAACGAAATTTGAAATCATTGAAAGCATCGATATCATTAAAATCATAAATTTTAAATCCCTATTTATAATTATTCCTGGTATAGTTTTAATTAATTCATAATCCTGTGAATGCTTATCTGACATTTTATATATTTTCAGTTCATTACTGTTCAATCTAGTTTTATTTTTAATATTTATTAAATATTACTTAAACAGGACAAGTTGCATATTGTGTATAAAACATTCGAAATTAATAAATAAATGGATATATATAACCGACAATATATCACATCGTTAATATGTCCCACAGTATCCCTTAACTCAAGATCCATCTGTTCCAGATTTCAATCCCGTTCCTCCAAGCCTCTGTCGCAGTGGTCGTATATCTAAACCTCCAATCAGACTTATCAATCTATGATGACATTATAGATAAAATAAATGTAAACTCTGTTACTCGATTGGTTGCATAGATCATTGACGAGATCAACGCAGTCAAAATACCAAGTTCTTGTATTCTAAAACATGTATTTTCTTAATAGCAAATTGTCAATATCTGATTGGTTTTTCTAAATTAACAATTGTAAATGTTACAAGTTATCAATTTAAATATATATACTAATTAACAAACAAATATATCTGTATGATAAATGCCTTCGTGCTTCGTGTTTGTCCGCAACCAATACTTTACAACTGCAGATAAAGCAACTCTAATTTAATAATGCTTTAACTCGGCGAATACTTTCAAACACTATACTTTTGTATTGCACGGCTTCGAACTCTGGGGAGACTTACACGAACTGATTTATAAAACGATTATGATATTACTTATATAAAAGAAAAGGCGTAACATTGAACTAATGCTCAAGCAAACAAACGATCCATCGTTTACAATAAGATAATAATTATTTTAGCTTGATAGTCATTAACCTCCGAAACGTGGCGTTGCAATATACGTCTAAACATTGCTCATTTTTAGCCAAATCAGCTATGTCCAGCATTATAGCATTATTGTGAACTGACTGAATACTAATATATACATTTTGGTGTTCAATTCTGACTCCTTTCTCTCGTCTCAATCTATTACACTGGTTAGAATTTGTGTGTGTTTTATTTGATCGAACTATGTGCTGGGATGATGGACGGAAGTTATTATTATGGGTATTTTAGAAAGGAAAAAAAGCTGATTCCCAATGGTTGAGGGAATGGAGCTACTTTTTCTACAAAACTCTTATCCTTGGGTCAAACAGACAGGTTTATAAAGTGAAATTCTAAAGTGAAATGAAATTGTTTTGAAAAGTTATAATAAAAAATCTGAAAAGGAAATCACTATTTTGATACAGGCGTAACGGACAAGTCTCTACTGATTTTCAAATGCAGCTGCATTGGTCATCAGCAGTATCAACTGATTTGTGATTCATAAGTTTAACTATTCATATAGAAGAGATTCATCAGTGGTTCGATTGATTTTCAAATTGTCATGGCATTGTGATCAAACGATTGTATTAAAAAGAATTATTTCAAAATATTGTAACTTCTATTTTATAAAGATGACAAGAGCCACAATTGTGTGATAATCAATATATAGTCTAGCCTCTTTGTTATGTAGCCTCATTTCTATGTCATATATATAAGTGTAGTGATACTAATATATTCACTCTGTTGATAACTCCACTGTGTGATTATCTTGAGTCATCGTCTAACGATTATCCTACATGGCGCTGCGAGTATAAACTTTATTCGTTTATTACAAACATCATTATTATTATTTTGAAATTTTTAACATGACTACTCCACCGTCGAGTATTGCCGATTCTACTGGCTCGTCTAATTCTACACAATCCCGTAACGAATCACAACATCAAACAACTAATAGTTACCGTCTACCGTCATCTATTAGAGCACCGTATCTGGACATTGCTATAGATCGCGGTGAAAATTTTGAGATATGGAGTGATCGTTGGTCAGCATACCATGAAATTTCTGGCCTTAAAGATCAGCCGTTGTCGACGCAATTGGCTGCAATGAAGTTATGCATTTCAACCGATACTTTTAAAGTTGTTAGAAATTTGTCAGCCGCTGATGCTTCCACGCCTGCTAACATTATTTCAGCACTTCGTCGTCATCTTCGTGGCCAGCTGAACGTGGTGATAGAAAGAAAAACTTTTAATCAACGAGAGCAACAAATCGGTGAGTCATTTGACGATTGGCTAACTGATCTGCGCGAGTTGTTAAAAACTTGCCACTATTGCACTCACTGTCAAGAGTGCAAGACTGAAGACTGTGTCCTAAGAGACAGAATTGTGAGCGGTATTTACGATGGAGATATCACTCAAAAATTACTTTCCATTGAAAAATTAACTTTAGAAAAAGCCATTGCTCAGTGCCGCTCCAAGGAAGCAGCACGTTTACACCGTAGTGATATTAAAGGTGATATTGAACCCTCAGTACATGCGGTTTAAAAACAAACAAATAAGAAAAATTTTACAGCATCTAATTCTAAGGACAATGTAAATGACAATGAAAAATGTTCTTACTGTGGTCGAAAACAACACGACCGTGATGATTGTCCTGCTACAAATTGCTTTTGTGGACAATGTGGCAAACAAGGGCATTTTTCGAATGTATGCCGTTCAAAAAGTAAGACCTCTAAGTCTACAACTCGCCCTCAAGGTCAAGTTGGGTCCATATTAGCAACAATAGGACGTAAAGCCCCATCTATCTCAGTCAAAATCGGTGGCCACGTAGCCAAACATGGTTCAATCAATGTAACACCCGACACAGGTGCAGACATTACTGCCGCCGGTCCTGCAATTTTGAAACAATTATGTATTGATAAAAATAATCTATTACCAGCTGACATTTCACCAAAAGCTGCCGATGGTCACAGTATAAAAGCCATAGGCCGTTTTCCGGCTGAATTTACCCTCGGGGGTACAACTGTGATTGATGACGTTTATGTCTTAGAAGGTGTCCCTGGTGTGTTTTTATCTTGGTATACTAGCCGTTCGTTAGGCATAATACCATCTCATTACCCAACACCATTACCAGCAACCTTTAATTCTATGGACAAGTCATCATTTGACCCCTTATTGAATACAATTGACAACAACAATTCAAATAACATTAACGTAGAAAATATTTTCAATGACTTCCCGGATGTATTTGACGGAAAAGTCAAAGCTATGCCTGGTGAACAATTTACTATTCGTCTATCTGATGACGCCACACCATTTTGTGTTACGACTCCAAGGCGTATTCCGTTTGCATATAAAGATAAATTAAAAACTGTATTAGATCAATTACAAACAGAGGGAATTATAGCCCCTGTAACAGAGCCAACGGATTGGTGCGCACCTATAGTTGTCGCCCCTAAGAAAAACTCTGACGATGTACGTCTTTGCGTCGACTTATCAAAATTAAATCGTTTTGTTAAACGTGAGCGTTACACATCACCAACGCCAGCTGAATCTATTGCTGACATTTCATCATCACATGCAAAAGTATTTACGACATTTGATGCATTGAAAGGCTATCATCAATGCCCTCTTGACCCCGTTAGTCAGGATCTAACAACATTTATAACGCCATTCGGCCGCTTTAAATATTTGCGGGCCCCGTTTGGCATATCTAGCATAAGTGAACATTATAATCGCCGTATGGACGAGGCTTTCTCTGGTCTTACCGGTTTCCGAAAAGTCGTCGATGACGTAATTATTTATGACAATTCACCAGCGACACACACACAACATGTACGCCAGTTTTTACAACGCTGTCGTGAACGTGGTATCTCGCTGAACAAAAACAAATTTCAATACGCAAAATCATTTGAACTTTCTTCTGATGGTTATACTATAGACAACAACATTATATCGGCTATAAAAGAATTCCCTCGCCCTGAAAATATAACTGAACTTAGATCGTTCTTAGGGCTAGTTAACCAATTATCTGCATTTACAAACACTATATCCGCCGCTGCGGAACCTCTCCGTCCCTTGTTACAAACACGGAATACATTTTATTGGACTGATGTTCATACTAATGCTTTTATTGAAGTTAAAAAAGCATTAATATCTGCCCCTGTACTGGCATATTACGACCCATCGAGACCTACAATGTTATCTACAGACGCAAGCCGCTTAAAAGGTCTAGGTTTTATATTACAGCAACAACAATTAGATGGTACTTGGCGTCTGGTTCAAGCGGGTTCGCGATTTCTAACGGATACAGAATCGCGCTACGCAATGATAGAGAGTTAGAGCTACTCGCTGTTGTATGGGCTACTACTAAATGCCATACATTCTTAATGGGCTTACCCACATTTGACGTTCATGTGGATCATAAGCCACTTGTGCCTATTTTGAACAATTTCAGGTTAGATGAAATTACCAACCCTCGGTTACAGAGATTACGGATGAAGTTGCTGCAGTACAATTTTAAAGTAACTTGGGTGCCTGGAAAAGATCATCACTCAGCAGATGCTCTTTCAAGGGCACCTGTGTCTACACCAAATGAGAACGATATATCAGGTGCACAAGAAACTACAGCATTTATCAACTCCGTATTAGCAATATCTCATGCCGACTCTCCACTAGACCTCCGTGTAAGTGATGTCCTTCACCATGGTAACCATGACAGCGAATACCAAGCACTACGTCAATTGGTACGAGATGGATTTCCTGACGTAAAAGACTCAGTGGACGACGCTCTACGACCATACTGGAATCTGCGACATCATCTTAGTATTGATGACGATCTCGTTCTATACGGTTGTCGCCTAATCATTCCGTCTCAATTACGACCATCAATTCTAGCTAAATTACACGAAGGACATCAAGGCGTTTATCGTACACGTCAACGTGCTAGAAACATTGTCTATTGGCCTGGCCTAGACTCAGCGATTGAACAAGTCACGCGTTCCTGTCAACCTTGCCAACAAGAATTACCTTCTCAAGGAAAAGAGCCTCTATGTTCTCGTCCTGCACCAACAAAAGCATTCGAAGAACTTCACGGTGACATTGGTACGTATGCTGCCCATCAATTCCTCGTTATTATTGATGCCTACTCTGGTTGGCCATTTATATTCAACCTTGGTAAGAATGCTCCTACAGGTACCGTTATAAACTCGCTAAGATCTGTATTTTGTCAGAGCTCAGTACCGAATACCTTTTGCTGTGATAATGGCCCACAATTTATAGCCAAAACATTTAATGACTTTTTACTTCAATGGGGCATCACCAAAAGCCCATCATCGCCATATTATCCACAGTCAAATGGCCGAGCCGAGGCTGGGATTAAATCAATGAAAAAACTGATTAGCCGTTGTTGGGATTCTTCTCGCTCATGTTTAAATGCTGACGAATGGACCAAAGCATTGTTACAATATAGAAATACGCCTGGTTCCGATGGTAGATCACCAGCTCAAATTGTATTTGGCCGTCCTGTACAAGACACGTTACCCGCACATCGTCGAACTTTCGATCCGAAATGGCAAAAATCGCAGCATGATGCTGAAGAACACGCTGCTGCCGCTCATGAAAAATTAGAACGCCGCTACAATGCCTCTGCACATCCATTACCATCTCTTGAAGTTGGCAACCATGTTGCAGTCCAACACCCAATCACCAAGGAATGGACTAAATACGGTATTATTGTTGAGGTATTATCTAATCGAAATTATTTTATCAAGTTAGTTAGTGGACGTTTACTTCGTCGCAATCACCGTCTTATCCGTCGCCGGTTTCCTACATCAATTTCTCCGTCGACATCTTCGGATGCAAGTACGACTACTACGACTACAGAATCTGCCTTTCCGACTTCAAATCCGGATCTTACAGCTCCGCGTCGTAGTACTAGAAACCGCCGCAAACCTCAAAGACTTATCGAAGAGAGCTAATTCTATTACCATTTATAATAATAGTACCAAATCACATTATAGCCACAAGCAATATTACGCATCAGAAATTTATTACGCTTATGAAATCTATTACGTATCAGAAATTTATTACGTTTATCACAGTATATTATTGCGTCTTGAGAAAATCTACAACGTACTTGCTGATTTATACTTTATTTCAATTAGCTACTAGTTTCGTATTAGTTTGATAAAATACTATTCTACCGTATTTTAAATTTACTTACTTTTAACAAATTAACACAATTATCATAACTTACTCAACTTGCTCAATTAATCATTTATTGGAAGCAGTTTGTCTTATCCTTCTGATAAATTTAGCTACAACATTTTGTTACTAGTACACTTACTCAAGATTATCCTTAGCCTATTTTCATTCTATTATAAATAGACTCCAAGGGGAGATGTGTGATAATCAATATATAGTCTAGCCTCTTTGTTATGTAGCCTCATTTCTATGTCATATATATAAGTGTAGTGATACTAATATATTCATTCTGTTGATAACTCCACTGTGTGATTATCTTGAGTCATCGTCTAACGATTATCCTACAACAATCTGCTTACGTTAGATAGTGTTACGAGCATTTATAAGTTTCTTCTATGACCATATAACAACGAAAGGTTAAAACAAAGGATAAGAATAATAATTTCAGTTTCGCATTATTACAATACATCTGTAATACTTTTTGTTAATCGTTATGTGTGTGTTTTGTATCACCTTGAATTATGACA
The DNA here is from genome assembly GCA_916610825.1 of Haliclystus octoradiatus. Lineage (NCBI taxonomy): Eukaryota > Metazoa > Cnidaria > Staurozoa > Stauromedusae > Haliclystidae > Haliclystus > Haliclystus octoradiatus. The sequence continues at coordinate 2,661,051 of OU744451.1, forward strand.
ACACGCTATCTGATTGGTCTCTTACAAAGGGCCTTTTATATTGGTCCCTGATCCATGCCCACGAAATTCTGAAAGCTTTGATGTCTATCTAGTTAATATTAACTATTTACTCATGAAAATTGCAATTGAAGATACCAGAATGGACAAAAATTGTTGTGTTCTTTTAATAAATATTATAACTTGCTTATTTTTAGAATGGATATGCTAACCATGGGATTCTTATCAAGAAATAGATGCTTACCCCATGGACAAGATTTTTATACTTATTATAAGAATTATTTTGCTTAATATAAGCAATATTTTGCTTGAAATAAGTTAATCATTTTTTGCTGTGTATAAATCTATTTCAATAAAATGATAATCTTCAGTGCTAACATCAAATTGTATCAAGTGTGCAAATTATGTGTCCCTGCTCCAATTCACGATTTTCTCTATTCAATGTTAAATTTTTATACGCTTGACATCTTTTATCAAGTGACCTATCAGTGCGAAACTTCAGATGACTTACTCAATTGATTCAAATAACGACGAGGTACCATAACAGATATCATACTTTACGAAGCACGATAGCAGAAAAAGAACTACATCAAAGATCTTTCCAGGTCAGTAACCCATCTACTTTAAAAGAGGATTAAAATGTGATCGTGATAACAGGAAATATTATGCTATTATTACGAAAATTATATTCAGGGACATCGCTAGAAAACTTTTGAATAGGGTCTAACAGAAGAATTTTCCTATGAAATTGGGATGAAATCACATAATATTGATTCCATTTTATTGGCTTTAAGTGAATTAAAAAGTGTTACAGGCCAGGGGGAAGACAGATTGACTACAAGTAACGATGACATTCTTCATGAAGTAAAATGTGTTATGAAAATTTTGGATCTATAATTTAATGTGCATGAATATTTTTTCCAACGTTCAGTTTAGAGTAACGTTTTGGGAAAATCCACACCTCATAATGTTAATGAAATCAACTTCGTTCGATTGATCTGTTTTTTCTTTCAATTTTTTCAATTTTTTTAGATGCAAGTATGTGACAAAACTTTCTTTCTGAATTCAAAACTTAAATTTTAAAAGTGCAAAAAAGTGCTCTTTATTTTCTTAAAAGATTAAACATTTTCGAAAAACGCTATACTTTCAGCTGTGTGTCGATATTGGTCGTGTGATTACGCCTGGCGCCTTGTGGAATAGTTGTACTTTTTATAGAGGAATTCGTTTATATTACACACATGTTTGTATATAATGGGAAGAGAATGAAAACGTATTAAAATTCAGGCATTGTCTGTCGTATTTCTAGTAGATTTCTTCTCATTGGCCTTGGGAATTATTTACATACTTTAATCATCTCAAGGGCAATTTTTACAGATTTCTAAAACATTTGTAGTGTACCATGAAAACATTTTGAAGCATATTTTTAGACTTTTCTTAATTTTTCACCTTTTCGTAAACTTTTTTTTCTGTTTTTTTATTAATATTCCTTCTCATTTTTAAGGTCATATAATTATTTGTTATTTATTTTAAATATATTTGGGGTATTATCTTCATTGTTCACGATCTGATACTTTTTAATGGGCATGCTGCATTATTTGAACAACCTTAAGAAGCGCAGTGAAATTTACCCTCGTGTTTCAATTGCTCAAAATAGTTGCTACCAATTCAACATCGCAGTTCGAAACGCAGAAATATAAAACGAATCAATTTTGATGTTGCAACTCATATATTCCAAGCATCCCGAAACTAATCAATAACCACATATGATGCTTATTTTGTTTCTGTCCTAGCCCAACAGTATCAAGTGTAATTGAAATACAAAATATAAGCAATTGATTTATGATTGGACGTGGTCAAAAACAGAATGGTACTTCGTTAATTTTCTTCTTCGTAAGAAATTTTAAATTTGATTTGTAAACAGAAATACAGTTTTAAATATACACAATTATCTCCATTATGTTTTATTTCACCAAAATTCTTCATTCAATAATTTACTACGAAATTCTCTAATGTTTTGTAGTTCATGAAACTGCTTTTTTAGTTTATCACCATCGAAATAACTCCTATCCTGACTACTTCAGATTTCATTGCTGTGAAAACACAGAACCGATGTGGTGATTTCATCATCATCATCATCATCATTATTTATTCAGTATCCCATGTAAGCTTAAAACAAGCTTATTTACAGGGGAGCTGATACATAATAGTTATAGTTATACTTGAGTGTAGTTATAAAGTTAAATATTAAAGGTAAAGTAGTACTGAAATTTGACCAGTGATGTTTTGAAAAAAATATTAAATTACTTAAAGTTGAATAAACTACGTTGATTTTTTTTTCAGATTTATATCAACATGGCTTCTCTGTGGATAGCTTTCCTCGTGTCATATTGTTTGGCATCATCCATGGGTCAATCAGCCAAATATTGCGGGTTAAGATTCAAATCTCAGGCTTTATTTGGTGATGATAATCAATATGAAGATTATACTCTTTATGTCACATCAACTAACTATAATGCAGCAGATAGTATTATTCATTACAGTCGTCTAAGTGGAAAGATAGATCAAAATATTCCATTAAGCAGTGGTATTTTTGTCGATTCAATACAAAATATTGCAGCCACATTTTGTGCAGATCCGAATATGCTATTCAATGCAGATGTTAATGGTGACGGTAGAGATGATTTATTGTGTGTTGCTGATGCTGATGGATCATTCACTGTGAAAATGAAAAATGTTAATGGATATGATTCCCCAAAAGCCTTTGCAACTAGCCCAGATTTTAAATGTTTAGGCCCTAATTTGGAAGTGCGTATTGGTGATTTTGATGGAAATAGTGCAGACGATATATTGTGTATTATATCAGATGCTTCATCTACTCGTGAAATATATAAGATTTATTACAATCAAGGTTGTCATACACGTCCAAGAAAAATGTCTAATTTAAAACATCATGACGATCATGAATTCCATTCAAATCTTGATTATCGTACTCAATATCGTTATGAGAGTATTCAACCATATCGTCACCATGGATGTAATCCAAATTTACCACAAATTCACATGCAAAAAGGTGCTCTACCATGCCGTGTTACAAATGAACAGTTTATTAGAATAGGTGATGTTAACGGAGATGGTAGAGACGACTTAATCTGTTGGGATTTTGGCGGTTCTACTAGTGGTGCTGTTGCTTATCATTTATCAGATCCAACTTCAATGTCATCTGTTTTCTCAGAAAAAATCCAAACACCCATGATTTGTGATGCAGCAATCTCAAAGGTTCTCCATGTTGCTAATGTTGATGATGATAGTGATGAGGATTTGATATGTGTTGACCAAAGTCTACAAGGTAATTTACCTTTCGTTTCATTTTTTGAAGATGGTGAATATAAACCAGTAACTAGTTTCACTGCAGCAGATTGTTTGCCATTCTGTACATCTACAACAGCTGTTTATTCTGCTGTCTTTATTGGTGATTTCAACAACGATGGCAGGAGTGATGTTTTATGCCGTTATACTGAAGCAACAGGAATTTACAACGAAATTGTATATGCTGAACCACTGTAGTTTGAAATTGAATATTGACTATTAACTCTTTGAATGCATTCATTTGATCACACTTAACTACTATATTGATGTAACATGGATGTTTACATTTAATATCTTGATGCTTGGGAGGGAAGTCATAACATACTTGGATATCAAAAAGATTCTGATAAACATTTAATAACTTGATGCAGTGCCGGGATATCATATGATAACTGCATATTTAGCTGGTCATCCAGTATGTTAGCTTGAATATTGAAAACATTCTAATCATCTTCTTAATTTTAACTATATTTTATCAGGAACTATTAGTAAAGTCCACGACTGTTTTTGATACCTTTTTCGTGAATGCCATCTTACTTTTCTATACGTGAAATGTTTTACAATAAAAGTTAAATGTTATTGAAATAATTAATTATTATTTGTTATTTCTATTGTTCATCTGTAATTTGTTGATCAGTGTTATGGTTAATTCAAATTTTCATTTAGAGTTGTATCTTTTTCTCTGATTTATTTATTCGTCAGTGATTTGCCTTATTTGAAACAAACTATATATAATCTCCCTAGCTTTTATGACAAGCTTAGAATATACATTCCATTTAAATGTTTTCTTTTCAAAATATGAATTTTTATTAGCTGGATTTGACAAATATCAGTGAGCATATTCTTTGGGGGATTATATAGAGTAGAAAATATTTTTGTTTTGCTAAACAACTAGCCTGCGTTACAGACCGCAATTCATTCACGAAAGAATAGAGTTTGTGTGAATTGCTCGGTTTTCTGTCCGGGCCTCGTATCAGAATAAGATTGATGTCACATAATTATGCAAGATTAAGGATTCACTTCAGTTGACATGATTGCAATAAGTTCTATTTTAGGCTTCGTAGCTATGACAATTAATTGGTCGAACAGAGGTGATGAATTTATCATCTAAGAACAATAGATTTACCATGCATCGATCAGAAACTTCCGCTCTACGTTTTCGTAGAGTGGCTGGACAGAGAACTGTGGAAATCACACAGACCCTATTCTTTTGCGAATGAATCGCGGTCTGTAACGCAGACTACTAAACAATTAGAGCGAAACAAATTGTATACTTTTCCGTATTATATCCTGTTGTTAACGCTGTATTATCCTTTTGTCTAGTGGTAATCTTATAGTAATAACAATAGCATTCTATAGCGGATATTCATTGCTGTTTTATATATGCGCTTTACAAGTTCAAAATTAATGATATGTTTACAATGTAATTAAAATCTAAGAGCGAATTACAATAATCCAGTTGAGCAGTAACAGAAGAATGGAGAAGAATTTCAGCAACTTCGGCATTAACAAATTTCCTAACCTTTGAAATGTTTCTTAAATGATAGAAAGATTTCTTAGACAATTTGGAAACATGAAGACATTTTATTAGTTTAATAAAAGATCAGACAGACAAGAATGTGAAGTGCGATGATAAATAATAATTATATTGCATTAAGCTTGTTTTTTTAGCTTTTGCAGTCAATGTTTACGCTTCGAATAACAGAGGAATGACTTCGTCAAGAAAACTTTACGGCAGGTCTTAAACGCGGAACACTACCTAAGAGTTAAAATAGAGGCTTCAATTGTGTTTTCGAGTATCGGAATGAGATCAGTAATCTGCCGCCTTTCCTGTCATTTATCAGCCGCTATTAGCTGAAAAACACAAGTGCAGTGAATGAACTGGGAAAATGGACATGAAAGCAAATCCGATCAAGAGGCGACAATATTCATTGCTTCGATCTTCAGTCAGTTTGAGTCTATGTTATTATTTCTATTTGGTGATAAAAAACATTTATAATGGAGTGTAGAGTTTACGATGTTATATGAATGCATACTGTATAATTGTATATGATCAGAATGTCTTAAAAGCAATGCATCCATCTTACCAAGCATCTTACTCTCTAATCAATCAAGTTATATATTTACTAAATAAAAAATCGAATCAAGAAAGAGACCTACGAATTCCCGCTACTCCAGTTTCACAAATCATACCATTGGCGATCATCAGGCAAGACTCACTCATTTTTATTTATTGTAAAGCTCTGATTTTGAATATCGCTCACTACCAACGCAACTATTTATACAAACATGTACCAATGTGATACCGTATGGCTCTTTTAATAGTATGAAACATTTTGAGATAAATTACATGAAATATCTGATTACTATCTAACTACTTATTTTTATTTCTATGACTGGTACCATTGATGGCTCAGGATCAGGAAGGCCAAAATTACATCGGTTCGACGGAGGGAACCTTCAAACAAAGATACACTCAGCATATGATGTCATTCAAACACAGAAAATATATTAACAGCACACAACTTTCGAAATACATTTGGAGACTAAAAGATAGGAAAGAAAACTACAAAATTGAATGGACCTGCCTAGCTAAAGCGAAAGCATACAGCAATAAATCAAAAAAATGCCATCTATGCCTAATTGAAAAGTACCACATCATTTGCACTAAAGATGATCTATTGAATAAAAAGTCTGAACTCATTTCCAAATGTAGACATGAGAATAAATTTTACCTAACTAATTATAAATCCGTGAAAACATAATATATATTTTCTAATTTATTTATGCAGATGATAACTAACCAAGCGATATAGGAAATAGCAACAATGCAATTTATTTCTAGCATCAAAATTCTTTGTTCTGTTAAACAATAACTGTAGGTTTGTAAATCGATATAGGCCGAACTGTATGTTTTTCATTAATTAGTTTATTTGTCTGATGATTGCGTAAGCATGAAACTATTAGTAACAATTATGAATGTGTAGTCTTTGACTCCTTTTATTATATATATATATATTTTCATTTTCATTTATTATATATATATATATATAATAATAAAGCAATTGTGTGGGCAAAACATCTATTTGAGTGCTCAATGCTAAAAGCAGAGCAATATAAATAGTAGATCAAAGATCATGAGTTTATTCCGTTACTCTGAGTTTCGCGTAAAGACGCTCTTCAGACGGTTTTATTAAATGAAAAATCATTACGGTGTGCTCAAGTATATATACATGACTTAATGAAGCGTTTCTATTGCTTAAATATATTTATTACATTCTATTGTATTATCGATGCTATTGTTAAATATCTACTTGTTATTCTTATAGTTTCTTAAATAATATTTGTTCTCGTGGCGGCACTTAGAAATGAGCTCCGTTCTTTTATTTAGTAAATTGTCATGTTTATAATAAATTATATGGAATTTCTCCGTTAGGCATAGGTTACATTTTTTAGTTTTGTTACTATAGTTTCATTAAGTCATACTTGAGCACACTGTTATGATTTTTCATTTAAAAAAACCGTCTGAAGAGCGTCTTTACGCGAAACACTGAGTAACGGAATAAACTCGTGATCTTTGATCTACTATTTATATATATATATATATAATAATAAAATTTATGTTTATCTAATAGCAGTTTCACGCTTTTCACAGCGATCTTCAGACTGATCTAAAAAATCTTTTAGTACCACCGTCTGAAGATCGCAATAAAAGCGTGAAACTCCGAGTTACGGAAAAGGCTTTGCCTCGTCTCTGTTTTTTACTCTCTCTATATATATATATACAACATAGAATTGACTATGAAACATTAGAAATAATGAGTAATTGGAATTTCTCATCAAGTTTCGAAGAATCATTCATAATCGATCATATTGATACTAGCACGTATTATATACTATGGGAAAAATATGCAAGAAAATAATGATATATATTCTAAGCAAAGCAGAAAACATTTTATGGTAAAAAGACGGATTTCAATGAAAAAAGGAAAAATGAGAAGCATCATATTTTTCATTTCACATCAAGCAGCAGCGGATCCAGGAAAAAAGCCGACTAATAGAAATCAAACAGGGACAACAGCATGCTGTGACTCAAAAGCCGCCAAGAAAAAAGCATTATTCATGTCATCATGTGCATTGCTTTTTAAACATGTTTGTTTACTGGCTCGGATATTTATTCTGCAAGTATCTCAATGAAATAGTTTATGACTCCACAAATATTCACCGTATTTGCTTTTTACTTTTTATTGCTTGCCACTTTGCCAGTTTATAAAGCCATATTTAGATAATTATCAGTTGTTTGGTATTTTCATAAATTTCTTGAAATCGACGGGGTCAAGCTCGGCTATGGTGAACTGGCGTTATTGGCGTTAACCAATCAAATTGCAAGAATAAATCGTAGCAGATCCTTGATATGTTCTAAAATAACATAGAGTTAATTATTCCATTAATAATAAATTGTAAAAATGTTCAATTCGTCATGTATAGAAAGTTCAATAATAAAATTCACAATAATATCAAGTGTGATTGAGATACAAAATATAAGCCATTGATATATCATAAAACAGAATGGTACTTCGTCATTTTTCTTCTTCGTAAGAAATTTTAAATTTGATTTGTAAACAGGAAAACAATTTCAAATATACACAATTATCTTCATTATATGTTTTATTTCAACCAAATTTTTTATTCATTATTTTAATTGGAAATGTTCTAATGTTTTCAATTCATGAAACTGCTTTTTAGGTTATCGCCATCGAAATACCTCCTATCCTGACTACTTCAGATTCCATTGCCATTGTTGTGAAAACAAAAAATCGATTTTGTGATGTCAGGACTGATGATTGACGTGAGGTTTTGAAAAAAAGGATTCCAATATTGAAAGTCAAATGAACTACGTTTATTTATTTTTTGTAGGGTCAATCCATGGGTCAATCAGCCAAATATTGGGGGATAAGATTCAAATCTCAGGCTTTGTTTGGTGATAGTGGTGTTTATGATGATTATACTGTTCATGTCACATCAACTGTCTATGATGTAGGAGATACGATTATTCATTATGATCCAGCTGGAATGATAGATCAAAATATTCCATAAAGTTGTGGTACTTTTGTCGATTCTACACAAAATATTTCGAAAAGTACCACATCATTTGCACTAAAGATGATCTATTGAATAAAAAGTCTGAACTCATTTCCAAATGTAGACATGAGAATAAATTTTACCTAACTAATTATAAATCCGTGAAAACATAATATATATTTTCTAATTTATTTATGCAGATGATAACTAACCAAGCGATATAGGAAATAGCAACAATGCAATTTATTTCTAGCATCAAAATTCTTTGTTCTGTTAAACAATAACTGTAGGTTTGTAAATCGATATAGGCCGAACTGTATGTTTTTCATTAATTAGTTTATTTGTCTGATGATTGCGTAAGCATGAAACTATTAGTAACAATTATGAATGTGTAGTCTTTGACTCCTTTTATTATATATATATATTTTTTCATTTTCATTTATTATATATATATATATATAATAATAAAGCAATTGTGTGGGCAAAACATCAATTTGACTGCTCAATGCTAAAAGCAGAGCAATATAAATAGTAGATCAAAGATCATGAGTTTATTCCGTTACTCTGAGTTTCGCGTAAAGACGCTCTTCAGACGGTTTTATTAAATGAAAAATCATTACGGTGTGCTCAAGTATATATACATGACTTAATGAAGCGTTTCTATTGCTTAAATATATTTATTACATTCTATTGTATTATCGATGCTATTGTTAAATATCTACTTGTTATTCTTATAGTTTCTTAAATAATATTTGTTCTCGTGGCGGCACTTAGAAATGAGCTCCGTTCTTTTATTTAGTAAATTGTCATGTTTATAATAAATTATATGGAATTTCTCCGTTAGGCATAGGTTACATTTTTTAGTTTTGTTACTATAGTTTCATTAAGTCATACTTGAGCACACTGTTATGATTTTTCATTTAAAAAAACCGTCTGAAGAGCGTCTTTACGCGAAACACTGAGTAACGGAATAAACTCGTGATCTTTGATCTACTATTTATATATATATATATATAATAATAAAATTTATGTTTATCTAATAGCAGTTTCACGCTTTTCACAGCGATCTTCAGACTGATCTAAAAAATCTTTTAGTACCACCGTCTGAAGATCGCAATAAAAGCGTGAAACTCCGAGTTACGGAAAAGGCTTTGCCTCGTCTCTGTTTTTTACTCTCTATATATATATATATATACAACATAGAATTGACTATGAAACATTAGAAATAATGAGTAATTGGAATTTCTCATCAAGTTTCGAAGAATCATTCATAATCGATCATATTGATACTAGCACGTATTATATACTATGGGAAAAATATGCAAGAAAATAATGATATATATTCTAAGCAAAGCAGAAAACATTTTATGGGAAAAAGACGGATTTCAATGAAAAAAGGAAAAATGAGAAGCATCATATTTTTCATTTCACATCAAGCAGCAGCGGATCCAGGAAAAAAGCCGACTGTCACTTTAGGGGTGGAACCCCTCCCCATTTGGGAAATGCAGGAAGTCTCCCTAACTCTTATTTCACGGTCAATTTTATAACCTCTAATGTAAGTATTTCAGTGCAGTTTGTAATTTGAGAATAGAAATCAAACAGGGACAACAGCATGCTGTGACTCAAAAGCCGCCAAGAAAAAAGCATTATTCATGTCATCATGTGCATTGCTTTTTAAACATGTTTGTTTACTGGCTCGGATATTTATTCTGCAAGTATCTCAATGAAATAGTTTATGACTCCACAAATATTCACCGTATTTGCTTTTTACTTTTTATTGCTTGCCACTTTGCCAGTTTATAAAGCCATATTTAGATAATTATCAGTTGTTTGGTATTTTCATAAATTTTTTGAAATCGACGGGGTCAAGCTCGGCTATGGTGAACTGGCGTTATTGGCGTTAACCAATCAAATTGCAAGAATAAATCGTAGCAGATCCTTGATATGTTCTAAAATAACATAGAGTTAATTATTCCATTAATAATAAATTGTAAAAATGTTCAATTCGTCATGTATAGAAAGTTCAATAATAAAATTCACAATAATATCAAGTGTGATTGAGATACAAAATATAAGCCATTGATATATCATAAAACAGAATGGTACTTCGTCATTTTTCTTCTTCGTAAGAAATTTTAAATTTGATTTGTAAACAGGAAAACAATTTCAAATATACACAATTATCTTCATTATATGTTTTATTTCAACCAAATTTTTTATTCATTATTTTAATTGGAAATGTTCTAATGTTTTCAATTCATGAAACTGCTTTTTAGGTTATCGCCATCGAAATACCTCCTATCCTGACTACTTCAGATTCCATTGCCATTGTTGTGAAAACAAAAAATCGATTTTGTGATGTCAGGACTGATGATTGACGTAAGGTTTTGAAAAAAAGGATTCCAATATTGAAAGTCAAATGAACTACGTTTATTTATTTTTTGTAGGGTCAATCCATGGGTCAATCAGCCAAATATTGGGGGATAAGATTCAAATCTCAGGCTTTGTTTGGTGATAGTGGTGTTTATGATGATTATACTGTTCATGTCACATCAACTGTCTATGATGTAGGAGATACGATTATTCATTATGATCCAGCTGGAATGATAGATCAAAATATTCCATAAAGTTGTGGTACTTTTGTCGATTCTACACAAAATATTTCAGCTACATTTTGTGCAGTTCCTGATCTGCTTATCAATGCAGATGCTAATGGTGACGGTGGAGATGATTTATTTTGTGTTTCTTATGCGGATGGATCATTCACTGTGAAAATGAAAAATGTTAATGGCTATGATTCACCTAAAGCCTTTGCAAGTAGCCCATATTTTAAATGTTTAGCCTCTGAATTGTATATTGGTGATTTTGATGGTAATAGTGCAGGCGATCTATTATGTATTACATCATTTATTAGATCCGACTTCAATGTTATCTGTTTTCTCAGACAAAATACAAACACCGATGATTTGTGATATAGATTCAATATTTCTCTTTGTTGATAATGATAACGGATTGATATGTGATGGCTACATTTCACAAGCTCAGATTTATTCACACCTTATGTGTCATTTTATGAAGATGCTGAATATAAACCAATAACTAAATTCACAGGTTGTTTACCATTTTATACATGAGCGACAGCTGTACTTTCTGTTGTATTTACTGGTGATTTTAACAACGATTGTAGGAGTGATGTTTTATGCCATTACTCTGAAACATCTACGTCAAATATTTACAACTAAATTTTATTTGCTGATCCATTGTAGTTGATTTTGAATAATGAGTATCAACTCTTTGAATGCATCCGTGTGATCACACTATATACTATACTATGTTGATATGAAGTTCAAGTTGGCAAATTTTATTCGTTACATTTGACAAATATCAGTGAGCACATTCTATTGGAATTAAATATTGTAGAAAGTAGTTTTGCTGTATACATGTGGTGTAATTGGTTATAAAAAATAATAATTGTGAATGGATAATAATCTTCTTGCAGTTTGATCGACAACATAATGAGACTGATTTGACTCTTAATTTGAATTAACTTTTGGCAATGGCTGATTCCGATGATTGTTTAACTTCTAAAACTGCCAGAGACATCTCTTAAAAATGAATTTACTGCTTGTTGTATTAACATTGATAGAAAGACTGGAAAAATTATTTATGTTATAATATTAGATCTGATTAGATTAATGCTAAATCTTGATTATCTTAGATTGCCCCTCAATGATTCATTTATACTTCATTATGAGGCCACCTTGTTTAAGGCCTTGTGGCATATTAGAATAATCAGAATAGAGCAGCCATCTTGAATACACGAAATACCTGACTAGTCTTTCAATATATAGATATATTTGTACTTCATTCTTATAATATAACATGGTGTCAGATTAAGAAATATAGGTCATAATAATAATAGTAATTTTAGTTTTATATAGCGCTTAAACTATATAAGGAATATATTCTAAAGCGCTTTGCAAGAGTATCGACGTTTCGATAAATTATAAAAAGAATCAAATGCCTATACTATACCTATACTAGTAGAATTTAAAATGTTAAAATGTTTATGTTCAAATGTTCAATATTAAATTGTTTATGTTTAAAATGCTCAATGTTTAAAAATTAATAAGCTAAAAATTTAAAATCAATATTATATTATTTAAAAGTTTTATCATGTAAAATATGCAATATTGAATAAGTGTGTTTTCAAATTCCGCTTGAAATTGTCCAAATTTTTAGCATTTCTGATATATTCAGATAGAGAGTTCCAAACTGTTGGTCCTGCTACTGCAAAGGCACGGTCTCCGTATGTCTTGCACTGGGTTCTGGGAATTGTCAATAAATTGCTACAAACAGATCTGAACTGATATTTTGAGGTAAGGCGTTTTTTCCCAGAAGTTGTTCGATGTACGTTGGTGCATTTCCATGTAAAGCTTTATGCGCCATGAGAGCAGTTTTGAATATGATACGTTCTTTGACAGGTAACCAATGGAGCTCTATCATAACTGGTGCGATGTCATCAAATTTGGCTTTATTACACAGAATTCGGGCAGCAGTATTAAGTACTTAATGCTGCATGTGATATTCGGATAAGGGTAGGCCGTAAAGAAGGGAAGTACAATAGTCCAAATGAGAAGTTACAAAGGCATGGATTAGTAATTGTACAGATGATTTTGACAAAATTTTCTAATCTGTTAGATGTTATATATTATCCCCTGAAGGCTCTGGAACATACTTTACCTATGTGGATTTTCATTGTGGCATTTTGATCAAACCAATCTCCGAGATTTTTCACATGGCTTACAGTTGTGATGTTAGCATTTCAAACGTTCAATTTGTTAATGGATAGCTTTGCTAATTGCTGCCGAGATCCAATAACAATAAGATCTGTCTTACTCTCGTTGAATAGAAGAGAATCGCTCGTCATCCATTGGCACACATCAGTAATACAATTCTCCATTATTCCTTGGGCTGACATTTCAGCTGCTGGTGAAGGCTTAAATGAAAGATAGAGCTGGGTGTCATCAGCATATCCATGGATGGTAGGAAGATTTTTTTGAGACAGTTCTAAAAAGGCCAGATATATATAATAGAAATAGAATTGGCCCCAAACAGCTTCCCTGTGGTACACCAGATGACATTTTGAATGATGCAAATAACTTGTCGCCAACAGTAACGTGCTGATGCGTGTTCGATAGGTATGATTCTATCCATTTCTGTGCATTATCTGTGACACCAAAGTCTTTTAGCAGAATGTCAGTAAGTAGTTGATGGTCGATTGTATCAAAGGCAGCGCTGAGGTCCAACATGATAAGTAAAGTAACTTCTTGTTTATCGCAATTCATCAAAACGTCATTCATTACTTTTAACAACGCAGTTTGTGTTAAGTGGTATTGGCGGTATGATGATTGACCAATGGGAAGAGGTGCATTTGAATTGCAGTGAGGCAATAGTTGAATGATGGCGGCCTTTTCAGAAGCCTTTCCAATGAAAAACAGAAAATTTGAAAAATAGAAAATTTTCTCAAGTCCAAGTTTTTTCAATAATGGAAATACTAGTGATGTTTTGCAGTTATCTGGAACTGTGCCTTCTTTGAAGAACATATTGATCATTTTTGTGATGAATGATGCTAATTCATCAGCACATATCTTTAATAGCGACGTTGGCAAAGGATCCAATTGACATGTTGCATTGCTTGACCCATGTATAATTTTCCGTACTTCTTCAATGCTAATCGGTGAAAATGTTGTTAGTTTCACGCTGACATCACGGGGTTCCAGTACTGACGGTTGAGCATTCATTTCTTTTATAGTTGTTTTAATAGCCTCGATTTTTTGACAAAAGAAATTGGTCTTTGTGTTGGGGCATTTTGTTTTCCTGTGGCTCCTTTGTTAATGAGTTGATAATCTGGAACAATTTCTTGGAATTTCCTGAGCATTTGTCAATCATATCTGTGCAGTACTTACATTTCGAATTCTGTAGGATAAAGCTGTACTGATCTCTAACTTCAATGTAATTACTCCGATCTTCTCGAGTTTTCTTCATTTTCGTTTCAGTTGTTTTAATTCATCAGTATGCCACGGTACCCTAGATCTGATGACCATAGTTCGTGTTTTGAGAGGAGCATGCTCTTGCAGTATTTGTGATAACGTGCTATTGTAGCAACTTAAAAGTTCGTTGATATTTTCGGATAAGTTTTCATACAATGCTGATGACGTGATATCAGTTTTGAACCTAGCGTGGTTTATCTGCTTTAATTTCCGATATTTTGTTTCTTTTTTAATTAAGTGTGGACGATGAATGTCAAGCTCACACTCAACAAATGAATGATCCGATAAGGTCAGGGTTGGTCGAATTGATGATAAAATCAGATTGTTACTTGACCTTGTAATAAGTAGATCAAGCCAATATCCAGAAGAATGGGTTGAAAAGCTGACATGTTGCAGAAGTCCGAAGGTCTGAAGGAGTTCATCAAAACGTCTTGCATCACTGTTGTAATTTAAATCGTCGACATGAAAGTTGAAATCACCAGTAATTAGCAGGCTTTGAGAGGAAATATCTATGATTTCAAGATAGGATGAAAATTCACTTATAAACTTTACAGATAACGCAGAATGATTTACTGAAGACGGAGGTCAATAAATGATAACTGATTTGATAGTTTGGTTTTTAAATGTGAAATTCCATTCAGAATATTCAAAAGATTGAGTTTGATTTGCATCTATCTTTTTCATATTTATTGTATCTCTATACAGCACTCCAGTATCCCCACCAGCTCGATTGGTCTGTCTTGAAAAATGTTAGAACATATATCCGAGTGGAGATAGTGCTTCAACACTGACAGAGTCTCTCTCTTGTAGCCATGTTTATGTAAAGGTGCATACATCAATACTTGGTGTAGAAGTCTATATTGACGATATTCTTGTCCATTGTAAAGATGAAGAGGAACACGACAAGAGACAGGAAGCTGTTTTACAGGGGTGTAGAAAAATCAATCTAACGTAAATCAAGAAAAATTAGAAATTTTTGTATGAAGGAGCTCAAATATCTTGTACAGATAGTGAGTGGCAATGGAATCAGAATCAATCAAAATCGTATACAGGACTTTCGTAGGATGCCATCACCGAAAAGCAAAGATGATCTGCAACGAATTCTTGGCATGGTATATGTTGCAAAATTTTGTCCAAATCTGTCAGAAAAGGCTTCATCTCTGCGTGATGTTTTAAAAGAAGATGTTGAATTCACATTGGATGAGAATCAAGAATAGGCATTAGCAGCAATTAAAGAAATGATTGGCTCAGCACATACACTAGGACACTTCAATGGCAAATACCAGTAACATTATCTGTAGACGAATCAAAAGTGGGTTCAGGTGCAGTATTGATACGAGCTGGACGACCAGTTGAGTATGCTTCATGTACATTAGCAACTGCTCAAAAAACTATGCTCAAATCGAGAAAAAAACGTTAGCTGTACAATATGGGACTATAAGGTTTCACCAATACGTATTACAAGCCTATTTTAGGTGTCTCTCCTCGCCTGGGAAGAATGCGGTTATGGTGTTTACAATATGAGATTTCTCTCGAATGCAGACCTGGAAAAGAACTAATCTTAGCAGACATAGGCACTGTCAAGAGCATATTTAGATATAATGAATTTGATGATCTAATAGAACAAGAAACCGGGACAAGAAATCACCAGAATATGTGATATAGTAGCCATCGAAAAGGATGCTACATTGCAAGCAATACTAAATTGTATCAATAATGGCTGGCCTGTTAGAAAAGACCTACTACCGGCCGCGGTCAATCCTCTTTGGCAGAGCAGGACAATATCTGTCTTTACTCAGGCATGTTGCTTTTAAACAGTCAATTGGTGATACCATCCACACTCAGTAGAGAAATTCTAAATCAAATTCATAGTGGAAATTTTGGCATTTCTAAATGATAGGAAAGGGCAAAAAATCTGCATATTGGCCGGGTTATGCCATTTAATTTAAGGACATGTTAGAGGCATGTGGAATCTGCCAGAGAATTAGAAATTCTAATGCTAATGAACCTCTCATGCAATATCCGATTCCAGAATACTCATACAAAACGGTACCGGCAGACTTGTTCGAGTTAGACGGGAATCACTACCTTGTTCTTGTGGACCTCTACTCAAAACGGCCCAATGTGATCCCCGTTACTCAAACACAAACATTAAATGCAACAAAATAATTATTGAAGAATTTTACTAACTACTGCATTCCAGAGCTCTGATTAGTGGTTATGGCCCACAATATGGAAGCCGAGAAATGAGAGAATTTAGCAAGTCACTAGATATGCAACACATAACATCTTTATTCCTCATTACCCACAATCAAATGGTTCTGCGGAACGTCACGAGCAGAATGGGAAGATTCATCTGAAGAAAATGCTAGATGACGGCAAAGACTTGCAGGAGACTATGATGGCAATGCGTAACACTCCAATTGGCGGTGGTCTACCCTCACCAGCAACACTTCTAAAAGGCCGGGTGCTTCGAAACAGACTTTAAAAGTATCCAAATAAGCTACAGACAGAGGTCTGGAAACCATCTACCGTTCGCAACTTGTTAGCACAGCGACAAGGACAAGCTTCGTGGTACTACCAACAATCGTCAGGAGAAAAGAAGTGTACTTTAGCCTGGCCAGGAAGTACCAGGTCACAGATACGGTAAACAATAGTTGCCTGCTACTGTAATTCGTCATGATGAATCGCCAAAACCTACATCATTGAGACACCATCAGGTCAAATACTTCGTCGCACAAGAACTCATCTTAATGCAGATAGAAGCACTAAGGAGGACAGTTATCCACTTCCAATTCAACTCCACAGCGTATGCAGAACAATACAAGTAATCAACCTGAATGTTCTATTCGAGGGGGAAAATGATTGCATCGAAACAGAAGTTAAAAAAGAAAACGAGGAAATGGGGAATACAATAGACCCAACAACATCATCACGCATTAGACGACAGATTGTAAAACCCGCAAGATTTTCATGATAACTTTTAATATAGTAAAAGAGAAGATGATATAATGTTAGATCTGATCGGATTAATGGCAAGTCTTGATTATCTTAGATTGCTTCTTAATGATTCATTTATACTTCATTACGAGGCTTCCTTGTTTAAGGCCATGTGGAATATTAGAAAAACCAGAATAAAGCAGCCATCTTGAATACATGAACTAGCTGACTAGTCTTTGATTATATATATCTATACTTCATTCTTAATAATATAACAATTTGAATTTACCTTTTTACATGTTTTGACTAAATTATACTCCCCATGACTCCCACGAGACTCTGGACTAAGTAAACAAATAACGCTGTGCTTTTATGATTTAGCCATCGCAATTGTCTATTTTGAAAATGAATATGTGTCGGTCTGGTGTAGCGTGACTAATTTATGCATGTTCTAACAAGTTGAGCACGCTCCCAAAACTAGACAGAAGGCCATAATGCACAGACCTAGATGAAAAACATATCTTGAACAAATTCTGTAGCAGAATTTTTAAAATTAAAGTTAAAATAGAAGCAAACCAAGAGAGTTGAGAGAGGAAAGTTGATGCAATTCGCAAAAAAACAATACTAGTTCAGCTCAAAGACAACAAGAGGTTATTATTGAAATCCACCAGCAAATTAAAATATCTGTCGCTACCGAAAGTATTTGCATTTCACGTGACTACACAGTCACTGAACAGAATTTTCTTTCCCCTGCAGGTTAAATTCCATTGCGCTTCGATGGTGTTGTTCAAATGGAACTTTGGCAGAATAACTATAAAAATTTCACTAGAATGTTTTGCCTACTGGCCTGCTTGTTTGACACCAACTATTGATTGTAAAATACATTCTGGGGATCGAAGAGCTTCCTGACGGATGAGAAAAGGTCTGTGCTGTTTCTTTTTCCTTTGCGTTTGTTATTCAACGTTAATTTTATTCGTGACAAATCTGCTTAAAGCCCCCAGGAAATGACCACAATGCTATGGGGTGGTGGGGCTGATTAGATTAAGAAACACTGATATCACCACCTAGCATTTCAGAGATCATTTGCTTCGCATCAATAAATACATCGTGATTGCTTCAATCAAGCTATCAGGTCAACCCAGTCTACAAACTGTGAACAATTATGTTACTAAATACTTCACATTTATCTTTAAACACCTTTTCCCTAATGTAGCTCCATAACTTTGTTGGCATATATTGCAGTGTTACATTCTTATAATGAACTTATAACTGATTTTTCCGTAAGCAAGCACAAATTAATTGAAAAATAGAATTCAGATGTTTTTCTTCAAATGAAATTTTTTAATAGTGTTGATTAGAGAGATTTGCATCGGAACTGGATTATGGATGATGAGAGTGACTTATGGAACGACCCGTAATTGGTCCATCCACACAATTATATTACTGTTTCTTGTCTACATGAGAGAAAAAAATTTTTTAGGGAATATACTTTTCAACGGGATTGGTTTTCAGAAACAATGGGCTCCAGTTGATTGGTTAGGAAACGTGATTTCAGTGGAGCATTTAAAAGCTAGCTTTCACCAAAGTCAATTTATTGCTCGCAGGAAGCTTTGTTACGAATATCAATATTAGGAATGTTGGAAAACAAACTAAGATCGCAATCACTGCTTTTCCACAAAACATATATGATTCATTATCTTAAATTAGTTATCGCTACAAATATAAATGATGACTGATTATTTAATCCAGAAAGGGAGACCGGGAAATATTATTTTGAAACTATAGTCATTAACAGTTTTCGGCCAAGTCTCAATACTGTTTTGAAAATGCGGCTGCGTTGATTTGACATCGAATATCCAAATAAGTGTCATATGTAGACCACCTATACTGTAATACCAACTGATCGATGATTCATAAGTTTAACTATGCGTGGAAGAGATTCGTGAAGCCATATTCTATTGATTTCAAATCGTCATGACATTGTGTTCAAAACATTGTATTAATAGAAAGGAATTATTTCAAAGTATTGTAACTTCTATTTAATAAAAATGACAATTGCCACTTGGGATGTTATTGTCGGCTTACGTGGGATGTTAGTACGAGACAATATAACAACGAAAGGTTAAAAGACGATAAGAATAGCAATGTATAAGTTTTACATTATTACAATACATCTGTAACACTTTTTGTTAATCGTTATGTGTGTCTTTGAATTTTGACAACACGCTATCTGATTGGTCTCTTACAAAAGTCTCTTACATTTGTCCCTGATCCATGCCCAGGGAAATTCTGGAAACTTTGATGTCTATCCAGTTGATATTAACTATTTATTCGTGAGTGCAATTATAGATACAAGAATGGACAAGCGTTGTTGCGTTTTTAATGTTATATTTCTATGATAATCTTCAGTGCTAACATCAAATTATATCAAGTGTGCAAATTATTTCCTTGCTCAAATTCACAATTTCCTCTATTCAATCTTAAAATCTTACGCTTGATATGTTTTATCAAACCTTATTTCGTTTTGATCGGGGTTCGGTAGTCACACATCAGGGGGTGAGACCTCATGCGACTTACTCAATTGATTCGAATAACGACGTTGTACCATAACAGATATCATATTTTACAAAGCACGAAAGCAGAAAGTAACTATATCAAAGATCATTACAGGTCAGTAGCCCATCTACTTTTAATTAGGATTAAAATGTGACCGTGATGACATGAAATATTATGATAATATTGTTACGAAAAATTGGGATAAAATCACATAATGACTAGGAGAGAGATTAACTACAAGTAACGATGACTTTCTTCATGAAGTATAATTTACAATGTGTGTATGAAAATTTTATATCAATAATTTCGTGTGCATAAATATTTATTCCAATTGCAGTTTAGTTCCATGTTTTGGGAAAATCCACACTTTGTAAGTTATTGAAAATCAACTTCATTAGATTGATCTGTCTTTTTTTTCTATTTTTCAAATTTTTCAAAGCCGAGTATATGACAAAATTTTCTCAAAAATTCAAACTTCAATTTCAAATTTGCACAAAAATGTGTTCTTCATTGAGCACTGGTTATCCATAACGTTTGTGTTCATTGGGAAACATAATTTGGAGCTACATATAAATATATCTTCGTTGATACAAAGAGTATGTATACAGCTTAAAGCATATATACATACTTTGAGGTATTCAGCTATTTAGCTACTTTAGCTATTTTAGAAGACGATTTTAAAGCGTTAGATATTTTGAATATTTTAAATCATTTTACAAATTCCATACAATTTACTATTGAAGTAGAATCTTGCCGTTCATAATCGTTCTTATTTTAAAAAAATAAAGGCAAAATTACATCAGACGTTTATCATAAACCAACATTTTACGTTTCAATTGCTACACGCAAAGAAGATGTCTGAATCTTTTGAATAAAAATTTAACTGTTCATCCAGAAACTGCTAGCTACTTTTCTTAATACTTTCAAAGTTGTACATCGATTGAATAGATTGCCTGATGATCGCTTTGGCTTAAAACTTTGAGTAGCAAACTTGATTGTCTGATTTTTGACTTCATATTTTATATATTATTTAAGCTCTGCTGTATAGCATTGATCCCTATGTTCAATCAGTAATAAGACAATTTACAACACCACATTATATAATTACTGATTTAGGAATCAAGAATTAATCATGTGATTATTGTTATAAATGTAAATACTTGGAAAATTAAAATTAAAATTTGTTTAGTTATCTTGAAAATGATCGCAAGGGTGATCGAAACATTGTTCCTAATAAAATATTATGTTGTTACCAATTGCTTTTTTCTGCATATATATCGCCTTTTTTTAAACAATGGATTTGAGTAGAACCTTTTTTCTATCAGATCATGCTACTATTGCGTTTTTGCATAGAGCGACTCTTTCCCCATCAAAATTGACCTTGGACATGGTATTTTGGAGATTCTCATATCCCACTTTTTGAAACCAAAAAACAACGGTATTATTTTAAACGAGCGAGTTTGACCAGGATGTTCGGCCAACATTCTACGTTTCAATAGCAGAAAAGTGTCTGAATCGTTTTCCTTTTTTTAATAAAATTTAACTGTTCATTCTCGAACCTGCTAGCTACTTTTCTTATAGTATATTTGTAAAAGAGCTATATACCTTGAGAGTTTTAATATTTCACAATCGAGAATACGAAATTCTCTAGAATCTCCAAAACACCATGCTCAAGGTCAATTTTGACAGGGAAAAAGTTGCGCTATGAAAAACGGCAACATGCAGTGACATATTCGTATAGAGAAAAAAGTTCTATCCAAATCCTTTGCTTAAATAGGCGATATAGAGCTTTTTCACATGTTCCCAATGAGTCATTTAAAGAATAGTTTAAAGAAAATATTGATAACCCGGGTGGTGTATTTTCAAAGACCTCCGACGAAGCGAAATATTATTATGCTTCAACAACATCGGCAATGTGAAAAAGCTCTATATAGAATTCAAATTGTTTTTGTTTGACTTTTTCTCGACAAGGAAAAATTGATTTTGATCTAAAGTTTATTATGAAACATCTTCATCTCACCAGCACTGTCAAGGGTTCACTCAATTACCTAGAGGCAATAGAGGTTAGACTGGTCAAAAAAACATGAAAGTTTAAAATATTATCAGGCCCATCGATTTTCTTGTTCAGAATACTTAAAAAAAAGGTGTGTACAAATTTTATTGTAATTTGACATTGGGAAATGGGGCCCCAAGGCCCCTCTAAATTAATACGTAAAGCTAATGGGGAAAACGCTGATATTTTTCAAACGCAAATACGTCATATTTGTGAAAACTTATTCTAGATTTTGTCACCGTTCAACAGTATGTATCACCTTCTCAACTTTCTTCAAAATACGATATCAACGGCGGCGACACCTTTCATGGAAATATTTTTAGATTGACATATTGACAGCAGACATTTTGAGATTAATCCTTTTTCACAGCGGAAGCCACGTTTTTTATGCATCGTATTTAACCCCATAGTTTTAAGGCAATGATAAAGATTCAAACATTTGAAGAATTAAGTTCAGATTATCCAGATCATTACCTCCATAGCCATCTAAGCAAAACTCAGAATATCTTTTCACAAAGATGACGTATTTGCGTTTGAAGAATATCACCGTTTTCCCCATTAACTTTACGTATTAATTTAGAGGCGCCTTGGGACCCCATTTTACAATGTCAAATTACAATAAATTTGTGCACACTTTATTTTTATTATATTATGGACAAGAAAGTCAATGGGCCTAAGATCATTTCAAACTTTCAAATTTTTTAGACCAGTCTAGTCGATGTGTTGACCCGATCAAGCAGTAGAATCACAGCTGGACAACTTTTACGAGGATAGGAATTTTGCGGTCATCCCCTTCCTTTCTCAAATGCATAAAACATGGTCATAAAATATGAAAAAGATTAGAAAAACGCTACACAATGTCTGAATTTGACAGAAAAAAAAACAATTCGTAACAACATATTTAATATCTTTTTTCCATGACGTTTCAATCACGATTTGTGATCAATTTCAAGTGAACTAAAAAACATTATGAAAACCTAAACTTACTATACCTATTTTGAAATTTAAAAATGTAAAAACAATGGGTGCAGAACAATAAAATTCTACAAAAATAAATACATTATTGAAAGACTTTTGATTTTATCGAGTCTTGTTTTGTGTTTTGAATGTAGGTTTCAACTTGCGAATGAGAAGCATCTCATGAATGAGACAATCGGCTTTATTCGAGCTGTGTCTTAAAACAGTGAACCATTTCGAACAATCACAATTCTTAATATGTGTTGCTGTTATAGATGCTGTTCAACTGCATGTGTTTGATGTTCTGGAATGCAATCGTGAAGGTGACGGTAGTTATAGTCCACATAGTCTGCATCGCACAACAGACCACACTGAAACTTGTATAGGACGCATTCTTGACACAGGATTTCGGATTTTTGTTCTCTATAGCGTAAATCCTCTACCAATTTTCTCCTCTTAAAAACCTGATGTTTATGTTGACTTTGTTGCTCAGACGGTGTAAATATTGCATCAAAAATTTACTAGACTTTATATTTATAAAAGATACAACAATATTTACAGGTTTTTCTTCCTTCGAAATATTACTACTTTTTTAGAAGCAGAAAACTGGTAGAGGATTTACGCTATAGAGAACAAAAGCCCGAGATCCTGCGTCAACAATGAGTCGTATACAAGTTTCAGTGTGGTCTGTTGTGCGATGCAGACTATGTCGGCTTTACTTGCCGTCACCTTCACGAACGCATTCCATAACACCAAGTACATGCAATTGGACAGAATCTATCCCGGGCGGGCATCTATCACAGCAACAGAAACTAAAAACCCATGATTGTTCGAAATGGTTCACTGTTTTAAGACACTGCTCGAATAAAGCCGATTGCTTTGTTCATGAGATGCTTTTCATTCGCACGTTGAAACCTACAATAAACCCAAAAAAGACTCGATAAAAACAAAATTCTTTAGCAATGTATTTAATTTTTGTAGAATTTTATGGTTCTTCGTCCATTGTTGTTCCAAATCAGGCAAACAACAAACAACTACCGTCGGGTGAAATTGATTTAGTGCATTTCACTTTAGTATAATTCACTATAGAAAATACAATACAGATAAGCTATTAGAATAAGATATATAATATAGACATATACGTGTAAATAAGGTAGTTTGCTTACATCGTTTTTTTTTCCCAACGATTTCTTGAATATTAAATTTAACGGCGGCGATTGATAATGTGTACTTCTTGCTTATGTACATAAACTTTAATAAGACTTTGTCTGTTGATTATTCTATTCATTTGATTATTAACTAATTCTAAAAACGTTATTCCTTATCTATCAAATACAATGACGTAATTTACAGATAAAGAAACAATTAAACTACCCTTACAGTGTAACCAGCTTATGTGCAATTTGGATAAGTGAAATTCCCGCTTATCTGCAACCTGGTTTTGAAACCTGTTAGACAATTTTCTGGTCAAGTCCTGTGGTAAACAATTTCGGATAACTATAAATCCGGATAATTGCAATGAAAATCACTGGCAATTATGACTTTCACTTAAGCGGCTTACACTGTATAAGCAAAATATCCAAATTATCTAAGGCTCAGCATTCTAAATATAGCGTTACGTTATGATTAAATATAGTACTCAAAAACCATCCCGAATTAGCATTACATTATAAGTTAAAGATATGACATAATATCATCTATCATATTCAAATAATGACATCATACTCACAAAGCTCTTAACACTCCCACTTTCGGGGGGAGTCTCCCGCATTTCTGGGTCTTCTCCCACTCTCCCACTTTAAGAAGTTTCCTCCCTCGTTGTTTAGTAATTCCAATTTTTTCTTTAAATCATGTATAGAAATTTCGAGAAACTTTAACCCCGTTTGTTTACCTGTCATGTGAATTGAATGAAAGGCTAGTTTTTGATTGGACAAATTGTACTTATGTTTGTCTAAATGGCGGAAAAAAAGATTCAACCCTTTAAAGGGCCACCCCTTCGGAGTAAATAAGACAAAACCTCCCGCTCAAAAATAACTCAAGGTTGAGAGCTCTGTACACAAATTTAGGCATAATTCAGAACAATTGTTTTTACATTTTTAAATCTAAACATAGGTATAGTAAAAGTTTACGTTATAGTGTACTTTTTTTTTCAACCTAGTTCTTCATTCAATATTTCATTGCGAAATATCCTAGCGATTTTTCAAATCATAAAACTGATTTTTGTAGTTTATCGTGATTGAAATAATCCTCGTGATTATTGCAGATTGCATTGCTGTGAAACATGAAACCGATTTGGTGATGAAGTGAAGTGCCAAAGGCTCACTACTACTTCTTGTTCGGCGCGGTACTTGTTTAGAGATCGTGTTACTTGTTTTGGCGATCCCGTTACTTCTCTTTGCGATCGTGCTACTTGTTTGGAGATCTCGTTACTTCTTTTGGCGATCGAGCTACCTGTTTAGAGTTTCCGTCACTTGTGAGGGAATCACGTCTTCACATACAAAATTTAAAGATAATCACAGCCGTGACAAGTAGGCTTAATTTTGCCTCATTTTCTGTCAATTTGATATTCATATATGACACTTTCTAAAACTACAATATTGTATTTAGCTTTGATAGGAAGAAAATGTGAATGAATTACGAATTTACTCAGTATTTGCTTACAAGTTAATTAAAAATAATAGTCTTGAAATTTAATAATACTACTCAAAACCACACAAAAACTTCAAGTAAACAAAATGATTGTTAGGAGAGTTTGTACAGGAAATGAAAAATTTGTAGGTTGGGTGATTGTCATTACACCAGTCAATCAAGTCTTATAACGAATATAAATTTCCATCGAATCGAAATACAATATTGTAGTCTTAGAACTTGTCGTCTTCCATTTATAAATTATTAGCCTATAGTTTATAGCCTATTATTAGTCTATATATAGAATCGACAACAGATGAGGCAAAAGCCTTATCCGTAAATTATTAGACTATAATAATTTAATAATCTATTATTCATAACTGAAATATGCAGCAAACTACAAACATGACTTTTAATGAATTACAGCTATTAAAACAAAATGATTACACAAGCTATTGTGAATGAGTATTTCTCGCACATTATTCCCAGTATTATTTTTACCGAATCCTTATTATCTTCTTCGATGTCGATTTAGAAATCTTGAAATAAATCACCGCAACTGTACTTGTCACGGCTATGATTATCTTTAACTCTTGTATGTGACGTGATTCTCTCACAAGTGACGGTAACTCTAAACAAGTAGCACGATCGCCAAAGAAATAAAGGGATCTCCAAACAAGTAGCGCGATCGCAAAAGAAGTAACGGGATCTCAAAAACAAGTAACATGATCTCGCAAATAAGTAACGGGATCTCTAAACAAGTACCGTGCCGAACAAGAAGTAGTAGTGAGCCTTTCAGCACTTCATATATCACAACTGAGATTGGAAAGTGGGGTTGTGAGGATTAAAAGATTTTAAAAACAAAGTTCGCAAGTTCAGTGAGCACTTTTGAGGTTGTTTGGGGGTAATTTAATTTTTGTTGTTGTTCACATTTTAATGAATTACGTTGATTTTTTTTCAGATTAAGATCAAGATGGCTTCTCTATGGATAGCTTTCTTCATATCATATTGTTTGGCATTATCTTTGGGTCAATCAGCCAAATATTGTGGGTTAAGATTCAAATCTCAGGCTTTGTTTGGTGATCCTACTTATTATGATGATTATACTGTTCTTGTTACATCAACTGACTATGATGTAGCAGAAAGGGTTATTCATTATGATGCAGCTGGAAAGATAGATCAAAGTATTCCATTAAGTAGTGGCATTTTTGTCGATTCAACACAAACTATTGCAGCTACATTTTGTGCATCTCCGCATATGCTTATCAATGCAGATGTTAATGGTGACGGTAGAGATGATTTATTGTGTGTTTCTGATGTTGATGGATCATTCACTGTAAAAATGAAAAATGTTAATGGTTATGATTCCCCTAAAGCCTTCGCAACTAGCCCAGATTTTAAATGTCATGCCTCTGAATTGTATATTGGTGATTTTGATGGTAATAGTGCAGACGATCTATTGTGTATTATATCAGATGCTTCATCTACTCGTGAAATATATAAGATATATTACAATCAAGGTTGTCATACACGTCCAAGAAAAACGTCTAATTTAAAACATCATGACGATCATGAATTCCATTCAAATCTTGATTATCGTACTCAATATCGTTATGAGAGTATTCAACCATATCGGCACCATGGATGTAATCCAAATTTACCACAAATTCACATTCAAAAAGGTGCACTACCATGCCGTACTGCAAGTGACGAAGATATTCAAATAGGTGATGTTAATGGAGATGGTAGAGACGACTTAATCTGTTTGGATATTACCATAACTGGTTTAACTAGTGGTTTTGTTTCTTATCATTTATCAGATCCAACTTCAATGTCATCTGTTTTCTCAGAAAAAATCCAAACACCCATGATTTGTGATGCAGCTACAAAATATCTACTTGTTGCTAACGTCGATGGTGATAGTGATGATGATTTGATATGTGTTGGCAACAGTCCACTAGCTCCAGATAATTTACCTTTCGTTTCATTTTTTGAAGATGGTGAATATAAACCAGTAACTAGTTTCACTTCAGCAGATTGTTTGCCATTTTGCACATCATCAACAGCTCTTCTTTCTGCTGTCTTTACTGGTGATTTCAACAACGATGGTAGGAGTGATGTTTTATGCCGTTATTCTGAACCAGCAGGAGTTTACAACGAAATTGTATATGCTGAACCACTGTAGTTGAACTTGAATATTGAGTATTAACTCTTTGAATGCATCCGTATCATCACATTATACTACTTTATTGATGTGAAGTGCATTATACCTTTTTCGTGAATGCCATCTTACTTTTCTATATGTGAAATTTTTTACAATAAAAATAAACTGTTATTGAAATAATTATTATTTGTAATTTCTATTATTAATCTTTAGTTGTTAGATCAGTGTTAATGTTAGTTCAAAGTTTCAATCAGAATTGTATCTTTTCTCTGGCTTATTTATACGTCAATGATTTTTCTTACTTGAAACAAACTATAGTATTTTCCTTCTATGACGATCTTAGCATATACACTCAAATTCAAATGTGTTCTTTTCAAGATATGAATATTTATTTGCTGGATTTGACAAGTATCATGGTGAAGTAGTACAGTCACTATAGAAAGCTGACCTCACACAAATTGCAACAGAAGCATTTTTATTCAATTCTAGGGCCAAATTTTATGCTTAACAACATATCCAAAATGTTCCGAAATCGGAGTAGGCAAAATGACTTGATTTTGCAATTTGATTTATGGCATTCCCAGTGGAAACATGAAAGTGAGGCTGTCCAGTTTCAGTGCAATAATGTGATTTAATTCAAGGTAATACCAACAGACGTAGTAGCTGTTACCGCAGACTAGCCTGCCTTGTCTCGGCGATACATCCATGATAATATTTATCTGAGAGCATACGCAGCAATATCAAATACCAAAATCAAATACACAGAAATACGATTTGATATATATTGATTTCTTGTCTTTGATATATTAAGTTATATTGATATATACTGCTGGTTTTTCTATTAACAAATGACAAAATTACGTAAATATATAGCCTCCAATTTCAATCTGAATTAATACAATGAATATAACATAAAACTACATACCTTCGGTGTAGGTTTACACGGACGTATACAACTATATAACTACACATAAAAATATCTCCTTTCAATCTTTAAAACAATTTCAATTCGCCAGTGTCTGCATTTTCCTGTACGACGGTTACCCCTTCTAGACTGTCTAACAATTATTTGTATATGCTTAATTAATATTGCACGCAGAAATTCACTAAAGTACGTTAATTAAATAAAGATTGTTTCACAAACACGATTATCTATGGAGGCAATAATAAACTAACAATGACATAATTAACTACAAATAATTACTACATGTACTAACGGTAAATTTAACTACACATAATCCTAATATAAACTAAATCAATTATATTCATGAAATTTGGCGGTAACACACCGACCCTCATGAGCCATTTAAACCGACAAAGCTATTATAATGACATATTACTATGTTAACAAACATAGCTTTGCTATAGGGCGAACTAGTTTCGAGCCCCAACTGACAACTTCAACCGTGCGCACGCATCCATCTGATCCTTCCATTGTTTGTGTGACTCTTCCCATTTGCCATAAATTTGGAGGAACTCTGTTGTCAGCTAGTAGTACCAAGTTGTCAATCTTGATGTTGGTTGAATTACTCTGCCATTTTTGTCGTTGTTGAAGAACCGGTTGAAGAATCACCAGATACTCCTTAATCCATCTAACCAAAATTCATCCGCTAGGACTGCACCTGTCGCCATGTCTTCTGATAGTTGTTGTCATCAGCGGTGAATATTCCAGGATGTAAAGGTGGACCTTGGGTCTGCATCAGTAAATGATTTGGTATGATTGCAATTTCATCAGATGGGTCGTTCCTGTTGGCTGTTAAAAGGCGACTGCTTAATATGCCCTCCACTTCTACTAGAAAGGTACATAACATTTCTTCATTTAATAGAGTATTTCCAATTAATCCTCTCAATACCTTCCTCACACTCCTGATCAATCTCTCCTAGACTCCACCCATGTGGCTAGCGGTTGGAGGGTTGAAATACCAAGTTGAATTATTTTTCCGCAGAAATTCTTTAACTTTCTCCTGGTTGATAGCATCGATGCACTCTTTCAATTCTCGTTGTGCACCAGTAAAATTTTTCGCATTGTCGCTCTTTATGATTCTTGGTGTGCCTTGTCTCCCAATTAAGCGTCTCAATGCGTTAATGAATGAATCCGTTTCAAGTGCGCTTGCTATCTCTATGTGCACTCCTCGTGTTGTAAAGCAAGTGAACAAACAACCATATATCTTCAAGGTTTTTCTACCAGATTTGACTAATAAAGGACCAAAATAGTCGACACCAGTGAAATTGAATGGTGGCTCAAAAGGAGTCAGTCTCTGTAGAGGAAGGTTTGACACGAATTGAGTTTCTAACTTTCTACGTCTTTTCTTGCAAGTTATACATAACCTTATAAATTTTTTAACTTGACTTTTTCCTTGTATTAACCAATACTTCATTCTTATAGCGGATATTAAATGTTCAGTGGTAATATATAAATTGGCCCCAAAAAACAGGGGCATTGGTATAACCTCTGCTAAAATGATCATTAATGAAGAATAGAGGCCATTTGAAAAGGCCTTATCGTTCAAAAAATAACATTATTTACTTCTTATATCTACGTTATTGAACTAAGTCATATTTAAACTCGCAATATGATTGTTTACACAACTTTAACATGGGGAATAAAGTCGTCAAATCCCCTATTAATTACCGGCGAAACTAGAAGTTAGCTATTCTTTTCCTTTTGCAATGGTGGTTTGATTTGTAACTTTATATATGATCATATGTACAGAACGAGAAAAGCATGGTCATTCGAATCATATAGTCACGCGTTTCATAGATATTCTAAAAAATTAACTGTTCTAGAAATTGTCATCCTTACAGTCTTTTTATGACCCCGTACTAAAAAGCCATTGCAAAGTTGAATTGCAAATGTTTACATTCGCTGTGCAATGGTCAACTTATATAATCAAAAGGTAAGACATCGATTTCTAGCTGTATTTTCATGCTAATTTTTCATAGTAAAAGTCACGGGATCAATAGCTATAGCAGACATGAAATTAAATCGATATTTTATCTCAAAATTGGCATAAATTTACTCAAAATAGGTGACAAATTTGCGGCTAAAACGCCATTTGGCGCGATCCTCACGCTACTATCAATTCGAATGGTGGACTTCTCAGCGATCAACAATTTCAAAACAGGAAAATGCAAGGTCTCAAAAGCCCTTAATCTAGAGCAATAGTGACAATTGTTTTACCTTTAGGAGATATTGAAAAGTTGAGATATTTGGTTTTCTTCTTCTGATCCCGGTAGATTGTAATGTTGTTTTCTGATTTTTTGTTATTGTCATCTTTTTCAATGTCATCTTGGTAAAATCCGTGTATATGAAAATAGTTCTGTATTTCTTCTTTCCATACATTAATATCATGAACGTTGCATGTATGGCATGTACGATATCCTTTTCACTCCATGAGCATCAGTTTGCAATTCACTAGCTACTAAACATTCGCTGTTTGTTACCACCGGTGTGTCAGCTTTTGATGAACTCTCCTCTAGTGTGTAAACTTGAACTACAGAGTTAAGCAGCTAAACAACAAATCAATATACAAATCCGTTAGGAGTAAATCTTACTGTTGTATTATAAGATACACGAGCGACTGAATATAGGTTTACAAGTTATGATTAAATATACCGACTAATTAAAGGAGCAAAAATGACCGGCAGGCGCCACGCACTTAGGATCACGTGCATGTTTATTGTTTATAACACAATGTTCATTGTTGACATGAATTTATTACAAATTAGGCTTGCGTATAACAATAGTTTCAAAGCGAGACGGTTGAATTACGCTAAGCATAAATTCAAATTGATCTCGCAGCGGTCGCCGGTCAATTTTGCCCCTTTAACTACAATACAACAATACGTTTCCGATACATAACAAATACTGATTGACTATACTAATAATAGCTATATAGTTTATAGTTCTAACACTCCCTCTCAAATTGTATTTGTCATTTCATTTGAATAAACATTACATTAATTTAAGCTAATTAAATTTACATATTCCAAGAGCTTTTCTCAACATTTCAAATTTTGTTTTGCCTAATGCTTTTGTCAAAATATCTGCAATCATTATTTCACTTGGACAATAATCAATAAAAATTTCTTTTTCATCAATCTTTTCTCTTATGAAATGATGTCTTATATCGATATGCTTTGTTCTTGAATGATCTTTCGGATTCTTTGACAAAGCAATAGCCCCTTGGTTATCCTCATAAATGACCGTAGCATTTGTTTGATTAAAACCGATTCCATTAATTAATCGTCTCAGCCAAATCACTGCTTGAGTTGCTAATGATAATGCAATATATTCTGCTTCTGTGCTTGATAAATCAACTACAGCTGGTTTTCTAGAATTCCAGCTAAGTGGACCATTACCTAATTGAAATGCATATCCTGATATATTTCTTCTTGTTGTTTCATCACCTGCCCAATCTGCATCACTATAACCTTCTAGATAATTGCTTTTAATATTACCAACTTTAGAATATTTGATACCATACTCTACTGTACCCTTGAGATATCTCAGAATTCTTTTTATTCCTGCCCAGTGTTTTTCAAGGTTTTTCTGCAGGTGCAGCCATGAATCTGCTAACCTCTCTTACAGCATTTGTAATGTCGCGTCTTGTGGAAATTGAAAGATAGTTCAATTTACCAATAGCTTCTTGGTACTTTCCAATATCTCCCATTGGCCTGTCATCATCTTCTAATGGGGTTAGCTTTGCATTCATTTCCTGCGGTGTCGATACTGGTTTGCAATCTTACATACCATACTTTGATAAAATTTCTTCTATATATCGTTTCTGATTTAAATATATAGATCTATCATCTTTTTTGATCTCTATGCCAGGACAATAACTGGCTTCACCAAGATCTGTCATCTTATATCGTTGGTTTATTGCATTCTTGATTTTACTAATACAATCTCCATTATTACTAAAGATAAGCAAATCATCAACATAAAGAGATATAATAATACTATTTTCTCCCTCTTGCTTTGAATATAAGCAGCTATCAGCTTCATTTTGAATAAATCCTTCTTCGAGTAAAAAACTATTAATTGTACTATACCAACATCTAGCTGATTGTTTAAGGCCATAAATTCCTTTATTCAGCTTACATACTAATATATCTTCCCCATTGATGATATAACCTTCAGGTTGTTCCATATATAATTCTTCTTTTAATTCCCCATTGAGGAATGCCGTTTTAGCATCCATTTGATGTATCTTCCAATCATTTTGAATAGAAAATGCAAGTAATGTGCGAATTGAATTTAATCTTGCTACAGGTGAAAATGTTTCATGATAATCTATACCTTCCAACTGCGTAAATCCTTTTGCTACTAATCTTGCCTTTTGTCTCTGTATGTTCCCTTTCCCACCCGATCCTCTTAAGGGCCATTTACACTGCAGCAAAACAGGCACGGTACTCGTCAATTAACACCCGAGGTGTTAACAAGAATGCGGCCCGTGCTGACTTTTTTCAGGGTTTACACAGCTTATTAAAAGCTGTTTTCAAGATCGCCCGTGCCTATTTTTACGCGGGCTGAGATTGAAAACTTACAAGCTGAATTATAGGTTTCTCATTATTTAATGGCGTTATCGGTGAAATTCGATAAATTGAGATTCAATCAAGTTAAATAACTTGTCAGGATTCCGTTGAACTGAAAATCACTATGTTTTTCATCAATTATGATATTTCTATTTTTGTGACATTCTTATCTCAATTGAGCAAAAATCATATACATTTGAGTTAGTCTTTCACCTCGACATGCTACCACGCTAGAGCAGTATTTCTGTAACAAAATACACATCTAAATTTACGCTCCGCACTCGCAGTTACAATTTGCATAATTAAACCTTTATACTATAGAAACTTGAAAAACCTCAGAATTCCACTGTAAAGAGACGCAACTTCTATGATGACGTCATAATTACTGCAAAACGGCACGGTGCCCACTTTTTGAGCGGGCCGAGACTACCTCGAGAAATGTTCTCGGCACGATCAAAATAGTAGGCACGCTGCCGCTTTTTAATGTCTGAAAAAGCCGTTTAGACAGTGTTTTTGCTTGGCCCGTGCTCAAAACCACTTGACACCTTCACACCTTTGATGTGTTGATTGACGAGTACCATGCCTATTTTGCTGCAGTGTAAATGGCAATGATTTGGTAGTGAAATAATTGTGTCGAGTTATATGATTTTAGCCTACTTTACCGACTGATATACGTCAACAATAAATTATGGGAGTGTCATCGAATTCTAGAATGAGGTCAGATAAACATGGCTTCAAGCTGCACGAAATAGCAGAAAAGCGCGCGAATTAATTCGTTTTAACAATCCTAGAAATACAGTATTATTATTATAGCAAAAGTTTGTATTTTTCACGTAATCCTTGTGGAAATCATCATACTAAGAAAAGAAAAACTGCAATGACGTCACAAGATTTGTTTTCGTTGTATATATTACCCAAATTAATGACTGTAATAACATGCAAATTTAAATAGGTCTGCCGCCTAACCAATAAGCCAAATAGCCATGGAAATGCAACTTTGAAATTGAAAAGCGTTAGTCTGTTAGCGATGTCCTCTGAAATTATAAGTTGGGCTATTTGAATTATCAATTCCTATTTTAGAAAAATGGTCTAATAAGCCTAGACGAAGTGGTTACTGAATACATGCCATCAAAAATGCATGCATACATGCTTGTAAAAATTTAAAAATTACGAAGTGGATAATGTTCCGGCTGCCGGAATCCTGATTACTAGCGATAATGTTCCGTGCGTCTTTTGCGCATGCGTTATCTGTTGTCTGCTTTGCAGCTTTTCTCTCACATTGGTTCAACATGCAATGGCAACGGACGGTCCTGTTCCTCGACCACGTTAATAACAATTCTGTTTATCAATTAAATCGTAGAATATATATTAAAGAATTTAAAATGAAAGCGCTAGACGGTGAAAGCACTATTTTATATGAGAGATTCGCGACGCTAAATACCACACCAAACGTGCTACAAACTCGGCTTCGATTTTGAGTTCCAGAGTTTTGACTTTCGTTATACTTCAAATCAGAATTAGTAGGCATATAGCACCAGTTACAAGAGAAGAAAATAGCTAATAAGTTATTATCCCAAATTATTACAATCACCATGAAAATGTTTTGGAATGTTATTAGCCTACATAAATATTCTCTGAAACCTTCAGAACGCCAAATAAATGTCACGACACTCAAATATTGAAAACGCTGGGCCACGTCGCTGAAAAACTTCGATAAATCAAAAACAGGATAAAATTATGAATGCACAGATATGTTGAATATCGTTTCTGTCTTATATTTATTCCAAAACAGTCGATCCAATCTACGATGATATGAATTCTTTTACAAACTATTTAAGATTTATTTTGGATCGATCGACACGTCATGTTTACTACGCATGCGCAATGGACGCACGGAACATTATCTTTTGAGAACAACTTTCCGGCAGCCGGAACAATATCCACCGCGTAAAAATTAGCCTATACATTTTTAAGATTTTAAAATATATTTTCGTATATATGTCTTTATTTGGCAGGACATACTGTCATTGAAACAAAAATTGTTAGCAAACTTTATAAATATTTCTTTCTTCAAGTTTAGTTTATTTGTTATGTAATTAAAGGATTTATAGTTAATCAGCAAATACTTTGTTGACGTTTGACCGTAAAATATCTAAATTTCGTTGAATCTAGGGTGCACCATTACCATAATCTGCAGACTGGTCAGCCCCGTGAACCGGTCTGCAAAGCATGGCAGCTGCACCCCCGAGATGAAAATTTTTATCGTGATTACCGCCCCTGAAGCTGCAGTTTTTATCGAAAATTGGGAGTTAAAAACTATTTTTTTGTCATTTTCTTAGCAAGTTTTGCTGAAATGATGGATTTTGCTGCCCCTGAAATCAAATTTGATCAGTTGCCGCCCCCGTCCCTAACTTTTTTCGGCGCTGCCTCCCCTAAGATCTCGTCCAGATTGCCATTATTTACAGACTGGCCTGTGAAAATGCCTGATGATGATTAGGATTTCATTTCTGACGGGATTTACTGTAGAATTGCTATAGCTATATGCTAATGAAAAGTTTCAATTGAATTTGATTGAATTTCTACATAGTAATATGAGCTGCTCCTGGTATAGCAGGTGTGCATAACAAACTTCTTAGTCTAGCTGACATAGAGTTAGTTGATCAGCATCCACATTTACCACATTTTTATAATCTAGCCCACTCCTCGTGGATGGCTGGGTGACAGTGACTGACTGTTAAGGAAAAGGGCTCCAATGTTAGGTTGAAGATAAATGGAAATTTCAATTATCCAAATTGCATTAAGGCAAGTCACACTGTTTTACTATTTGTTTGGAGAATAGTGTTTTTTCTTGCGAAAAATGCAAAACTTATCAAAACGCTCTGAAATCTTGTTGAAAATGCTCTTCAATTACAGTGCAAAAGTATAGCAAAATTTCTACACTAAGTAAAACCTGAAACCTACATATATTGAAGGTTCGCAATTTGCAACCTTCGACTCTGATATAGCCTACTACCTAATCTGTATGTTCAGGATGCAAGCCAATACAGGATGCAAGAGTGCTCAAACTATAACAGTGATGGGCTATCCAAGGAGCCTTCGAGACACATGCATCAAATGTTTGGGAGCCAGATTTGTTCTGTTTCAGCTAGAATTTATATTTCGGAATTTTTTTGAATTTCAGATTAACGATTTAGAATTCAATCTCAGCCTAAGTTTTGCTCCATATGGTCTACTAGGATATCCAATTTACTGTATGAAAACTTACAATATAACCTTTTTAAATAAATCAATGAATAGAGGAAAACTTATGTTGTTATTAATTCTCTAATTTAGTATGTTGTGGTTTCCTATATTTTTTGACATCTGACAAAGTTTTATACTGGTAGCCTATGCTGATAAATTTCAACCCAGGGATTAATCATTCCTTTGAACTATCGTGGTTGCAAATAGTAGGCCTATTTATTTTGTATGCCTTATGAATAAAAAGATTTACCAAATTTTGAAGACTTCAGATCTGCTTAAGAGTGTGTTCACGCATTCAATGTGTTTACAAAATCGTGGAAACAAAGACTCTGCTTTTCGAATTTATCAAGGTTCTAATAGAATGGGATAAATATAATTATAATGGAGAAATCATAGTTTGATACTTTTAAGATCTTATTTAAACTTGATGCATCTTGATGCATTAATTAAAAAAAAACAGGTAAAATCTTACCACATGATTTCAATAAAATATCAATAAAATGCTAAAATTAGGAAGGTAGGCTACTGGTAGGCTATGTTTATGTGTTTTTACTCGTTACAACTGGTTTATTTTTACAGGACTTCCAACAAAATCCAAGCATATCAGAGTATTTGAATCGCAAATATGAAACTGCTGGATTTTAATTTACTCCAGATGTCCAGGCCTCAACTTATGAGGATTTATTTAAATCATAAAATGTTAAATAGTTTGAGTTTTCCCACAAAATATAGCAGGATAATTCTGCAATCTTTTAAAATTTCAATATTTGTTGCCTACCTACAATATCTATTTTTTCAATAGCAAAATCCAAGTATACTGTTTCTCAAATTGAGCTCCTAAACTCAGCTTATGAAGGAGGACTCCAGTCGATTGGAAAAACAGAAAGTACAAGAATCGCTGAGTTGTCAGCAAGATGTGGCCTCAGTGTGATCAAAGTGAAGGTATGCCAAACTTTTGCCCATCTTTCAGGTCAAAGATCTGATCACATAATATGTCATTATCGTGCTCATTTGAAATACTTTGCAACAAATTTGTAGACTTGGATAAACAACAAAGGTCGAAATAGTCGCGCTAAGGCCCCTAAAGAACCCACCTGCAAGTTCGGAAAAAGAAATACAGCT
Source organism: Haliclystus octoradiatus (assembly GCA_916610825.1). Classification (NCBI taxonomy): domain Eukaryota; kingdom Metazoa; phylum Cnidaria; class Staurozoa; order Stauromedusae; family Haliclystidae; genus Haliclystus; species Haliclystus octoradiatus. The sequence goes on from OU744451.1 coordinate 2,698,750, forward strand.
TTCGGGCTAGTGAGTGCTGACGTGTTTGCTAGAGGTAAGACTGCAAGCAAACATTTTCTTTATTATTTTTGTTAAACCAATCGCTGATTCAAAATGCTGTTTTCCAGATTCGTTGAAGGGAGCAACAGTTGGTGAAAGGGTGGCAGAGGCTAAAGCAGTTTTCGATTCTTTGCCAGAAGAAGAAATGTGTGATCTCAAGGAGAGGGCAAAGAAGCTGTCAAATCCTTCTAGGGAAGATTTAATTACCTTACCAGATCAGGAAAAAGATGTTGTTTTTTCGAGGGCATACAAAATCATAAATAAGCAGGTAAGATAGCTTATAATATAATGTAATATAATATATTATGAAAGAATGGAATGTTTTTCTGAGGAAAAAAGCTATACAGATTAGTTTTGGGCTATACAGTTTAATCATATGGGACATGCAGTATAATTTTAGGCTACCATGGCAACTCTAATTCGAAAGAATCGAATACTCATGACTGGTTACCGGTTGCTATTGTGCTATTGCTGAAAACATATTTGACTGTGCATTATTTATTTGTGATTGCCTACCAAGTCTGTCTACTATGATAGGTCTAATGCTTCCTTACTTTAGTTGCCTACATAGAGACAGTTGCAATTTCATCTCTTTTAATTACTTATGAAGGCAGAACTCTTGTATTTTAATCATATCAGAGAGCATCTTTGTAAATTAGGCCTGTTGTATACTTATCTCTGTACTCATTTTTATCTTTTAGATGGAAATATTAAATAATTTACAATGCTCTGCTTTATTTATGGCTGAATGCAACGGAAGAATGTGGACAACAATGACTGAGGAGGGGAGGCGTTTTTTGGAGAAATGCGATGTGGATGTGCAAGGGGAATTCCGTCTTTTTACTGCATTGGATAGTGAGTTCCTCAATTTTTGTTTTCTGGTTCCAACAAAGTGTGAATCCTGCAATCTTAATTCCTAGATTTTAGAAGGCTTATCTATAGGAAAATTGCTAGTTTGATGATTTACAAGTCAAGCTTCAACACAAATATTTGGTAGAAAAGTTTGAAACTTTCTAGGATTCCAGAGGGTCAAATTTTTTGTTAAACCCTGGATGTGTTTTATCAGACGTATAGGATATCAAATTGTCAACAGTACATTGGTACATCCCTAAAACATACTTATATTGTTTACTCAGTTGTTGAATTTGTTAAAGCCTAAAATTCAATTAGAAGTTGTAAACATTCATTGAGAATTGTAATTAAAGAAGATTTTATATACTTTTCGATAACAAAGATAATACAAAGGACAGGACAGTTGATGATGATTATGATAATGTAAAAATGAGGATAGATGTTTTCAATGTCTTAATTTATCATGTTATAGAGTTAAGGGAGTGGAAAGTTGAAGATGTGAGAAAATTATTTAATAAGAGATGAGGTAAGTAACCAACTGATAAATCTGAATATTATCTTGATTAACATGTGTTTTGCCTTAATTAAAAAGAGCAACTATAAGAAATTGGTTTATATTGCGTTGTTGGTTACTTATTGAGCCTCAGCTTTAACATCAGTTTTCACACTCCAAAAGGCCCAAAACTAATATTGAAGTGTTCATGAATACGGTGCAAAGTCAACACCTGTTATATAGTTTATCAGAACAATAATCCACTTCTGAATCAATATAGATAGATAATAATAATAATAATATTACATTTACAGTCATTCATGACTGAAAGTCACCCCTTAAGCACAAGTGCCTGTTTATTGGGGGACATTAACACATTTACATACAAATTATGCTACAAACAATTAACATGTGTGCACTGACGAGGAATCGAACCATGGCCTCCCACACAGAGTGCGGGCACTCTGCCACTGAGCTACCAGTGCACCAGTGCAGATGAACCGTAACTGTAAACAGGGTATTCATTTTCCTATAATTTTATTTGACTTCTAACAATCTAGAGAACAAATTATTTCACATCTGTTTTATGTAGTGACTTCTTATAGGTAGTGACCCAAGTTTCCAGTTTTCATAATAATTAATAATACCATGAGATATGTTGACTTGCAGGCTAAGGCTCACTGCTCTTACATTGGGTTATCATTTTTGTTTATTTGTTGTTAACCATTATTTCTTTTTTCTGAAATAAGTTGAGGCATGTGGAAAAGGCTCTGCACCTCAATATTCAAAGGCTGGTGATGGGATATCTAGTGTACATGGTCTCCCCGAAGGTGTGACGTTCCATAAACCGCAAAATTATGGTAATGTTCAGACCCGTCAAATTCAAAGATGTGCTGATTCAATTAAATTTATCATTCATTCCCCAGGTATGCTTTGCATTTCATGCTTGCTTCCTTCTTATTTTGCAGCATATCATAACATTGTGTATGCTAAGATTGTCCTGTGTTCATGATGGTGTATTTTGTGATCAGCTTAGTGCCAACACTCTGACAAATTTATGTGCCTAATGTATCGACTGTCAAGTCATTCTCTGCTGTATCATTTATTGCTTTCATGATATAATGATATCTAATAATACAAAATTACACAGCAACACATTTTTCTTTTTTGACTTTCAATTGTTGAAACTGTAATGTATTTCCCATGTCCATGTCAGTTTCTTGATTGTATTTGAAGTCTGCGTTGTATTTTGTACACCTCCAAGTCGTATTTCTTTACAATTAGTTCTACTCTAAACCGGTTATCAAGAAACGATTAACCTTTCCAACGTAGTTATCTCTTAATTAGAACACATAATATCATGTAATTTCACTGTAACCATCGTTTCTGAAAAGTATGAATAGGAGAACGTTTTACACTCAACCAATGATGGAGAGTAAGTAGAAGTTCTTGTTAATTGGTGAACATTAGCACATTTACATTACAATATATCATGTACATATCACCATACTTTATCATCATTTTTGTCTCTAAATGGTCTCTAATTGATGAACAAATATATGCATTCACATCTATCTATCAATCTACCTATCTATCATAAACTAAAACTAAAGTTAAAACTAATTATAACTTGTACATTAATTGAATAGTTTTTTAAGTAAACTTGTTCATGTATTTTACTAGTATTTACTTGATTGCCTAGCAGTAGGCGTAATTATACTACCTGACATCCATCATCGTTTCTATACCTAATTACCTATGTATGTTATTTTGCAGTTCCAACAACGGATCCATTATCAAATGAAACAACCACAACCTTACTATCCACTATTAACGGAGTTTCACTATAAAATATATGCATAGCAATGTTAACTAACTATACGTAGAGATATATATAATATGAACACCATGAATAATATTGTTATGCCAATCGGTTGTTGCTGCTACTTCCAATGCACTGTTATTACATGAAATAAATACATATAATTCTGATTTACTTCTATTTATTGATAAAAAGATATGAAGGATGTTGTTTCTTTATCCTCGTAAATGTTTTCTAAGCATTTCTTACGATCCCATGAACCTGTACCATTGAGAAAATATGACATATGACTTTCCTCCTTTCACTATACAGAGTCGAATGGGGTCCCCGCTTCTGCTACATGTTGGTGTGTGATTTGGCTGGTACCATAGACTATATAGAGTTTATAGACCTTCACAACTTTTGAATGTGCCGAATGTGCTACCGTCTATTATAGCCAAAGCACGGAGCTCTAAAGACATATTTTATGCCGATGTTAGGGGTATATGTATATATGTAAGGTGTACTTCTTACTACCCAGTATAGTAGGGTTAACAACTAACTACTACGCATGCATATTTAGGGTTAGAGTGTATGTGGAGTGTACTTCTTACTCATCTTAACAGCAGAGTTAACAGCGAACTACTATGCATGCATATTTAAGGTTAGGGTGTATGAGTGGAGTGTACTTATATTGAGTTAATACTGTGCTTGGAAAGCTAAAATAAGTGGAATTTACAAATTTGAGATAATAAATAATTCTTCTTCTTCTTCTAATGAAATGATAAAAATCCCGTGTGTTGTTGAAGTTAAGTATATTTTGCCACGGCTTTTCAATGATTGCCTTATAAAAAATACTAACTTGCCTTTCCAACCAGCTGGTTCGCCCACGGATTTTCAAATTTTGCCTTAAATTTTGAAGCCTTTTCAATGAGTTGATTGGCCCACGGCTTTTGAAGCTTTCTGTTTAAAGTATTTGGAAGCCATTTTCAATGAGCTGGTTCGCCCACGGCTTTTCCAGTTTTGCCAAATATTTAGAAGCCCTTTTTAATGAATTGTCTCGCCCACGGATTTTAAGTTTCGCCTTAAATTTGGAAGCCGTTTTCAATGAGTTGGTTCGCCCATACAGCTTTTTAAGTTTCCTCTACAAATAGCCTTCGTAAGCCGTTTACTTTAAGTCGTATTACTTAGTAGATACCTGCATGAGGGGTACGTAATGTGTAATATATAAATAATTAATTGTCTACTGTTCAAGGCCCGGTTTAAGGGTAGGGGTGTATGTAAGGTGTACTCCTTGTATATATAGAGGCGATTACTGCATTATGGTTGTACTTCTCATATTGAGGTAACGTGGATGCGGAGTACATATAAATAGAGTCTTACAACAAAGAGATCACAACACAGTAATTTGATTTAATTTTTTTTAATATAATTTGATGTGGCAGAATCAGAATAATGTATACAATCTTGCATGGTTATAATTTCTGTTTAGAATAATGTACAATCATAATTTCCAGAAAACGTTCAAAATATTATATAACAAATATATCTTCTTCATCGCTTTCATCAGCATCAGAATAATCATCATCCGAAGATAACCCTTCATCTTCCGTTCTATCCAAATACTCAATATTATTTAAAATCTCCTCTTCTTGATGAGAGAAAAAAAGAATAAAATGATGAACATGCTTTCATGCTTTAATCAATCATTAGAACATCTTCCATAACTTCTTCCTTTTCAACATTATCAATCTCACTAACTTTTAAATAATTTTTAAAAACCTTCTTTAGGACTGAAATATCATTTTCGTGACCAATTTTTATGTCATTAAGTAACTTCACAAATTGAAGGCGATCTTCATTCTTCATGCAGTACTCAATCTTGGACAACTCCTGCTTGTAAAAGCTGATTGATGCTTTCATTTCAAATACCAAGTGAGATTTTTCCTCTTCACATCTAGTTTTGAAATGAACTGCATCAATCAGCCTTCTTTTAATACTTGCAGGGTATTGTTGAGAAACAATTGATGAATTGTCATCAGAAACATCTTTTCTTTCTTCAACAGAATAAATTTTGCTATTGATGTCTAAGAGGTCATCAACATTAACTTTCTCGGTAAGACCAAAGGAATCAACCTTTGATTTGAATTGCCTGGCATTTTTTCTTATCTTGGATGTTGCAGATTTGATCTGCCCAAGGAGCTTGAGTCGGATGGATTGACCGCCTTGTAAAAAATTGTATCATCTATAGATGTTAAAATCTTTTATAAAAATTGCGATATCTGATTAAATGTAAAAAAATATTAAAAAATGAAACAAAAGAAATTCAGCATATTGAAAATACCTGTTCCGCAAGAATTGCTCATTTTTAAGAGCATTGATTTGCCATAGGCCAGCAAACGACAAGTCTCAATTAGGACAGTTTTTTCACGGATGACGTTTGATGATGCAGCCCCAATGAACTCAGGTGATGTCTATATTCTGAGAAATCTCTGTTCTAGAAATATAAGTCGAGAGCCTGAAAGATATAGATATAGCAAGCTATTAGCAGCATGTAGTTTTTCTGTTAATTGGTATTATATGACCCTGCGAAAAATATCTTTGAGTTCATGAATAGTTCATCAACTTTATACAAAGTTTTACGAGTAATTCATTAACAGTTCAAGAACATCTTCTAAACAGTTCATGAACCAGTTAATAAACGCTGAAAGGCCCATTTTTTGTTGAAATTTTCATCATGAACTGTTCATGAACACATTTCATGAAAATGGGTCATTTAACATTTACAAACTGTTTTCACAGGGGTGCGACAGACACAACAATCAATCAATCAATAATTCTCAATCCTTTCCAAAAGCTCAATGAAATTTGCAAGAAGGTCATCATCATCTGTGATCTTTTTGATAGCACTATATAACATAAATAAGTATTTTGCATTACACTGTGCTCCCAATAATATCCTGAGAGTGGAACGATACCTTCAAACCTATTGCATACTCAAGTTTTCTTCTTTCTTGAAGTCGAAGTTTTCATATCGCTCCTGCCATGGTGTTACTGACTTTTTTTGCCTATTATAGATGAGAGTATAAAAATAATAACAGCTTGGCGGATTATTAATACCATTATAAACGCAAGCTTGCTAAAACTTTTCTTGCTCCTTATTGGCAAATTGAACACAGACAATGCCTTTGGCTGTGACGTGTCAAAATATTGCCAATACAATAGGCCAGGGCTCGAGATAATAGGTTTGCACAAAACATCAACACAATTTAATTACTAAAATCTACATAACATATGCATTTGCTACATGTTGTAGTGAAAAATGAAATAATTCATAAGTTTCAATGAGATTTTTGTTTTGGATTAATGAGTATGTTCCAATTACTAAATAATCGCGAGAAACTGAATAATGGGTTTTATATTTTGAACACACCTTCATCTGACGTGAATGATTCTTTCTCAAGCAAGATCCATTCCTCAACAGTTTTCATTTCAACATTAACTGTAAAGAGGAAACTGTGATCAATGAATGATATATGGATACTGTATGTTAATAAAATGCTCCATAAATCCACAAAATATCACAAACCTTCAGCAATCATAGCATCTAGTTCCTTGGTACTAGATTTTAAATATAAATCTGCTTTATCCATTTTTGAAATTATAACAGATCCTTGAAAAAAGTATCATAATATTTTTCCATTAATAGAGTAATAAAGTGAAATTAATTTGACTTCCTATAATATGTTGAGCTTACAGCTATAAATTCTGATAAAAAGTAACTAACCAATAGTTTTGCGCTTATTCTCAGCGTGATGTAGTAATGCATTATCTGGCAAACTATTGCGATTTTGGGGAGTCATTTTCTTGGTAATCCGAGAAAATTCTTTAAGAAATGACCACAAACGTTCAGCACCTTCACCATCAGTAAGTCTCAAACCCTCTTGTCGACGTGGACTGTATTGAAGCTAGCAGATAATAACATAAACAGATACTCACTCATCTTGAAAGTTTGAATTAAAATAACACTTCACATTGATTTACATAAAACGCATACATGATAGTAATTAGTATAGCTGGCATGGAAGAATATGTCCATACACATGAAAGGCAGGAAGAGCAAGAATCAAATTGTCAACCAAACTAACCAAATGTTCATTACCACATCTCTGGCATCACAGAAAGAAAAAATTTGTTCAAATATTCAATTTGAGATATGTCCATACAATATTTAAATAGTTGTACATTAATGGACTAGAGCAGGGTGAATATTGATATGAAAGGCTTACCCTCAAATGCTTTTCCAGTAAACAAGCAATGTCAAACAAAAATGCTGGTTTTGACTTCAAACCCTCTGTCTCCTCTAAAAACCTTTACAGTGCATAAACTGCAAAACCAATCCTAAAATTTAACCATCACACTTAGATGAAGATATTTGGAACAGCATACTACGTCATATAATAAACTGATGTTAACTCGCTGCCTTACTTCTCACCACCTTGACAACTGGAAAAGCGCTGTGGATAATCATGGCGGCAAACACTACCTAGAACTGCCTTTTCAGCCAACTTTAAATTACGGCCTTTAGATCTGATATTGGATTCAACCTCACCAGCATGGAAGCTATTGCAGTCCTTGTAAATTAAAGGAGTATGTTAAATTTCATTACATACTTAACCGTCATGCAATAAAAATAGGGTAATAAAGGCAATAAAACTTGTTTAGGGGTTGCAATGATTTTCCTACAGTGGCGATTTCTTGAGGTTGTTTTGCCAAGTTAACACCATGTTCTTCAACAAATTGATCCACTTCTGCTAGAGGGACAAAGAATGTATTGTTTGATAGCTCTTCTTCAACATCACAGTGCTGACCACGCTGTTTTCTCACTAACGTAAAACAACCATCAAAACATGCTACTCTTATACCTCCTTCCTGTAACAAGTTGATATTCATAATCATTGATCATTCAAGACAAAATATAATTTAGATTAGTTTATTGGAGGAAAAGAAAACTAAAATACCACAGGACAAAATGGACAATGTGAACCATCATCTAGCTCCTTCAAAAGAAATGTAAGATACTTGAGCTTTCTTCTCCAGTCTCTGTGAGGAAAATTTAAAGAAAACAAGTTAGGAAAATGCAAAAAATTCCAAAAAAGTTAAAGCAAAAAGACACGGAATTTCAGTCAACCGATATTCTGTGAAACAGCAACTGAGGACTTTCACCCGATCCACTCTAAATTCACACTAGTATATCAGATGAAAACAGTGTCGTAATCATATGGCAAAGTCAATGAGAATAGGTAAATTTACCTACTTTAAATACGTCATCATATAGACGTCATAATCCATAAGGCCTGCAAGTTGCGCGGGAAAATACTAGTTCTCTTTTGACCTTCGCCAGGCAAAGAGATATTTAAATTATTTGTTTGAAATAATTACAATTCTGAATTTACTCTGATCAATACTGATTGAATAGCTGATCTGGTTTATTTTCATGTAAGATAACTTCATTGGTTAGTATATTATCCTAGTTGCTAATCCTAATTTATCAGTATAGCCTTACAGCTACAGCATGTGACTCCTCTCCTCCTCCAGGACCTCCATGTGCTATGTGTGATTGACTGTCACTTCACGATCGCAGAGCAGCATCAGAGCAAAGAGCAATAATCAGTCAGTAACTAAGTATCTATAGAGACAAAATACGGGTAATGTTAACCCGGAAATATAGTCTTGATTTGATTTGGCTAAACATTTTATATCTGCTTTATTTAAAAATCATGAAACTCACTGAAATTTTGTGAAATGCAGTGACTATTCGCAAGTGTGCAAAAAAAAATGAAAATTCCAGGCATGCGATGGGATCTGAGCGGTCCGCCATGTTGCCAGCAATTACGTATAGGTGCCATTTAAATTATTGCTCTATATTCATTAAAAATTCAAAATCAGTTTTCTGCGGCCCCTCTTTTCACTGCTTTCAAGACCATGGCAATATTCTGGCTATCGGTACTTTCTTAAAATGTAGGCTAGCTATTGTAAGATTATGGTCGATGTGAGGGAGACATAGACGACACAGTAAAAGTTTCAAGTAATTATCTTTTCACTGGTCTCTTGACGAACTCTAAACGCGAGTCCCTCTCACATGATTTCAAACTCTGTTTTTATATACAAACACCGCTGACCTGCGATACCGCAGTCAGCTGGCATACTTTACAAGTTTACATTATGATCTCAATATCTCACGTATAGAAAGTTATACACTTAAATAATAAACAGTAATCATACATACAGCTGTAAAAGCCATGGTAAAGAGACTGTTACTGTCTGCCTATTTCCCGGTGGTCTGGGGTCGTGCTGCCAATTGACTAGTGCATAATGATCTGTAGCTTCCCACCTCACCAACAGAGAGAGATGAAGACAGGGTTCTTAATATGAATGTTGTTGACAGAGCCTCTAGGAAAGTGGGCCAGCTTTTCTAATTAGATTTCGATGCCAAGACGGACATAAGAGGGGGAGAGTTAATTCATTTCATTTCATATGTCAATGTGAATTAATTACTCTACCACTAAATTGCTACTCCAAATCTAAAAAATCTTGTCCTACAGGCTTTGTTCTTCTGATCATTTTTGTGTCTTCCAACACCCCTTCTGCAGGTATCAGAGAACCCTAACCAGGTGCTGTGCACCAACCTTTTATTACAAACGGAAGCTTTGCAGTACCAGTATGCATTACTAGACTACATACCCAGAGAGGAGTCGTTTTAATATGTTAGGACCGAATTCTCTAGCATTTTCACAAATTGTTCGTTCATAGCATTCATCATTTCAACATTTTAAGCTTCTAAGCTCAACAAAACAAGACGCTACACAACACTAGGGTTACCAACACCAAAGCCATGAAAATGTAAAAGAAAAACTGAAAAACATTTTTTTCTTAAAGCCATGAAAATTTTGTAAACCACAAAAACATATATATTCACAATATCAAAACGTGAAAATGCCTTGAAAACGCCATGAAATTCCACGCTTTTTTCATTGTTTTAGTGTCGGTAGTGCTAGGTCTACCAGGTTTAAGCATGATATCTATAAAACTGGTTTTCACAAAGGTGGACAGGTATATAGAGTATTAATTATTGCATCACACAAGATTTCTTTTCAATCGTTTGTAGGTTAGTATCATTATGAGTAAATCAATGCAGAAAAGTAAGTTTTTGAGCTATTTTTAATCATTTGTTATTTGGCAATTGTAGGCCTAAGAATTACATGATAACCTCCTTCCTTGCAGCAGTCAACCTTTCATTTAAAAATTAAGACAGGGAATTATGCTGCACTATACTTTTTACTCTATGCTGCATGTTGTTTTCAAATATGCTGTATGTGTCATAAAATAGTCTACTGTACATGTGCTGTTTTTTGTCAATCCAGTGCAATTTTTTGAGGAAATTTGGTCTACAACATCCATGTTATTCAAAAACGATTGTTGATTTGCTCTAAAACGATTGGTTGATAGAACAGTTGAACTAAAACAAAGTTAGAGAAATGCAGACCATGGTATGGGTTGTGGAATTTTGATACTTTTTTGAAATCAACCAAACAAATGAATACTGAATTGAACTGGAAACCTATTGATTACCTAAACAAATACAGTACAACAATTAAAATGTAGAACACGTGTATTGGAAATGCTTCTCAAATAAGAAGACATCAAACAGCAGAATTATGTATGTATGTATGTATGTATATATGTATGTATGTATGTATGTAAGTATGTATGTATGTATATATGCATGTATGTATGTATGTATGTATGTTTGTATGTATGTATGTATGTATGTATGTCTGTATGTAGGTGTATGTATGTATGTTGTATGTATGTATGTATGTATTTATGTATGTATGTATGTATGTATGTATATATGTATGTATGTATGTATGAATGTATGAATGTATGTATGTATGTATATATTTATAGCGCAATGGCTACCAGGCAAATGAAATAAATGTTACTTTCTTAATACATCCTCATCTACATGTGGCCTTGGAAGGACTAAAATAAAATACCTTTTATATAGTACAGAGAAATATCAATAAATAGTGAATAAAGGGTGTAGAAAGATTTAGAACATAGGGTAGGGTAAATAAAAAATAGACCAGCAACTGATTTAACTATTGAAGGCTATTTTATTGTCAACTTCTTTATCTACGCAGAAAAAACAACCTTCACTGATATTCAATTGAATATGCTTGTGAAAGCATACGACAACGGGCTTCAATCTGTTGGTAAAGGACAGTCAACTGAAATTGAAGGACTTGCACAGCAAAGTGGCTTGGATATTAAACAAGTGAAGGTACAGCTGACACTGCTTAACTATCTGGTATTGATAGCCTAACAGTGAACAGTTTAATTTAAGACAATAGTAAATTAGCGTTACAGCGTGATTGTGAGAGGGTTAGCTTCTTCTTACTACTGTAAATGGGTGTGATGAACTAATTGTTATATTTATGCAAATGCCATGCAACATACATCTACAACACAAGTACCTGTACTGTGTATACAACATAAGTCTGGTATTAATGGCTAGTAAACCCTATTTACTGATTGAAAATGGTTGTGTCAGAGCTGTATTATGTTCCAGTTATGTACTTCATTTGATTTTTTCCATCTGATCTTGTTTACCCTTTTATCACTATTAGTCATGGATAGGTAATAGAAAAAGAACTCTGCCTGGTGCAAATCCAAGACGGGAAACCTGCAAAATGAAAAAGAAAATGACTGCTTATGCCCTTTTTTGCTCTGAAGTATTTAAGCGAAGTAAGTATTAGCCAAATTTATTTACCTGTTGCTTATTTATTAACTCTTTGGGTAAAGGGCTACCACACTCTTGCCATGTTTATATTCATATTTATATTCATGTATATGGACAGGGGTGAAGCACTATTATATGTACAATGAAACCTGTAGGCCTATATATAACATCTAGCGTTGAGAGGTAGATAAATTGACGACTGTATGCAGGTGGCCTTTATATACAGGGTTGATTCAATAGAGAATACAATTTTAGACATACCAAGAGTGACCACTTTGGAAAGATGGTCACTGTATACAATATAGACTGCTATAACCGTTATAACTAGTGACCGCTATAGTAGGTATAACTATATATAGATTTAAGCAGATATATTTAGTGGCGCTCGTGAAGAACCCCTTTTCATTGAAGATGTTTTGAACTTCGAGTGAGCTGTCATACTGTCCATGAACTTTGGCCTACGTGATAAAAAGGTTTGTTGGCTTGTAGCTTTATAAACTAGTTTCGACAACTCCCCCAATAAGCATATATATCTAAAATTATACTGAGTCATACACCGGAATCATAGTTAGCCAGCAATTACGTATAGGTGCCATTTAAATTATTGCTCTATATTCATTAAAAATTCAAAATCAGTTTTCTGCGGCCCCTCTTTTCACTGCTTTCAAGACCATGGCAATATTCTGGCTATCGGTACTTTCTTAAAATGTAGGCTAGCTATTGTAAGATTATGGTCGATGTGAGGGAGACATAGACGACACAGTAAAAGTTTCAAGTAATTATCTTTTCACTGGTCTCTTGACGAACTCTAAACGCGAGTCCCTCTCACATGATTTCAAACTCTGTTTTTATATACAAACACCGCTGACCTGCGATACCGCAGTCAGCTGGCATACTTTACAAGTTTACATTATGATCTCAATATCTCACGTATAGAAAGTTATACACTTAAATAATAAACAGTAATCATACATACAGCTGTAAAAGCCATGGTAAAGAGACTGTTACTGTCTGCCTATTTCCCGGTGGTCTGGGGTCGTGCTGCCAATTGACTAGTGCATAATGATCTGTAGCTTCCCACCTCACCAACAGAGAGAGATGAAGACAGGGTTCTTAATATGAATGTTGTTGACAGAGCCTCTAGGAAAGTGGGCCAGCTTTTCTAATTAGATTTCGATGCCAAGACGGACATAAGAGGGGGAGAGTTAATTCATTTCATTTCATATGTCAATGTGAATTAATTACTCTACCACTAAATTGCTACTCCAAATCTAAAAAATCTTGTCCTACAGGCTTTGTTCTTCTGATCATTTTTGTGTCTTCCAACACCCCTTCTGCAGGTATCAGAGAACCCTAACCAGGTGCTGTGCACCAACCTTTTATTACAAACGGAAGCTTTGCAGTACCAGTATGCATTACTAGACTACATACCCAGAGAGGAGTCGTTTTAATATGTTAGGACCGAATTCTCTAGCATTTTCACAAATTGTTCGTTCATAGCATTCATCATTTCAACATTTTAAGCTTCTAAGCTCAACAAAACAAGACGCTACACAACACTAGGGTTACCAACACCAAAGCCATGAAAATGTAAAAGAAAAACTGAAAAACATTTTTTTCTTAAAGCCATGAAAATTTTGTAAACCACAAAAACATATATATTCACAATATCAAAACGTGAAAATGCCTTGAAAACGCCATGAAATTCCACGCTTTTTTCATTGTTTTAGTGTCGGTAGTGCTAGGTCTACCAGGTTTAAGCATGATATCTATAAAACTGGTTTTCACAAAGGTGGACAGGTATATAGAGTATTAATTATTGCATCACACAAGATTTCTTTTCAATCGTTTGTAGGTTAGTATCATTATGAGTAAATCAATGCAGAAAAGTAAGTTTTTGAGCTATTTTTAATCATTTGTTATTTGGCAATTGTAGGCCTAAGAATTACATGATAACCTCCTTCCTTGCAGCAGTCAACCTTTCATTTAAAAATTAAGACAGGGAATTATGCTGCACTATACTTTTTACTCTATGCTGCATGTTGTTTTCAAATATGCTGTATGTGTCATAAAATAGTCTACTGTACATGTGCTGTTTTTTGTCAATCCAGTGCAATTTTTTGAGGAAATTTGGTCTACAACATCCATGTTATTCAAAAACGATTGTTGATTTGCTCTAAAACGATTGGTTGATAGAACAGTTGAACTAAAACAAAGTTAGAGAAATGCAGACCATGGTATGGGTTGTGGAATTTTGATACTTTTTTGAAATCAACCAAACAAATGAATACTGAATTGAACTGGAAACCTATTGATTACCTAAACAAATACAGTACAACAATTAAAATGTAGAACACGTGTATTGGAAATGCTTCTCAAATAAGAAGACATCAAACAGCAGAATTATGTATGTATGTATGTATGTATATATGTATGTATGTATGTATGTAAGTATGTATGTATGTATATATGCATGTATGTATGTATGTATGTATGTTTGTATGTATGTATGTATGTATGTATGTCTGTATGTAGGTGTATGTATGTATGTTGTATGTATGTATGTATGTATTTATGTATGTATGTATGTATGTATGTATATATGTATGTATGTATGTATGAATGTATGAATGTATGTATGTATGTATATATTTATAGCGCAATGGCTACCAGGCAAATGAAATAAATGTTACTTTCTTAATACATCCTCATCTACATGTGGCCTTGGAAGGACTAAAATAAAATACCTTTTATATAGTACAGAGAAATATCAATAAATAGTGAATAAAGGGTGTAGAAAGATTTAGAACATAGGGTAGGGTAAATAAAAAATAGACCAGCAACTGATTTAACTATTGAAGGCTATTTTATTGTCAACTTCTTTATCTACGCAGAAAAAACAACCTTCACTGATATTCAATTGAATATGCTTGTGAAAGCATACGACAACGGGCTTCAATCTGTTGGTAAAGGACAGTCAACTGAAATTGAAGGACTTGCACAGCAAAGTGGCTTGGATATTAAACAAGTGAAGGTACAGCTGACACTGCTTAACTATCTGGTATTGATAGCCTAACAGTGAACAGTTTAATTTAAGACAATAGTAAATTAGCGTTACAGCGTGATTGTGAGAGGGTTAGCTTCTTCTTACTACTGTAAATGGGTGTGATGAACTAATTGTTATATTTATGCAAATGCCATGCAACATACATCTACAACACAAGTACCTGTACTGTGTATACAACATAAGTCTGGTATTAATGGCTAGTAAACCCTATTTACTGATTGAAAATGGTTGTGTCAGAGCTGTATTATGTTCCAGTTATGTACTTCATTTGATTTTTTCCATCTGATCTTGTTTACCCTTTTATCACTATTAGTCATGGATAGGTAATAGAAAAAGAACTCTGCCTGGTGCAAATCCAAGACGGGAAACCTGCAAAATGAAAAAGAAAATGACTGCTTATGCCCTTTTTTGCTCTGAAGTATTTAAGCGAAGTAAGTATTAGCCAAATTTATTTACCTGTTGCTTATTTATTAACTCTTTGGGTAAAGGGCTACCACACTCTTGCCATGTTTATATTCATATTTATATTCATGTATATGGACAGGGGTGAAGCACTATTATATGTACAATGAAACCTGTAGGCCTATATATAACATCTAGCGTTGAGAGGTAGATAAATTGACGACTGTATGCAGGTGGCCTTTATATACAGGGTTGATTCAATAGAGAATACAATTTTAGACATACCAAGAGTGACCACTTTGGAAAGATGGTCACTGTATACAATATAGACTGCTATAACCGTTATAACTAGTGACCGCTATAGTAGGTATAACTATATATAGATTTAAGCAGATATATTTAGTGGCGCTCGTGAAGAACCCCTTTTCATTGAAGATGTTTTGAACTTCGAGTGAGCTGTCATACTGTCCATGAACTTTGGCCTACGTGATAAAAAGGTTTGTTGGCTTGTAGCTTTATAAACTAGTTTCGACAACTCCCCCAATAAGCATATATATCTAAAATTATACTGAGTCATACACCGGAATCATAGTTAGCCAGCAATTACGTATAGGTGCCATTTAAATTATTGCTCTATATTCATTAAAAATTCAAAATCAGTTTTCTGCGGCCCCTCTTTTCACTGCTTTCAAGACCATGGCAATATTCTGGCTATCGGTACTTTCTTAAAATGTAGGCTAGCTATTGTAAGATTATGGTCGATGTGAGGGAGACATAGACGACACAGTAAAAGTTTCAAGTAATTATCTTTTCACTGGTCTCTTGACGAACTCTAAACGCGAGTCCCTCTCACATGATTTCAAACTCTGTTTTTATATACAAACACCGCTGACCTGCGATACCGCAGTCAGCTGGCATACTTTACAAGTTTACATTATGATCTCAATATCTCACGTATAGAAAGTTATACACTTAAATAATAAACAGTAATCATACATACAGCTGTAAAAGCCATGGTAAAGAGACTGTTACTGTCTGCCTATTTCCCGGTGGTCTGGGGTCGTGCTGCCAATTGACTAGTGCATAATGATCTGTAGCTTCCCACCTCACCAACAGAGAGAGATGAAGACAGGGTTCTTAATATGAATGTTGCTGACAGAGCCTCTAGGAAAGTGGGCCAGCTTTTCTAATTAGATTTCGATGCCAAGACGGACATAAGAGGGGGAGAGTTAATTCATTTCATTTCATATGTCAATGTGAATTAATTACTCTACCACTAAATTGCTACTCCAAATCTAAAAAATCTTGTCCTACAGGCTTTGTTCTTCTGATCATTTTTGTGTCTTCCAACACCCCTTCTGCAGGTATCAGAGAACCCTAACCAGGTGCTGTGCACCAACCTTTTATTACAAACGGAAGCTTTGCAGTACCAGTATGCATTACTAGACTACATACCCAGAGAGGAGTCGTTTTAATATGTTAGGACCGAATTCTCTAGCATTTTCACAAATTGTTCGTTCATAGCATTCATCATTTCAACATTTTAAGCTTCTAAGCTCAACAAAACAAGACGCTACACAACACTAGGGTTACCAACACCAAAGCCATGAAAATGTAAAAGAAAAACTGAAAAACATTTTTTTCTTAAAGCCATGAAAATTTTGTAAACCACAAAAACATATATATTCACAATATCAAAACGTGAAAATGCCTTGAAAACGCCATGAAATTCCACGCTTTTTTCATTGTTTTAGTGTCGGTAGTGCTAGGTCTACCAGGTTTAAGCATGATATCTATAAAACTGGTTTTCACAAAGGTGGACAGGTATATAGAGTATTAATTATTGCATCACACAAGATTTCTTTTCAATCGTTTGTAGGTTAGTATCATTATGAGTAAATCAATGCAGAAAAGTAAGTTTTTGAGCTATTTTTAATCATTTGTTATTTGGCAATTGTAGGCCTAAGAATTACATGATAACCTCCTTCCTTGCAGCAGTCAACCTTTCATTTAAAAATTAAGACAGGGAATTATGCTGCACTATACTTTTTACTCTATGCTGCATGTTGTTTTCAAATATGCTGTATGTGTCATAAAATAGTCTACTGTACATGTGCTGTTTTTTGTCAATCCAGTGCAATTTTTTGAGGAAATTTGGTCTACAACATCCATGTTATTCAAAAACGATTGTTGATTTGCTCTAAAACGATTGGTTGATAGAACAGTTGAACTAAAACAAAGTTAGAGAAATGCAGACCATGGTATGGGTTGTGGAATTTTGATACTTTTTTGAAATCAACCAAACAAATGAATACTGAATTGAACTGGAAACCTATTGATTACCTAAACAAATACAGTACAACAATTAAAATGTAGAACACGTGTATTGGAAATGCTTCTCAAATAAGAAGACATCAAACAGCAGAATTATGTATGTATGTATGTATGTATATATGTATGTATGTATGTATGTAAGTATGTATGTATGTATATATGCATGTATGTATGTATGTATGTATGTTTGTATGTATGTATGTATGTATGTATGTCTGTATGTAGGTGTATGTATGTATGTTGTATGTATGTATGTATGTATTTATGTATGTATGTATGTATGTATGTATATATGTATGTATGTATGTATGAATGTATGAATGTATGTATGTATGTATATATTTATAGCGCAATGGCTACCAGGCAAATGAAATAAATGTTACTTTCTTAATACATCCTCATCTACATGTGGCCTTGGAAGGACTAAAATAAAATACCTTTTATATAGTACAGAGAAATATCAATAAATAGTGAATAAAGGGTGTAGAAAGATTTAGAACATAGGGTAGGGTAAATAAAAAATAGACCAGCAACTGATTTAACTATTGAAGGCTATTTTATTGTCAACTTCTTTATCTACGCAGAAAAAACAACCTTCACTGATATTCAATTGAATATGCTTGTGAAAGCATACGACAACGGGCTTCAATCTGTTGGTAAAGGACAGTCAACTGAAATTGAAGGACTTGCACAGCAAAGTGGCTTGGATATTAAACAAGTGAAGGTACAGCTGACACTGCTTAACTATCTGGTATTGATAGCCTAACAGTGAACAGTTTAATTTAAGACAATAGTAAATTAGCGTTACAGCGTGATTGTGAGAGGGTTAGCTTCTTCTTACTACTGTAAATGGGTGTGATGAACTAATTGTTATATTTATGCAAATGCCATGCAACATACATCTACAACACAAGTACCTGTACTGTGTATACAACATAAGTCTGGTATTAATGGCTAGTAAACCCTATTTACTGATTGAAAATGGTTGTGTCAGAGCTGTATTATGTTCCAGTTATGTACTTCATTTGATTTTTTCCATCTGATCTTGTTTACCCTTTTATCACTATTAGTCATGGATAGGTAATAGAAAAAGAACTCTGCCTGGTGCAAATCCAAGACGGGAAACCTGCAAAATGAAAAAGAAAATGACTGCTTATGCCCTTTTTTGCTCTGAAGTATTTAAGCGAAGTAAGTATTAGCCAAATTTATTTACCTGTTGCTTATTTATTAACTCTTTGGGTAAAGGGCTACCACACTCTTGCCATGTTTATATTCATATTTATATTCATGTATATGGACAGGGGTGAAGCACTATTATATGTACAATGAAACCTGTAGGCCTATATATAACATCTAGCGTTGAGAGGTAGATAAATTGACGACTGTATGCAGGTGGCCTTTATATACAGGGTTGATTCAATAGAGAATACAATTTTAGACATACCAAGAGTGACCACTTTGGAAAGATGGTCACTGTATACAATATAGACTGCTATAACCGTTATAACTAGTGACCGCTATAGTAGGTATAACTATATATAGATTTAAGCAGATATATTTAGTGGCGCTCGTGAAGAACCCCTTTTCATTGAAGATGTTTTGAACTTCGAGTGAGCTGTCATACTGTCCATGAACTTTGGCCTACGTGATAAAAAGGTTTGTTGGCTTGTAGCTTTATAAACTAGTTTCGACAACTCCCCCAATAAGCATATATATCTAAAATTATACTGAGTCATACACCGGAATCATAGTTAGCCAGCAATTACGTATAGGTGCCATTTAAATTATTGCTCTATATTCATTAAAAATTCAAAATCAGTTTTCTGCGGCCCCTCTTTTCACTGCTTTCAAGACCATGGCAATATTCTGGCTATCGGTACTTTCTTAAAATGTAGGCTAGCTATTGTAAGATTATGGTCGATGTGAGGGAGACATAGACGACACAGTAAAAGTTTCAAGTAATTATCTTTTCACTGGTCTCTTGACGAACTCTAAACGCGAGTCCCTCTCACATGATTTCAAACTCTGTTTTTATATACAAACACCGCTGACCTGCGATACCGCAGTCAGCTGG
The DNA here is from genome assembly GCA_916610825.1 of Haliclystus octoradiatus. Taxonomy (NCBI): domain Eukaryota; kingdom Metazoa; phylum Cnidaria; class Staurozoa; order Stauromedusae; family Haliclystidae; genus Haliclystus; species Haliclystus octoradiatus. The sequence goes on from OU744451.1 coordinate 2,718,618, forward strand.
CATACTTTACAAGTTTACATTATGATCTCAATATCTCACGTATAGAAAGTTATACACTTAAATAATAAACAGTAATCATACATACAGCTGTAAAAGCCATGGTAAAGAGACTGTTACTGTCTGCCTATTTCCCGGTGGTCTGGGGTCGTGCTGCCAATTGACTAGTGCATAATGATCTGTAGCTTCCCACCTCACCAACAGAGAGAGATGAAGACAGGGTTCTTAATATGAATGTTGCTGACAGAGCCTCTAGGAAAGTGGGCCAGCTTTTCTAATTAGATTTCGATGCCAAGACGGACATAAGAGGGGGAGAGTTAATTCATTTCATTTCATATGTCAATGTGAATTAATTACTCTACCACTAAATTGCTACTCCAAATCTAAAAAATCTTGTCCTACAGGCTTTGTTCTTCTGATCATTTTTGTGTCTTCCAACACCCCTTCTGCAGGTATCAGAGAACCCTAACCAGGTGCTGTGCACCAACCTTTTATTACAAACGGAAGCTTTGCAGTACCAGTATGCATTACTAGACTACATACCCAGAGAGGAGTCGTTTTAATATGTTAGGACCGAATTCTCTAGCATTTTCACAAATTGTTCGTTCATAGCATTCATCATTTCAACATTTTAAGCTTCTAAGCTCAACAAAACAAGACGCTACACAACACTAGGGTTACCAACACCAAAGCCATGAAAATGTAAAAGAAAAACTGAAAAACATTTTTTTCTTAAAGCCATGAAAATTTTGTAAACCACAAAAACATATATATTCACAATATCAAAACGTGAAAATGCCTTGAAAACGCCATGAAATTCCACGCTTTTTTCATTGTTTTAGTGTCGGTAGTGCTAGGTCTACCAGGTTTAAGCATGATATCTATAAAACTGGTTTTCACAAAGGTGGACAGGTATATAGAGTATTAATTATTGCATCACACAAGATTTCTTTTCAATCGTTTGTAGGTTAGTATCATTATGAGTAAATCAATGCAGAAAAGTAAGTTTTTGAGCTATTTTTAATCATTTGTTATTTGGCAATTGTAGGCCTAAGAATTACATGATAACCTCCTTCCTTGCAGCAGTCAACCTTTCATTTAAAAATTAAGACAGGGAATTATGCTGCACTATACTTTTTACTCTATGCTGCATGTTGTTTTCAAATATGCTGTATGTGTCATAAAATAGTCTACTGTACATGTGCTGTTTTTTGTCAATCCAGTGCAATTTTTTGAGGAAATTTGGTCTACAACATCCATGTTATTCAAAAACGATTGTTGATTTGCTCTAAAACGATTGGTTGATAGAACAGTTGAACTAAAACAAAGTTAGAGAAATGCAGACCATGGTATGGGTTGTGGAATTTTGATACTTTTTTGAAATCAACCAAACAAATGAATACTGAATTGAACTGGAAACCTATTGATTACCTAAACAAATACAGTACAACAATTAAAATGTAGAACACGTGTATTGGAAATGCTTCTCAAATAAGAAGACATCAAACAGCAGAATTATGTATGTATGTATGTATGTATATATGTATGTATGTATGTATGTAAGTATGTATGTATGTATATATGCATGTATGTATGTATGTATGTATGTTTGTATGTATGTATGTATGTATGTATGTCTGTATGTAGGTGTATGTATGTATGTTGTATGTATGTATGTATGTATTTATGTATGTATGTATGTATGTATGTATATATGTATGTATGTATGTATGAATGTATGAATGTATGTATGTATGTATATATTTATAGCGCAATGGCTACCAGGCAAATGAAATAAATGTTACTTTCTTAATACATCCTCATCTACATGTGGCCTTGGAAGGACTAAAATAAAATACCTTTTATATAGTACAGAGAAATATCAATAAATAGTGAATAAAGGGTGTAGAAAGATTTAGAACATAGGGTAGGGTAAATAAAAAATAGACCAGCAACTGATTTAACTATTGAAGGCTATTTTATTGTCAACTTCTTTATCTACGCAGAAAAAACAACCTTCACTGATATTCAATTGAATATGCTTGTGAAAGCATACGACAACGGGCTTCAATCTGTTGGTAAAGGACAGTCAACTGAAATTGAAGGACTTGCACAGCAAAGTGGCTTGGATATTAAACAAGTGAAGGTACAGCTGACACTGCTTAACTATCTGGTATTGATAGCCTAACAGTGAACAGTTTAATTTAAGACAATAGTAAATTAGCGTTACAGCGTGATTGTGAGAGGGTTAGCTTCTTCTTACTACTGTAAATGGGTGTGATGAACTAATTGTTATATTTATGCAAATGCCATGCAACATACATCTACAACACAAGTACCTGTACTGTGTATACAACATAAGTCTGGTATTAATGGCTAGTAAACCCTATTTACTGATTGAAAATGGTTGTGTCAGAGCTGTATTATGTTCCAGTTATGTACTTCATTTGATTTTTTCCATCTGATCTTGTTTACCCTTTTATCACTATTAGTCATGGATAGGTAATAGAAAAAGAACTCTGCCTGGTGCAAATCCAAGACGGGAAACCTGCAAAATGAAAAAGAAAATGACTGCTTATGCCCTTTTTTGCTCTGAAGTATTTAAGCGAAGTAAGTATTAGCCAAATTTATTTACCTGTTGCTTATTTATTAACTCTTTGGGTAAAGGGCTACCACACTCTTGCCATGTTTATATTCATATTTATATTCATGTATATGGACAGGGGTGAAGCACTATTATATGTACAATGAAACCTGTAGGCCTATATATAACATCTAGCGTTGAGAGGTAGATAAATTGACGACTGTATGCAGGTGGCCTTTATATACAGGGTTGATTCAATAGAGAATACAATTTTAGACATACCAAGAGTGACCACTTTGGAAAGATGGTCACTGTATACAATATAGACTGCTATAACCGTTATAACTAGTGACCGCTATAGTAGGTATAACTATATATAGATTTAAGCAGATATATTTAGTGGCGCTCGTGAAGAACCCCTTTTCATTGAAGATGTTTTGAACTTCGAGTGAGCTGTCATACTGTTCATGAACTTTGGCCTACGTGATAAAAAGGTTTGTTGGCTTGTAGCTTTATAAACTAGTTTCGACAACTCCCCCAATAAGCATATATATCTAAAATTATACTGAGTCATACACCGGAATCATAGTGGCAATCATGTTTTAATTTTTTTAATTTGAGCTGTCATTCAATAGCTTTGCATTCTCAGGTGTATTATTGACGAATACCAGTATTAAAGCGTATTTCTGGGTACATATGTGCACTGGCTTTTAACTGGTACAAAATGTTTCATGTCTAGACAATTTATCCTTCTAACTACGTTAGCTGTAATTGGCTACAATATTAGGCCTACTATTCTTACTTTTGGATCTAAAATCTTGTGAATTGTTTGTATTTTAGTAGATATGCGCAATTTATTGTTAAAAGATAGATGTAGCATTGCATCACAAGAGTATGCAATGCTAAGCATTGAAGCAAAAAATAAATTGAAAGAAAGGGCGGATGCGATCACACATCCGTCCTCCTCACAGTTAATGGCACTAGAGAGTGATGAAAAATTGGATGTTGCGAAACGGCTATGCAGGTCTATCAAAAACAATGTAAGATCAACAGTTACTCATGATTATTAAATAACTTTAATAATCACTTGAAAAAAACTTCTATCATGATTGGTGGATTTGTACCACGTGTTTAACAGTTATGTCAAGACAACCCACGAAATTCCATGGCAACCCTAAAAAGCGTGCAGGTATAGGTCTATACCCGCACGTGTGCGGTTATAGACCTATACCTGCACGGTTTTAGCCAAACAACTAGAACACATGTTTTGAAAATGGCGACTAGCTGCGACAGATTGAATATTTTTTCATAAAAGCAACTTAAATGTATACTCTGTAATTGAAAATTCAATTGAGAAATAAAAAGTAACAACTTGGGGATTTGCTACATTCAGATGTAACTTTTACTATATATTTCTAATATTGCAAACATATTGAATTCTTTGTGTTATATTTTTAAATGATATTTGTAACAATTTCATTCAAATTGCATTTAATGAAAAATCAATGACCCATTAAATTAGCCAAAACAAATCATTGTTGTAGTGAAATTGATGAGAGATAATTGATGTTCCAGACAAAGGTTATGTTACATGATTATTAAAATAATTACATCACTCTTTGTTCGTGGGCCATCATTATTTGGTACATCTTCAAAGCTGCAGGCTTAACGCAAATATGCAGTTGCTGCTAGATTTGCATCCAGACTCTACTTGCATGCGAAGTAGCACTGACATTACTCAGGGAGGAGCGTATCCATGACAAGATTTTCATTCATTTCATTTGTCATTTATTTTATGTCATTGATTTTACTGCTGTACGGTCTGTTGGCAGTAATGTCAGAGTATGTTTTTATTTCAATAATTTATGTTACTATTTAGCATTTTCACAGAGACGACTGCAGGGATATACATTGGTGTCATTTAAACTTCCAGCAAAATGTTGTTGTAGGAGAATTATCCATTAATACCAATTTAATGTTTTTATCTATTTTTATCAGCTGAACGATCTAGAAAGCATGGGCTTGCCTGGGTTCTGCATAATTGCAAATAAGGACGATGGTGAGCCCTTTTGCGACCTGTACAGCAACATGGCACAGAAGTTTGTACTGAGCAGTACCGTAGCTTCTGAATTCTCAAAGTCTGTATGGGTCAAAGGTTAGTTGTATACATGTTTTTGTGTATATCAAATAATGAATGAAATGAATTAAAAAGTCAATTTGATGTTTAATAATGCTTATTTCATTTTATTTCAGAATCTCTAACATGGTATCCAAAAGATGTGCAGGACCTCTTCAATCAGAAATGGGGTAATTATGAATTTTTGTATTCCCGTTCCCATTCACCCCCATTCCTTTCCCTCAATGAGAGGGGCCACATGGTCCCAGTTGAATTGACTTTTCTATGTCCACTTGCAAGCATAGGTAGGTCCACTTAACATTGTTGATATTGACTGCATCTGCTTTTGAGATTGAGACAATACTGGTTATAGAAACGATAATTAGTACGCCTTCCTTGCATCAGATTTTTTCCCTTGGAAGCTTCTGACAGCATCTTCTTCCTCACAGCTCGGGTTTGCCTGCTTCTTTTCTGTTATTACAATGCTATCCTTAACCTGCTTAGCCTGCTTAACCTGCTCTAACGTTTACGCAATTATTATACTTTCTTTCAGTCGCAGCAGGTGGCAATGGACCAACTCCTAGGTACTTAGAGTATAGGGAAATGGCCGCTGACTGTTCCTTTGATGTAGTGGGTATGCCTCCTGATGTTCCGTTTCATCGTCCAAGTGACTATGGAGGCATACAATGCCAAAAGATTAAAAAATCTGCAAATGAAATTAATTTCAAGTTCAGAGACAGAGGTTTGTGTGATAGATGTACAATAGTAAATTATGTTCAAATTTTACATAATTTGAATGTTATACACTTATTTAGGCTATATTATATGCGTATTAATTTATATTTTACATTTTACTTCACATTAGTATGGAGTTTCTGTACATCTGTTTGAAGCCATTTCTCATGTTCTCCCCTCCTCCTTCAAAGCTCTACGTAGAGTATGTAAAATATGTAAAATGTATGTAAGATTGGCAAGAACTTGTTTAAACACTTTTATCCATTCTTAGAGAAACAAAGTATAGTTCATCAAACAATGTGTATTGTCTGAATATTTGACCTTTCGTTGCCATTAATTATTAATAAAGGGCTATCTTATCAATTATTAGCTTACAAGGTGCTGTGACTGGGTATACATTTGAAGTGAACCATTGATATAAATAGCATATGTGGGAAGCATATATGGCACACAAATGAGCTAGCATTACTTTTATTTGTACTGGAAAAATGCCTGATTCATGAAATACTGCATAATTTTGATGGCATATTAGATTTATCGAAAAAATAGTTATATTTTTCTTTTGACTTTGTTTTGCAGCTACCCCTACCCAAGACGATGAAACAGAAGAGTGTCACCTGAACACATAAATATTTAATTCATAAACATAAATCCTTATATAATACCTAATTAATATATTATTATTCATTATTGTTTTATCCATGTCTCATTAGATTTTGTTCCATTTTTACCATATTCAATCTCTTTATGTTCTCCGTGTACCTACCCTGTCGTATCGTTGGGAGCATGTGTACGAAACGTTGTCCGGATGTCTATTTGTCGTATTGGTCCTTGTAGTTTGGTTGATTGCTGTTTTGTCCTCTTGCCCTCTAGGTTGACAGTACAGTTCCTCTGTACTTGATCCAAAATCTACTCCAATTTAATTCAATCCAATCGAGTATATCTCTATAATCTAACCTTGATAGCTAGCTAATCCAACTGAAAAGCTGATTATAATGTTGCTATTTTAGCCCCAGTATTTAACCCAATTTTCATGAATAGTATAATCATAATATAACATCAATAATCACCATGTCATGATCTGAGGTATCAGTGCTTAATTCCTCTATTGGATCTAATTAATGTCTATTGGAGAAACTTCAGATTTTGAGAAATTCTTGAAATAAATGCACAAGACCTAATGCGCTTAACCACGCCGCACAAGTTGTACTTTCCATTTGTCTGCCCAGCTCTGTTTCCGTTGAGATATTCCCATTCGGTTTGTCTGCTATAGATTGGCCAATGATTCGGCTTGAACTCAGTCAACCGTTCCTGGGCCGCACTTTTCATTTCGATCTGTTCAGCGCTATGTTCGCCCTGAATTCAGTCAGCCGTCACTGGGCCGGCCTATCCATCTGATCTGTTCAGCGCTATGTTCGCCCTGAATTCAGTCAGCCGTCACTAGGCCGGCCTATCCATCTGATCTGTTCAGCGCTATGTTCGCCCTGAATTCAGTCAGCCGTCACTGTGCTGGCCTTTTCATCCGATCTGTACAGAGTTGTGTTCGCGTTGAATTCAGTCAGCTGTGCCTGGAGCCGCACTTTCATTCTGATCTGTTCGGCGCTGTGTTTGCCTTAAATTCACTCAGCCGTCCATGGAGTCGCTCTCTATTCCGACCTGTTCATGGCTTTGTTCGCCCTAAACTCAGCCAGCCGTCCCTGGAGGCGCATGTTACACTTGTCAATTCTCACTAATAATTTTGATAAACCGTGCTTAAACAAGTTGGTTTCATTCTAGGATAGTATATTATAATATGATACATATTTCCAACATTTTAACGTGAAATAAAACATCAGCTGCAAGTGCAACTGTTTAATGTTTTTATATTCTTCTCTTAATCTCTCATTATCTCTCATTCCTCTTCCGATATCCTAGCCGTTTATACGAATCCTAGCTACAAAACGAAAGTGTATGTATATACCAGAAACAGTTTACTTATCATTATACAGTACAATATAAATACTTAATTTTTGTAAAATAAAATTTATATATAGTACAGGGAATGAAATTTGTTTTCAGCACTCGATTTGTAAGGTTGCATGGTATTTTCTTAATTGGGGTACCGCATATAAACATGCCAGGCTCATGTCAGTAATCTTATTTCATGTGATTTGTGAATATAATTTTTGTTGTAGGATTGCTTGAAGCTATTAGAAAATTATTAGTAGTAAATATGAATGTTTGATGTTTGATCTGATGTTTGCGGGACGTGAGTAAGGATAGTAGCAAGTCTGGGGAGAGGGGTACTGCGGTTTATATAACTATACACCATACACCGTCTTCATTTTTTGTAGAATTTAATTATTATATCGTACAGGGAATGAAATCTGTTTTCAGTGCTTGCTTTGTACGGTTGCAGGGTATTTTCTTAATTTGGGGGTAAGGGATGGAAAGTTTTATATACTGCGGTTTATATACACCGTCTTCATTTTTTGTAGAATATAATTATTATATAGTACAGGGAATGAAATCTGTTTTCAGTGCTTGCTTTGTACGGTTGCAGGGTATTTTCTTAATTTGGGGGTAAGGGATGGAAAGTTTTATATACTGCAGTTTATATACACCGTCTTCATTTTTTGTAGAATTTAATTATTATATCGTACAGGGAATGAAATCTGTTTTCAGTGCTTGCTTTGTACGGTTGCAGGGTATTTTCTTAATTTGGGGGTAAGGGATGGAAAGTTTTATATACTGCGGTTTATATACACCGTCTTCATTTTTTGTAGAATTTAATTATATCGTACAGGGAATGAAATCTGTTTTTAGTGCTTGCTTTGTACGGTTGCATGGTATTTTCTTAATCTGGGAGTAAAGGATGGGTAGGTTTACATTCTCTCTTTTTGTTGTAGAATTTAATTATATGATACATCTCATTTCAATAATTCAGGGTTGCATATGCTGGATTTTTAAAGTTTTTAGTCACTTTCCTCAGATTCATCATACTCTTCATTCTCGTCATCCTCATCATCCGAAGACTCGGATAAATAAACGAATCTCTCTAGGACGGCATCAAACTCTTCAGCTTCCTTGATTATACTGTCAAGGTCTGACGGCAATATTATCAAATGCTTTTCGAGGCCGTGGTCATACTCAGGGCAAAATGTTTCGAATTTTGTTGATAAAAAGTTACTTTCGTAGCAAAATATTTGCTTTCGCAGTATCAGCAGGCTTTCTGAAGTGCAAGGAGCGTCTGGTAATATCACATTAATCTTCCTTATCTCATCCTGATAGTGCTTCATGCAAGCTTGCATTTCATCGACAAGCATTACTTTTTCCTCCTCGCATCGATGTCTGAAATTTAAAGCATCCATCAACTGCCGTTTGATTGTTAGAGGAATGTTGGATGTGGGATCAGCCAGTTTGTCGTCATCTTCAGTAGAATATATCAAACTACTCGTATCCAGTATTGAAGATAACGACAAATCTGACTTAACGCCAAATAACGACAGCTGATGAATGTGAGTATTAAATTTCCTTCTTAGTTTCGCCGTGATATTTTTGACTTGCTTCGTCAACTTTTTGGAGATTGTTTGACCACCTAAAATAATCAATCAATAGCAATTAATGGAGGCTGAATCAAAAAATCAGGATGGGGCCAACATTCAAAATAAATTGAAACAAACAAACCTGATCCAAGGTTATTTTGGAGAGAGAACAATATTTTACGCTCATACGCCATTGGTCTACATTGTTCCAGGAGGGTTGCTCGATCTCTATCAATCCACTTTCCAGATGCATCTTTGTACTCTTTGGAAGAGGAACTCCAACGTTCTGTAATCGCAAGCTTCTTCTCCATAGAGACAATTGTCTCTTCCAAGCTAAAAATAGGAACATTTTGTGATATAAATCATTAACCAGTCAACGTCGACTTTCCTGACGACTTAAACTTGTGGCCCAAATTAATAAGTACTTTTATGCTGCTACAGTGTATATGCAAAATACACGATGAATGATCACTGATCGATGCTACTGCAGTATAAATGATAACTCGAAGATTGCATTTTTTTTCAATTTTACATTGTGTGTGTACAATAATCGCATTAGTGGTTCAATATCAGAATATTGAAGAAGTACGATAACTAGAATAAAAGCTTCCTATACCTTCTCAACTTTTCCAGTAGCTTATCAGCATGATCATCATCTTTCCCTCCCTTGGATTTTATGGTTTCATAGATGTCACTACAAAAGCAAATTAATCAAAAATATTTTAACAAAAATTATATTGTCAATAGAAAGTTCTTGCAGATTCAGATATGTATACCACCTTAAGGGCGAATAGTCTCTCAATCTTCGCACATACTGTTCTTCCAAAGGGACAATTGCAGCTTTAACACCTGATAGTTTTATTTGAAAAATCAAAGTATCCATTCAAATTATCATAGATTAGATTTTGTTGATATTGACTAATAGAATGATAAGAAATATCTATGGAAACCTGATTGATTAGCATAGAAGCTTCTTTCCTCTGAAATCCACTGTTTGATCGTTGTGTCATTAACATTTACTGTGAATTGTAAAAGATGAAGGAATGACAAAGCGTACTACAGAACACATCGTTTCTAAGTCAGCGAGGATTAGTATAAAACACTGCCCCTGATGCAGCTGTGCCTTGACGATCACCGTAAATCTGTTGGAATTCAGTAAAGGTGCATCCAATATAGTGATATCGTTTAAATTACTTTCAGTCAAACCTTCTAGAATATCTTGATATCTAATTATTATTATTATTATTATTGAACAAAAAAGGAGAAGGAGAAAAAAATATAAAGAGGTAAACTTTGCATACAGATAATAAATAATACAAATATAAAATCTAACAACATTATTTGCTTACTTACTTTTTTAACAAGCATTATCTTATTTTCAAATTTTATTTCATTAATTGTTTTCCCAGGGCAGGGGTATATTTTAAAGCTTACCAGTTGACATCAACATTGAAAGTTGTTTCTCGTTTGACTTGTGACAAGCCTTCATTTTTTGCATCTTTTCAACCAATGTTGGTCCTGTGAAGAAAAAGGCTTTTCAATTGAAAGAAATACAGTTTGTTGAAAATATTGGATCTTCATTTTTTATCCCTATTAAATCCTATTAACTGTAATAGTAGGCTAACAACTATCTAGGCTAATGCTCCCTTGATTTGCCAGCCTTGAAGAATATCCAGCTATCATTTTCAATTGTGATTGTGAAGCTACATGAAATTTCAATTGAAAAATATAAATCTCAAAACCTATGCACCTTACCTAGATTGCGCCGTTTTATTTCTGCAAAATGACCTAATGCATCGTCCAAAGTTGCAGCACGGTTTTGCGGAGTCATTTCCTTGGATATCCGGAAAAATTCTGTGAGAAACGACCAAAGACGTTCTGTTCCTTCGCCGTCTGTCAACCCAAATCCATCTAGGCGACGTGGACTATACTTGAGCTGAATAAAAGAAGATTGAAAGAAATTACAATATGAAACAGAAGAATGACACTTTCAACATCATGTCATTATCATTATCATCAGCAGCCTCAGCATGTTCATGCATTCCAAACACCACACATCTGTAATAGCATAATTATATACTTGACCATCATTTATACCTGACAGGGAAGAACATGACCATATACATGCAGTGCAGGAAGAGCCAACTTAACATTTTTTAACAAATTTTCTTCTTTGATAGCCTGGAATATGACAGTCGGTAGAAGTTTCACGTATGATAGAGTTTTAAAGGATGACAAGAAACTGCATGGACAAATCAAACCTTCAGATGCTTGTAAAGCAGGCAAGCAACATCATACATGAATCTGGGCTTGATGGATGGCCTTTGAACTTCTTCCAGAAACTTTGTTAAGGCATAAACAGCAAAACCAATTCTAAGGAATATATTTATAAAATTCAATTTGATGCGTTTAAAAATGCAATAAACAATGTACTGTTACTGCCTGAAATAACAAACTTACTTTTCTCCAGCTCTACAGCTAAAAAAACGCTTTGGATAGTCATGGCGACAGACACTTCCTAGAACACCTTTCTCGTCTAGCTTCATGTTTCGTCCCTTTGCTCTTATACTGCTCTCTACTTCCCCAGCATGAAAGTTGTTACAGTCCTTAAGATGATAACAAAAATGATAACACAAGGAAGGAGTAAGACAATATTTACATGTATTCAACCTAAAACTAACATATCTCACAGACCTTAACTTTTGTAATTGCTGATTTGCTCAATGTTGTTACATGCTTCTCAACAAAATCATCAACAACTTCTTGGGAAACAAAGAAACGGTTTTTTGAAAGACTTTCTTCAATCTGACTATGCTGTCCGCGGTGCTTTCTAACCAAACCAAAGCAGCCATCAAAACACTCAATGACAGTGCCTGACTCCTTAAAACATAAATTCAAACATCCAATATATAGAGAAATGTATTGCTGTAGAGCATGGCATGCCTATAATACTTTATCTGGAAATAAAGTCAAAGACTAGACGTTGTCTCCATAATACATTATCTAAGGGTTTGCAATAATTATTCAACATATTATATCAACCCATATATATATATAGAAATACAAATTATATAATTGAAAATAGTCAAAGATCAGACATTTTTACAATCAGACAGACATTTTGTTACTATTTTCAATTAAGGAATGAAGACAAATAATAAATATATTTTATATATATTTATTCATTTATTTAATTAAACAAAAATTACAAATTAAAATGTTGCTTTACACAAGAAAGATGAAATCAAAACAATAAAACGCATGAGTCACTGTTCAGTTCCAGTAAATCAGCATTTACAATCTAAGACCAAGAAATATGTGGTTCATAAAAGTGAAAGTCTATGAAAAGCTCACCAACAGCTCATAAAACATTCACAAGAGTAGGATTTACTCACCCTAGGACAAGCTGGACAACGTTTTCCATTATCAAGGTCAGCACCTTCATGCACAGGGTATTTTGTGAGCTGGCGCCATGACCTATCAAAATACAATACATTTTGTGGAAAATTAATTTAATTTTGTTAGATGAGTTTGATATTTAGAGCTTGAAGAAAAGTTTATCATTGTGAAGAAGACTAGAAACTGATACATTCTGTCAGCAGCTGGAGGTATCTTCCAATAAGAACCTTCCAATGGAGGAACTTATGAGCCTGTCTGGAATAGCTTGTAAACTAAAACAGACTAGTACTTTCTACATTTAAGCAAAATCAAATAATTATAACATACCGATATGCAGGAAAGCAAGTGATGACTATTTTATAAATATCTTTAACCTAAAATGAAGAGATACCACCCGTCAGTCTACACTCTATGTATGACTCTACAGGTATCAGGTACATCAGAAATAAACAATTTGATTTGATGAAATAATTCAGTTTTAACACTCAATATTCATGTTACTTGCATATAAAGGTGTCCAAGGAGAGAACTTCAAGGCAATCGCATCGCAATACTTTTGCATTGAAACTTGGCATTCAAAATGCATCAAAAAAAGGTCCTCCATAAAATTCAATGAAAAACATGTATTGGGGTTGGTTGGACTGCCAGGCCAATAGCTTGCCAGCATCAATAGCTTTGCATCTCCATGACAAGAGCAGGAATGAAGCACAAATTTTTTTTGAAAACCTGTATTCCACAAAGATAATGGGAGGTATATAAAATTAGTTGGGTATCAGAAGCAGAACAATGAATCAATATACATTAAATTATAGTATAAAGCATAGCCTTACCTTGATCATTGATAAAAACCATTTCTTTTCGTTTTTTATAGCATTTACTACTATGGCCAAGATGATCTGGCATATGAATTTCACCCAAAATTTCCAATGGAACATACATACCATTCTAAATTGAGGAAGGATATAAATCAGACATTAAGGGGTTGCATTCCAGACTTGCAGTGTGCACAATAACAAACACTTTTGTTAACATTTTTGTCACATCCAGTTTGAAGCTGTTACCAGTTTATAAGGTATCCTGCACATTCACATGTGACGCTAACTTGCATTGGTTTACAATATGAAATATTCAAGTCATGGTTAGGCCTAATGATGATGTCTTCAATATAAACATGTCAATCTATCTTACTGCTTCACAATCAATATCATTGAGCCTCTATTTGAGATTGGGAAATAAAATAGTAATCACTTACTTTGAAATGTTCAACTTGATGATGGAATAAATGAGGACTGTGACTGACCTTAATGCATCGCATACAATACAATTGGATGGGACAACATGTAACGCAGCGCACAGCATTTTCAATTATGGCAATGTTACATGACTGGCAAAATGTTCTATCTTTAAATTGAAGAGATTCTGCAGTAGGCCTGCAATGCACTAGATCTGGCATCAGTGCGGACCATGCCAATGATCTGGTATTTCTCCGATCAATATGTTTTCTTTTTCTTGCAGTGAGCAGAGGAGGAGTATTGATGATGGTATTGCTAGGCTTGTCATCCAAAGCAAGACCTTGATCAGATGAAGTATCATCAGTGAAAGAGGTTTCAGGAGATGCTGGCCTTAGTCCTTTAACAGCATTATTCTTTAAAGGAAGTCGCCTAATCAGAAATATCAAACACATTTCAATATCTTTCAATATTTTGCCAGTCATTTTGTTTTATATGGTGGCATGTATGGTATGTCCTCAGGGTCCGAGAAAAGGTTTTACCTTCCAGAATCCCAAGTTTTCACTAAATTTTTCTTCAGGATAATAACAGGAGGCTATATACCTGGGTGCATTGTCGCGCCCGTGATATTCTGAATTTTCAAGGAGGTTTAGTACCAATCTAAGAACAATGCATGGGAATATATCCCAGTTCACTAACATAAAATGCATGGGTGGGCAATAAAACTTGTGTCCAAATGATTTTCGAAAATAATGGCTATAGTCATATTATGCCAGTCTGCAGAAGAGGGAAGTTTTCACCGACATCTCGGGTGCGCAACAGCAAATACTTTTTTGACGTTTGACCTAAAATATCTAAATATCGTTGAATCTCGCGTGCACCCATTGCCAATAATCTGCAGACTGGGTCATATGTTCATCATGAAATATTGAAAACCTATAGAAAAATAATCGAATAAGGTACTGAAGTGGACACACTCCAGTACTGACACAGTACTACTGAGTAAATTTTAAAGTGAAACGAGGTAATACACTCTGACAAGTGATGTTCAACAGTTTTACAGTGGAAGGACCAGAATCAGAATGAAGATAACGTGTTGTGATGAATTAATTCCAGCACCATTTCAGTACTAAATACAATTCCAGTATGCGTTATAAATCAAGCAGGCCTACTAGTTTTTTGTAATGATTCAGTTCCAACTTCCACAGAGTGTTTTTAGATTAGGGCAGCAGGCTGCAGGCTGCAGCCTACCTCCTACATTAATCAAAGAATGTCAAAGAATGACAACAAGAGCATCATAGTTCAAAAGTCAACCCGAACATGATAGAGATATACAAATACACAAGATAAGCCTAAGCTAGCTTGCGTTCAATCCATCTACATAGACCTACCGTTTGCAGAAGCGACCCGATGGGTTAATTGAAAGGATCTTCTTCCTTTTCGAACTTTTCAATTTCAAAACTTCCTTCATTTATTTTTCTTTCCACAGTACTTGATACAAAAAACAGACAGAAAAATACTACCCAATTTAGGATTATTATACAGCACAAGCATCCAATGCATACAGCACTTTATTTAAACATCACAAGCATTATTATTGTATAATAGCCTACTAAAACTAGCCAGCTAAGCCAGAAGCCCAGAATAATGAGAACTAGTATTTTCCCGCGCAACTTGCAGGCCTTATGGATTATGACGTCTATATGATGACGTATTTAAAGTAGGTAAATTTACCTATTCTCATTGACTTTGCCATATGATTACGACACTGTTTTTATCTGATATACTAGTGTGAATTATGAGGGCAACGGGTGGGACTTTATATACATTTTCTTTCTACAAAATGGAACAGCTATTGGTTATTTTTTCTCAAACATCAAACACATAGTATTGATGCAAATTATTGAAATATTGCAGAAAACATACACAGTTAAGAATCCATTGGGAAGTGAATTGTTGGATTGAATCCCAAATCTTTTGCAACGAAACCTGGCATTCCATTTGAGTGAAGTAAACCCATTCCATGAAGTCCAGGTTAAAGCAAAAACAAGGTTTTGAGGGTGTACCTGGCCACATTCCAAGGCGAAGGAGCTGGGCTGCTTCACTGTGACATGAGCAGAATATCATGACAAAGAAGTGCCAGTAGCCTTAATAAAAAAATGAATAGCAAGTAACTATCAAAATATAATAATTCACACACATCTATAGGATGTTTCTATTAAACAGAATAATGACCTGCTTGATCAATAAATGTCATTTCTCTCTTGTATGTTTTGCAGACGTTGCTATTCTCCATCATATCCAAAGAATCCAATTCTACAAGCATCTTTACAGGCCTGAAAGAATTATCCTGTTGAAATAAATAAAGCAGAAATAGCTTTCAATACTAATCATTCAATGCTAAAATGTAATGCAACTATGGTCTCTGAAAGTCATTTATTAGTAATCTGACTAATTACATAAATACATATTACATAAATATAGTTACATAGAATACTTATTGTTTTCTGAAGATATTGCGCTATGTAGGCATTATAAAAATGCATATTACTATTAAATACTACACTGTAGGCACTAGGGGCAATCCACAAAGTAAATACTCAGTTAATGTCTAAATACTTGACATTCCCTCACCCCTGACAAAGCTGTGTGTTTCTTGATGACCGCCTGCGTACAGGTACATTCTAATTTTTTGTGATGACTCCGCCTTCATTTTACGAATCATTGTTGATTTCATGATTAATACCCCCATCCTTCTGTACCCAGCTGGTATGATTTCCTCCCGTAATCGAGTACATGCTTTATGGATGGCCCCTTATCATTTTACAAATCATACATTAGGCAGGTCTTGCTTTTGTCTTGTTTTTTACCTTGAATACTTCGAATTTGTGGTGAAAAGCATGAGGGAAATGCACTGCTTTCAAGCACCCACCACAAAAAGCCTGGAGCTTGGAGCAAGTACAGCACCGGAGCACCAGTTGATTTTCAATTTTTTTTGCACACACTGCATGAATCAGTATTGTGGCAAAAAAATAATGAGCCGGCTTCTAGAAGGTCATCAGAGACTTCTGCCCATTTCAACTTCCGTTTTGCTCTTCTTTGTCCCCATTGTGTTGGATTTTGAACATTCTGCTGCCTGACTGGCTAGTGGCTGTGTATCATTAATAGGATTATTCTGTTGACGATTTCTTAGTACGAGCGGGACGGTTCTTATCCTGTAATTAATAAAAGATCTTATATCATATCAGATCATCATATATTGGATAATATAGACTACACGTATTGTTGTATTAACAAAACACAATTGCGCCCACATGTTTACAATTTTGCATACATTTAGCATGATTCAAGTTGTAGTAACAAAAACTATTTATTTTCATTGGTTTTTCCAAATATGTGAAATATGTGAATAGTTTTATGTAAAACGATCAAAATAAAATAAATAAAAGTTTTACAATGTGTGATTCAAGATTGTTTGTGAATATTACCAGGAAAGAAATCAGAATGATGCGCTGACACAGGACAGTATACAGTTATGAATAATATCCCTGTCTGTCTGTCAAAAATGTATAATAATTAAATAATATAATATTATCAAAAAGTATCATTAGTCCCGTGAAAAAGCTCCAAGCTTATCGGGTACTGAATAAATGATGATGATGATGATGAATAGTAGGCCTAAAGTATACCGAGTATATTCTAACAATAAAGCAAGATAAAGAATAGTAGGCCTAAATGCTACAGTATACCAAGTAAATAGGCTAGCCTATGCCTATTGCCTAACAATAGGCCTAAGCAAGACAAGATATACTATACAAACCTTGTCCGCAAGCGACCAGTCTGAAAATTATACGATATTGACTTCTATGTTTCTCTCTTTCCTTTTAAATATTTGCCCATGATTCATTCGCCATGCACTGTATATGCCTATTATTGCAGTAGTATTGCAGTATAGACGAGGTAGCTCCAGCAAAACAAAAAGGTAGGTATCATTTCGCGCGCTTTTCACGACTTAAAGCCCTATTAATTTGGCCTCACTTGAATGACTATGCATTCCTATGATTTTATTGATGACGTATATCAGTCGGTAAAGTAGGCTAAAATCATTTAACTCGACACAATGATTTCACTACCAAATCAATGTACTTAGTAGACTGACTTGTAAGAGGATTAGGTGTCCCTTTCACGTCTTGTTTAACTTTAAATACCCATTTACATTTCACAGCTTCGCGATTGTCTGGTAGTTCCACTAATTTCCATGTATTGTTATCAATTAATGATTCATACTCATTGTCCATAGCTTGCTTCCATTTAATTCTATCTATACCTCGTAGTGCTTCTTTTACTGTTGTTGGCTCATTGATACATTCAGACAGTAGCGAATCCCATCGTTCACCTGTTATTTGACTGCCATAAGTATCAGGTGGTTTTCTTGTTCGTGCTGATCGTCTTACCCTTGATCTTCTTCTGCATTGTCCTCTGATTCAGATCCGATTGAATCTTGATTGCTTTCTTCTGGACAGTCATTGTTTGGAATTGGATTAATATCGTTCTTTGCTTTATTTTCTTTGGTTTGCTTTGAGGTAACTATTGTTTCATTGAAATCCACATCTCTTTTGATAACTAATTTACCAGTTGATTTCTCAATTAGTCTATAGGCTTTACTTTCGTTGGAATAACCCGTGCACAAACATACATTCAATCGCCTTTCTATCTAATTTTCTTCTCTCGTCTTTTGGTATATGTGCAAATGCTTGAGCTCCAAAAATCTTCAAACGCGATATATCTGGCTTTACACCTGTCCAAAGTTCTTCTGGTGTTTTATCTATCACAGCTTTTGTTGGGCTGCGGTTTCTTACATACATCGCTGTATTGGCTGCTTCTGCCCAATATTTCAACGCTACATTCCCTTCATATAACATGCATCGTGCTGACTCGATAATCGTGCGAATCATTCTCTCCGCCACTCCGTTTTGTTCTGATGTTTTTGGTACAGTGTATTGTCTCTTTACACCTTTTTCTTTACAAAATCTTTAAATTTTCTAGACTTGTACTCTTTGCCATTGTCCGTTCTTAATAGTTTAATTGATTTCCCGGTTTCATTTTCAACCATTGTTCTAAATGATTTAAAAATCTTAAAGGCTTCACTCTTTTTGCGGATAAAGTATATAAATGTTTTGCGTGTAAAATCATCAATAAAGGTGATAAAGTAACGACGTCCATTACATGATTGGACTTGAATCGGTCCGCAAACATCGCTGTGAATTATCTCCAACATTTCCTTTGCTCTTGTGGCTTGATGTTTTGGAAAGGGCTTGCGATGTGATTTACCATAAACACACCCTTCACATAATGTGCTCTCGGATTTCTCATTAGAAATAGTTAATCCCTTAACCATATTTTTTCTCTGAAGCATCTCCAAATCGTTTTTATTCAAATGTCCCATTCTGCGATGCCAAATAATGATTTGACTCTCAATACATTCATTGTTACCACTTTTAGACTGTACTTCCTTCCTAATGAATGCAGTTTTGTCTTTGCCGATTGTATCTTGTTTACAAAGTAGATAAAATAATCCATTCTTCTGGATACCGGTAGCCACTATAGCATTGTCCTTTGATATTGTGCATGAACTGCTATCAAACAACACTTTACATAGCTTTTCATTCATTGACTTCACAGATATCAAATTACGCTTTAATCCAGGGACGTACGAAACGTTCGTTAATTTTACCTTTTTAATACCGTCTGGTACTTTAGTTATAAGAAAAACAGTCCCTTTGCCTTTGACATCCAAAGCATAATTGTTGCCCAATCTAACTTTTTTATTATCTTCAATTTCATAATATTCGCTTATTACATCTTTGTTTCCAGTCATATGAGCTGTAGCCCCTGAGTCGATTATCCAGTGCTCTTTACATTCTGGTATTTGCGTTAATTTTTGTGCAACCAAAGCTACGTGATCGTCTTCACATACTTGAGCCTCATCTGTTGAATTTCGTTTTGGTGTTCTACATTGCCTTGCCCAATGACCAGGAATTCCACAATTGTTGCATTTTCCGGGTCTTTTATGTCTAGCCCCCGTGTAAGTGTTTTGACCTTTTTGTATATAATGCTTTGATGATACTAAGGCTTCCTTCCTTTCATTAGGAATATTATCTTTTGCCTTTTTTCTTTTGTGTTCCTCTTGAAGTAGTCTTGCGGTAACAAATTCCCAATGTAAGTCATCAGCTTTAATAGTATCTAATGCCGTAATAAGAGTATCATAAGAATCCGACAAGCTTGCTAATAATATTGTACATAAATCTACTTCTTCAATTACATCACCAATAGCGTCTAATTTTTCTGCCAATGTTTAATAATTAATCTTTTAAAACATATATAATTAGATCTACATATAGTATGTGTGCACATTAGGTGACATAAGCAAATGTATGACGTGCTAGATTACGCTGGAGTATTCGTTGCCTCTTATTCATGTAAATTTGTAAACATTGAAGACTAGAAATTTCTGTAAAAATCAATTAATTAACTTGTAAACTAATATCCCTAGAAACTTCTTAAACTAGAATAATCTTCATGTCAGCAAAAATATAGTATATAAACAGTGTCAGTAATAGTAAATAAATCAGTAAGGAAGTAAACAATTCGAAACAAGAACACCTAGATGAAGCTAAAGATTGTTACTGAGTAAAGCTATGTATGTTAATTTTATTATTTGAATTATATTATTATCAAAACATTAGAAGACTTGGTAATTATTTATTCATCTTGGCCCTGTATTCGAAATCGTCCAAGCTCATTAGAAGGAAACCAAACAGCCAAAGTTTTTACATTTGAAACATGCGCTTGCATATTATCCGAGTCTTTCATGACGATTCTTTACAGTTTCTTCTTGAGAAATATCTTGTTTGCTAAACTTTTCTTCTCAAATAAGTTAGTTAGCTTCTCCCAGACTTCTGCTGGTGTTTTGGCACTTCTAACATGAACCAATTTTTGTCGAGGTATCTAATTTAGGTCTGAACAAAATGTTGTGGGTATCTATTCCCTTTTACAAATAATATAAGAGGCTGTTTGAGATAATATTGGCACACCCTCGTATCTTGAAATTCGCAGCTCCCCCTCCCATGGGTTTGTACAGCAGCCTCTCTGTGTATTTCCTTTCGCAGAATTACCTCAATTTATTGAATCTGGTCTTCCAGCTCACATGAAAGTCTCGTGGGAAAATGCCAAAATCATACTAGACAAGAAAAAAGGCGTCAATGATCATCCCGTATTCGATCGGAGCCATTTAGTGATGAGTCTTAACTCAAGCGAGTCTTATCGCGTCGATGTGAATTCATCTATAGCAAAGTAAGTTAAAAACTGCACCAAAGTGGATGTAGCCTGCGCCCAGACTCAAAATATTTGTGCGAATAACAGTACTGTGGAAGTAGGCAAGGCTGCGTCTACCTCTGTGCTTACGTCAGACTTCAGCATAGAGCGTGTATAGCGACCCTCAGTTTCATGGAGCTGAACATGGGATAGAGGATCTTGGCCTACTGTAGAACACTTGAATTGAATACTGCAGAATTGAAATTATTTAGAGTTTCAATTATCGGAATGATAATGATGATGATGCTACTGTAACAAAACATTATTATTTTTATTTGATTGGTAGCTGCGAATGCACGAGATTCTCGGAAAGAAGTATATGCTGTCATTCGATCGCCGTAGCATGTCATGTTGGGAGATTGGATATGTTAATATAGTTTTACAACAGTAGTGGTCCTTCCACTATTAAGAAATGATGAATTAATGAAGAATTGCGCTGGTAATATGCCGTCTCACCTGCAGCGGAAAAGAGTACCACAAGCAAGAGATGTCAACGATTGCAACCAAACGTGGAAATCTGCTGAAAAGATCAATGATAACGAGGATTCAGACTTGATCCATCTAGTTTTTGTTAAAGACACCAGATCACATTCATGCACAGGGTGCTTTGGAAAGCTGAGGGCCAATTCCAAAATCTGATCCAAAACCACCGCCAATGGACGTAGCTCTGAAAGTTTGGCAGCGCAAAGTTATCTGAAAACGCGCAACAGCTTCTAAACCTGTGAAGGTTATTATCACCCCCCCCCCCCCCCTTCCTCCCGGATAATTGCTATTTTCATCCACTAATGAAGTGTATTAATAAAAGCAAGAAAGATATTTCCAATAATCTGGTAGTTTCAGACGAAGTAAAAGTCAGATTAAGTACTTCTCACGTTAATCATTTTTTTAAAGAGCTTGGAATTAAACTAATATTGTAATTTTAGTAACATGTCCACACATTCACTAACATGTTTTTGTAATAAAAATCTTGTTGCCAAATGATTCTCGTTGAATTTCTTATCAAATCTTATTTTAGTTATCTGACTTTCTGTTTGACTGAGAAGTGTCCAAAGCTCTGTATCAACTATACGTACTACTTAGTATATTCTCTAACCAATAGACATAATAATAACCATTAGACGTGAAATAATACAACTATGATGTTGCTGTCTCGAACGTTGACTTACTATATAACGAGTACTAGACCATATGCGGACTGTACTAATTTGAGGGACCATTGACACCAAATTTTTCTACTTCCGGTTTTACGAACGGATAAAAACCACTCCGGAATCAATCTTTTTTTAAAGACAAGAAGACAGATAAAATAGCCATTCGCTTCTTCTCACTTGATATATTGTATATAAACACCTTGAGTATGACTATAACATTGATCAAATTTAAAGTTCTTGTTGCATTGACTATTTATTGACGATTGATTAACAAGAAAAATACTGTTACTTTTTATTCAGTTTACAGAACAAACGGCTAAATTTTAAACGACAATTTTCTGAGATACAGTATTTGCTATTTTAACTACATACGAAGTGACAATATAATAAGGAATACCAATAGCTTTATTTTATTTACAAAAGTGACCTACGATTATGCGTATGAAATGTTTGTTTTTATTAATTATTCTGAATCATCGTCACATTGATATTTTAGTTCATTTAAATGCATAAATCAAAACGTTAAAAAGTTTGAAATTAGGTTTGTGATTGCTTTTACTTGTACTACTAGGTAGTTTCTACTAAAACAAATAGATAACCAATGTCAAATTTTTTGCTTAGCAATATATCAAAAGTTCAAACATATTTAGGCATGCTTAAGTACAGTACCAAGTTTGAACGATTGTACTATGATTGATTAAGTCTCCGGGTCCCGGGGGTAATTCCAAATGACAGCCATACGGCCTTGCGGCCTTGGTGTAGTGGCTAGGGTGCTGGACCACGGCCCGCAGGGTCTCGGGTTCAATCCCTGTCCGAAGCACTATAGGTTGGCGTCAGGAAGGGCATCAGGCTATTAAACGCACACAAGCTTCAAAATACTAACAAATTAACCAACCACCCCGGTGAAAAAAAGCTGTAAGCTTACCCGGTTCGTGGACATTTTATGGGTACATTATTTTCATATTTGTAGAAATTTATGACACTAATTGCAACAAAAGATATTTTTGCATCAAAATGATCTGAAAAAATTCCCCTTGATCACTTACCAAAATTCCATAAAAATATAAGTACCATAACTACCTGTATTTGGCACATTTCCGTTCTATGCACTCGGAAAGGAGGCAGGCGCATTAAAGTAGTAACATATATGCACACGAAAGCTCTAAAACATGAAATTAGCATACCACGTAATGAGTCAGATACAATAAAGCAAAGTTAGTTAGTTAGTTACAAGCTGGCTCCATGTAATATTGATATTGTGGTGATCATCCTTGTCGGGTCTGTAATCAATTCGTATTTGCTTGCCTAAAATTAATATTTGGATATACAATTTATAGTAACTTGTATGAGGTCAGAGGTTTCATTTGTGGGTATTCTCTGATCTCGATGATCTCTGATTCTGATAACAATGAATTGTCCAGCATTTGTGAAAAAATTCCAAGTTGGGGTACTAAAAATATTTCCGATGTATTAGATGAAATTTGCCATTGCTCTGGCAATATCATTAACTGTTAAATGATGTGGCCATCGTGCGATAATTATAATTCATTAAGTCGATTGGTCATAACATCTTGGTGATATATTCGATTTGTGTACAGATATTATGTATTTGTATAATCGTTGGTTTTGATTTTGCAGAGCAGAAACGATCATGTTTTGTTTGATTTTCACTGTTGAAAGGGACATGGATGCAGTTGACTCGGCGATTTCGTGTACCTAAAATGTTGAATACACCCTTTGATTGTATGGCTAAATTGCTTCAGATTGTAGTGTTAGTGAATGTTTCATGCAAGAGACCAACTCACTGTAACAAACCTGCTATACGCTACGTACTACATTGGGCGCTTCAACATTGGTATTTTATATTGAATTAAACGACCTTTTTGTACTCGGTGAGACCGCCTCCGGTACCTCCGGGGTCGGATATTCGCCTTGCACGAATGGAAGCACAGATAAATCAACTGGGAAAAATAATAATCTCTCTCAGTCAACAACATCACACACAACCATATCATCATCAAACCCCAGTATTGCCGTCCCCTATTTAAAGATATTTTATTTCAATGCTCGCTCAATTATGAATAAACTAGATATTCTTCATTCTATCCTTCTATCTAATGAATATGATGTCATTGCTGTATCAGAAACTTGGCTTAATTCTACTACTCCCGATCAACTACTTACTCAAAATTCTGGCTATGACGTCATGCGTAAGGATCGACCATCTTCATCTCATGGTGGAGGTGTTGCAATCTTTATAAAATCTACGCTAAAAGTAGCTATTATTGATCTTCCTTCTACATTCGTACAGCTTGAATTCATAGTCATTGACATTTTGTTAAAACAGTTCCCTTACAGACTTTCCTGTGTTTATAATCCCCCCTGTGCTGCAATTGATGATCATCCTACAGAGCTGCTATGCTCCTTCTTAAACTACTGCAATAATTCATCGCAATTCCCATCTATAATTATTGGAGATTTCAATTTTCCGAACATTGATTGGTCAATGACCCCAACATGTATAACTCCTACTAAAGCATCATGCAAAAAATTTGTCAACTGGGTACTCAAAAATGGCCTTAAGCAAATCATTTCCCAACCAACAAGAAGCAACAATATTCTTGATTTATTACTAGTTGATACGCCTTCTAGAATTTTAGACGCTGAAATCCCACCTCCTTTCACAGACACTTGTGATCACAAATCAATTACTTTCCGTGTTCATGCACCATCCGACTCTACACCTTCTGAAAGTGGAAACAAACGTATTTATTACAACTACCGGAAAGCTGACTATGATGGTATGAAATCTTTTCTTTCCACTGTTAATAGGCTTACGTTATTTTCAGAGCTTGGAAATAATGTTGAAGGTGTTTGGAAATGCATTACCGATATACTTGACGATTGCGTTGATAAATTTGTGCCAAAGTTTAAATCATCGGGCCCCAATCGACCACGATATCCTAAAAAGCTCCGAAAAATTGCCCGGTCAAAAAACAAGGAATACAGAAGATCTAATTCATCACCTGAAAGTAAATTGCAATATCAAGACTTATGCCGCCAGTATCAAGATGCTGTTAAAAGTTTTAACATTATTCGCGAGCAATCAATAATTAAGAATGGCTCTCTCAATGATTTCTATAAGTTTGTAAATAACAAACTTCATTTAAAACAAAGTATTCCTGCCTTTCAAGATGACAATGGTTCCTTAATCATCGAAGATATAGAAAAAGCTAACACTTTCAATCAACATTTTTCATCTGTGTTTACGGAAGATAATGGTATTGTCCCTGATATTTGCAAAAATGTTCCTGATTCCGTTTCCTTGGATTTTATTGAATTTTCTTATGTTAAGGTGGTAAATGAAATACAACGTTTACCTTCAAAGACGTCTACATCTCCAGACTCATTCCCTTCCTTATCGTTGAAATCCATATCTACTGAAATTGCTTTTCCTCTGTTCTTACTTTACGACTTGTCTACGAGAACTGGAGATATTCCAGCTATATGGAAAACTGCCATTATTAGTCCAATCTTCAAAAACGGCAAAGCTTCTTGTAAAAAAAATTACAGACCTATTTCACTCACCAGTATTATTTGCAAAGTCATGGAAAGAATTATATATCAAGATATGATCCTATATTTACGTCATAACAATTTAATTACAAAAGACCAATATGGATTTCTTTCTCGCCGCTAGACCTGCACGCAACTCATTATGACTTTAAACGATTGGTGCAATGCATTTAATTCTCGGCGGAAAGTTGACGCTGTGTACGTTGACTTCAGCAAAGCTTTTGATACCGTCTCACATGAAAAGCTAATTTTGAAGCTAAAGTCATTTGGCATAAATAATGAACTGTTAAAATGGTTATCTTCTTTTTTGTTTGGCCGAACTCAACAAGTATCCGTTGGTGGCGCGATGTCCACTCCATCACCCGTCAAGAGTGGTGTTCCGCAAGGTTCTGTTATTGGCCCACTTCTATTTCTACTATTTATTAATGACATTGTTGATTGCCTATCACCAAACTGTTCCATGAAACTTTTTGCTGATGATGCAAAATTTTATTCCTTACGTCTATCCTTGTCTAATCAACCATTGACTGGAACCTTAGATACTTTTTGTTCCCGGACTGATATTTGGCAACTCCGCATCTCACTTGAAAAATGCTGCTTAATTTCATTTGGTAATCCAAATATTCCATCATTGCAATTTACTTTATCAGATAATGCATTAACTGAAGTTAAGGAGGTGCGAGATATTGGTGTATACTTGAAATCAGACTTGAAGTGGAACAAACATTGCTCATATCTAGCATCAAAAGAATTCGCAAGATCTTACCTTATATTCAAGTGTTTTACTTCACACAACCCAAAATTATTATTATCAGCGTATTATATATATATTCGCCCTATTGTAGAGTCAAGTACACCTGCATGTAGCCCGTTCAGACTACGGGATATTAATCTTATCGAGAAAGTGCAACGTAGGTTCACGAAAAAAGTGTGCGCACTGGTAGGTATCAAAACCACTCATTACAAAGAACGTTTAAACTGCCTCAATCTAGAGTCATTCACTCACGCAGTCATTCATCAAAACTAAGAACAATAAGTCATGGCAACGACTTTGTAAATAACTATTTCTGTAATCGCGTTGTCCCGTGGTGGAATGATCTTCCAATTGAAGTTGTCTCTTCCAAATCCCTTTCAATTTTCAAGAGCAAATTATCAAAAATAGATTTGTCAAAATTTTGTAGATGTACATCTTAGTATATTATTTAGCTTACTTCTAAAAACTCTGTCTCTACATAACATATACATTTATATATATACATATGTATGTATTATAGCCTGTACATAAGTGGTAGAATTAATATTTAATGTTTTATCCTGTATCTGCCTGACATGGCAATTTTATTGTTATGCAAATATATTATCTATCTATCTATCTATCTATCTATCTATCTATATTAAATGTATTTATCAATTGCAGCAACAATGCATTATCCGTAGACATCACATCAGTTAACAAGTAAGCTGATAAGTTCTGCCATGCATTTTTTCGCGATAGCCTGTAAACATTTGGTGGAACATATCGCAATTATACAAGATAGACAAAGCTAGCCTCATATTTACGGGAATCGAGAAAAAGGATTTAAAAACAGGAGCGCTGAAATTAACAATTGGAAAAGTGAAATTTAGGTGTCAAATAAGAGTTTATAATAACACTGTAGTCAATGATATGAGTTTATGTTGGAAATTCTCATTCTTTCTCTCAAATTTGGAGCATAAGCACACTTGCCCCGATTATAAGCCTCATTCTGATGTAGGTCGGTTGATGATGAACTCGGGCTTTTTGATTTGTAAGTGTTGAAGCATTATTGCTTCTGTGTTACGTAGTATGTATGCTATATTTCATGTTTTGATGTAATCGGGTGCTAGTGTGACTACGTTAAGCGATGGCCTCCTTTTCGCGAGCATACGATAGAAATGTGTCAAATTCAGGTACTTGGATTTTTATGGACTTTTAGTATGGACTATAGAGGAGATTTTTTTCATCATTTTTGATGCAAAAATATCTTTTGTTGCAATTAGTGGCTGGTCAAACTCTATTTTGACTGGACTATTCACCAACACTAACTTGAGAATCCACTTAATTTAAATTGAATGAGGTTGAGAATTGAATGCAGAATATGCTAAAATCTCTTGGGAATTATTAAAAAATTAAAAAATATTCTTAGAGAATAATTTTGGAGGACTAGATGGTTTTCCGGATGATTAAGCATGCCCCTGGACCACCTGAAAAAGAAAAAATATTAACAGCAGCCATCCCCTGTCGGGGAGATCATCCTCTTCGTTAGGGAAATTCTAGAACCATCCCCGAGGTACAAATTATTGAATAGAAAACATAGAATGTGTTAATTTCTATAAATATTCTATTGGTGATATGAATTCACAATAATATAGTAAAATTTATCAATTTGCTAATGAATTGCAATTTACTGTATCCCATGTCAATGAGTTATTTTTCAAGTGTATAGTCAGAAACGTCTATTTATTTCTCGTCGCTGCTATTCATAAATGATTGGAGATCAATCATGTCAGTAAAAAATCCTTTGCTTAAATATAAATCATAATTACTTGGTTTTAGAAATGCATCGACTTTAGCTAGTGCTGCCCGCTTTTCCTCGATATCCATTCCCACGAATATACATTCTGGGACCGCCAAATGTTGATAGTCAGGTGAAAGCGTATAAGGTCCCAAACCAATGACGGCCTTGTGGATGTTGCGTCTCTCTTCAAATATCATATCAATATAAATATCAAAAATTAGTTTTTTGCTTGATCCACAACCATTCATTGCTTCAAGCAGGTAATGTTTTTTTCGATGCTTTATCTTTTTATTCAGACACTCCGACGCATTATTGTAATACAGTTCGTCACCAAGACCTACTTCATCCCTAACGTCTGCCAGCATGCCTTCCTTGAAGTCATCCAGGATAAATGTTTTAAAATACTTATTGAAATCGCTCGGCCAATTGTCAGATATTTGTTGGAGAGCTGCATCAAATTCAGTCCGTTTGCAGTCTATTAGACCCTTGACTTTATCTTTCATGCTACCGAATAAGTCCTTCATAATTTTATTGCGTAATTGCATATCAGGAAGATGTTCGGCAATGTTAGCCTGCATATAACGTGTGCAAGGCAGTAAAAGAGCAGAACGTAACGGCTCAAGAAAGCCTCTTTGACCTTTGCCTCTATCTCCATCAACAAAACGAATATTTTCGACACCAGAGTTACGCTCCACTGACGCGTGTGCAATGTACTTGTAAACTGAATTTGTTTCCTCTTCGACGTGAAACATGCAAGGACCAGGAAGGTTTACAAATTTGTTTGTGCGCTTGTTTATTACAGAGGACAAGGGATAGCAAGTGGGTGTCATATAAAATTCTCCAATGTTAAAGGTTGTATCAACAGAAAGAACACCACATGGTTTATCCAAACTGGAAAATTCGTTGACCATTTCCTCTATCTGTCCTGAGGTGGAAAGAACAAATCTGATCCCTTTCTCGTGCAGTTCGAGTCTCTGGATTACTTTTTGACTCGTGGTTACGTAAGTGTCACACATAGAAATTTAATTTATTTGGAAGTGAATATGAAAATAACGATTATTGAATTATTGAAGAAAATAAAAATTTAGGCACTTACCAAGTTTATTGTCAGCCTCGATCTTCGATACCTCCGTAATCTTCTAGAAATGTTAGAGTATTTTCTATTTGTCGGGGTGTATGTGGACGTTTTCATCACGAACCCACCCTCAGGGAGTTCTCCCTTCAACTGGTCAGCTGACGCCACATCAGATTATATCGTAACAACAGATTGCCAAGCAGAACAAATTGCCATGTTGAACTACACGCGTCTGTGCAGAACAACATGATAACTCGTCTGAGAATAATATATGTGCTTTGAATAATGAATTGCCGTGCAGAATAAGCGGATGTTAGTAACAATACGTGACAAAATATGACACAGCGCATCGACCCATTTTTGACCATATTGCCACTTTATATAGTATTGGTGTTGCCTTCTGTTGTTCTCACCTCACTGCTATTTTCGCTTGGTCGATGCATCAATGTTAAATGTTTTTTATTGCATCCTTGTTTGCCACACGTCACATTGTTGTCACTGTCTCTGCTCAAATGGCCACGATATATGCAACGAAAGCACAAATTATTAGCCTTCGCTATTTCAATACGTTGATCGTAACTTGCACTTTTTAATTGCGGGCAAGTTCATATCGAGTGGCTTTCGTCGCAACAGAGACAAAATATTTTACTGCGTTTTGCATTGACGTTATTATTATTATCAGGACCACCTTGCGTTGCCAGCGTGGTAAAACGGATTGATGGCTTGACATTTTTGTTGTTTTGTTGTGGATTTAAATGGCTTGAAGGAGTTTTATCTTTTCTCATCGAGCCGTAAATTGGATTTGTTGCTGCTTCAACTTCCCTGTCCAGGTATTTAATTAAGCTGTTTATTGTAGGTTCACGTTTTTCCCTTAGTTTTATTGCAACATTTGACCATTTTCTGCTGCAAAAACTGGGTGTCTTATCAACTATCAAAGATACATATTGTTCTTCGATTTTTTGTACAATCCATACTTGCAAAGGCTTCGCGTGTAGATCGAACTTTGTCAACGAATTCTTGAAACCCGACTGCACCGATGGCCCATCAATTAGTGAGTTTATTGTTGCTCTTACTACAGCAATCGGTTTCCCAAATCTCTTTTTTAATAATTTCAAAGCCTTTTCCAACTTCCCTGGTCCTTCAATTTCAAGATATACACAGGAAAATCCATGTGCTTAAATCAAGAAAAAAATTTCTTGAAAAATATTCCTACCCTAGAACAAATTTGCTTGTTATATTTTCTTATTTTAAGCACAAATTTGCTTGACATATTATTCTCTTTTCCAGCATAAATTTCTTGAAATGAGCAAAGTTTTGCTTAAAACAAGACCCTTTTTGCTTTCATTTCTGAAGATAGTGTGCAGTCAGAATTGTTGGATTCTTGAAATAAGCATATATATGCTTGAAATGAGCAAACATTTTCTTGAAATAAGCATATATTTTCGTAAAATAAGCATATATTTTCGTAAAATAAGCATATATTTTCTTGAATTAAGATAATATTTGCTAGCGCATTTGGAACTACAAATCAAATATTCTCATCAGATTCTTGAAACAAGAACATATTTTCTTGAATTAAGATATTTTTACGATTGCTTATCAAAATGCTGCACATATAG
This sequence comes from Haliclystus octoradiatus, assembly GCA_916610825.1. Classification (NCBI taxonomy): domain Eukaryota; kingdom Metazoa; phylum Cnidaria; class Staurozoa; order Stauromedusae; family Haliclystidae; genus Haliclystus; species Haliclystus octoradiatus. The sequence continues at coordinate 2,749,534 of OU744451.1, forward strand.
TCTAATCAAAATATTGTCTATACAATGTTAATCATCATATTGTCTATACAATGTTAATCATCATATTACAGCACAATATTAATTTTAGATTAGATTAAACATTTAATTTAAATCAATTACGATCTATAATAAAGTCACACTGGAACCCTGACGAGAGCCAGTGCAACAATTCAATCGTAACAGAGTAAAAGCTTGGATTCATCAGCTGGTCATTGAAAAAGATCAGTCCATCATAATAATACCCAAACGTCAATAATAATTCCAGAATACAACTGCATGTATAGATAATTGTAAAATAACAGCAGAAGATCCAAATGTTTAAGAGAAAAGTTGTTGTATAGCTTGTAAGTAAATTCCATCTGCTTTTTGTGTTATTACATCCAGCAAGTAAAATCATCAATATTCAACCACATGTAATGTTTGATGGTTGTGAGCAGAGTGTAACATTTCTTTATCATATCAGTGTATTGATTGCTACAGTGTATTAAAGTATTGCTCGTCAATTTTGAGATCCAGGATTTTCACTCTGAAAAACAAATGCATATAACACTGATCAGATAAGTAATAAAAGATTAAATCTACATTAAGATGAAAGTGACAACTAGCAAAACACAGTGAAATCAGTTGCCGGCAACGCCGGTGAAAGTTTAAAAAATGTTGTGGACAATGTGCCAATGTAGACGATATTACTTTGCTTGGTCATAAAAAAATAGAAAATTAATTACTATCGTTCTGATGATGTGTGAACAGAAGTAAAATAAAAACATGCAGATTTTATTCGAAGTTTCAAAAGAAGTAGGATAGATCCTAATTTATCAAATTAAAATTGTCACGAACCCTCAGTCAATATCACATATTATATTATGATACAATGCCTTATATAGAGCAATATATTGACAAGCTTAAATCAGTAGCAAAAATGCAGTCAAATTCCAAAACCATTATTCTCTGCTATGTATGTTGCTGTGTATGTTTTATCAGAAAATATTGATAGCGGTTCATAGACCTTCTGGCCCATGAAGTCCTATGAGCTGCTGACAGCAGCTGCACCTAAATTACACTCTTACATCATAACTGTTTACTTAGGAACAAAAAAAACTATCATAGCAAAAACAATCTCAAGAAAGCTTGTATACATATCTATGTAAATTTATGATTAACAATGCAACATTCTATGCATTATGTTAATCATGCGATACACTATTTTTCAACAATAATAATACAGACAATGCACAATATTAACGGCAATACTCATGATACCCAACATTAGGCCTACTGACTGTTCTGGAACAGTGATGTGAGAAAATTTGAATATTTTCGCATTTGATAAAAATTTTAACCTAATAACAACAATTAAGTAGGCTGTAGTTTTGATTTTAAAGGATTGGAACATAATCAAATAAATCCCTGTCAATATCATAATTATTCAAAAAAACATTTTTCAATTCTCATGCTAGACTGTACAGATACACACTGGTATACAAGAATAAGCAGAAAAGATATATGGATATGTTTAAAAAACATTCAAATAAAATTACAGCAGTGTATTATATTCTTGAACAAAATTTGATTGATAAGAAAACTTTTCAATTTCGGATTATTATTTAGCCGTAAATATTCTACATACAATGGAATTGCAAGCGCAATTCCGATAACTGAAATCCCCGCACATATGCAACCTGGCTTTTAAAATCTATTGACTATTTTGTAGTCATGTCTTTTATAAACAATTTCAGGTATGTGCAAATTTGGATAAGTAATCTTGAAGATTAAATTTTCTTTTCATAAAGAGGAAATATCTAATTTTCATTCATAACAAACCCGGCAAAAATCCGTAAATACAGAAATGTAACTGAAAAGGTTAGGTCAATTGTTACAAATGAAGAAGGAAAGCCATAATTTCACTAAATTATTGCAAAACATATGTATTGCATTGACTCTGGGTTGTTAATTCCAAACATATGTACAGTTTTCTGATAATAAAAAAGAGAATTGTTGTAGAACGTAGAACATCATTCCCTGTCTTTTTATCTGTAGGTTTATTATGAGACATTTCACAATAAAACATTAATAGGCTTAACATCTATCTCAACGTAGAATTCAGGATATCTGATTTAAGCGAAAATTTGTAAAAAAAGAGAATCTGATTAGAATTCTATAGGCTATGAGTACTAGACTGGTCCAAAAAACATGAAAGTTTAAAATGTTATCGGGCCCATCGATTTTCTTGTTCAGAATGCTTTGAAAATAAGTTGTGCACAAATTTTATTGTAATTTGACATTGAGAAATGGGGTCCCAAGGCCCCTCTAAATTAATACGTAAAGATAATGGGGAAAACGTTGATATTTTGCAAGCGCATATCTTGATATCGTAGTTTGAAGAAAGTTTGTAACTCGAGAAGGTCATTCTGTTGAACGGTGGCTGTTTTATAGACACAATATGTCGTTAACTTGTTATTAAAATGTTCATTCTTGCTACCGCCGCTTTACTCAGATAGCAGAAATATTACTCAGAAAGCTGTTCAGTTTGTTCAACTCAGTTAAAATTTATAACAGAACTAGCTGCCATTTGGGAAATAAAACTTCGGAAACAAAGCCTTTGACATTGTTCAACTTGATCTACGGAGGTAATTACTTGAATCTCAAAATGTTTGAAAACTTTTAAAGAGCTATATCCCTTGCTACGTGACAAAGAAATAGTTCGATGTCTTCATAAATTCAAGCTTGAACATGTAACTACTCACATGTGACTTCCGAAAATGTAATCGTAAAATTCTACGTGGATTACTGAACTTTATCATCGTTCGATGTTTGGAACAGTTGATCGCTCGTGCTTCACCGTTCTCCGTGGCCCAAAATTTATTAGATGTTTTATAAATTCGAATATAAATTAATGAATATTAATATGAATATAAATAGGAATCGACATACGAATATATGCGATATCTTTGTTTGATTTCCAACGTTTTATTCGAAACTTTATTTAAACTTTATTCCATATTTTGTTTATCTAAATAATAGCGACCGTAACAATAATGAATATCTCAATAACAACATCAATATGATCTGAATCTATAAAACAGTCACCGTTCAACAGAATGACCTTCTCGAGTTACAAACTTTCTTCAAACTATGATATCAACGGCGGTGACACCTTTCACGGAAATATTTTTAGATTGACAGATTGACAGCAGACACTTATAGATTAATCCTTTTTTACAGCAGAAGCCACGTTTTTTTATGCATCGTATTCAAGCCCATAGTTTTAAGGCAATGATAAAGATTCAAACATTTAAATTAATAAATTCAGATTATTCAGATCATTACCTCCAAGGCCATGTGAGCAAATTTTAGAATATGTTTTCACAAAGATGACATATTAGCATTTGAAAAATATCAGCGTTTTCCCCATTAACTTTACGTATTAATTTAGAGGGGCCTTGGGACCCCATTTCCCAATGCCAAATTACAATAAAATGTGTGCACGCATTCTGAACAAGAAAATTGATGGGCTCGATAACATTTCAAACTTTCATGTTGTTTGGACCAGTCTAGTGGGTACATAATCTTTTGCGATTTCAGTAGTTTTGGAATCCTGAAATGGAGTGAAAGAGGGTTGAACGCGTAAATCTCTTTTTACAAAAAAAATGAGAAACGCAATTTTCAATTTCCGAAATAACTACTTGGAAGTTTAGGAATCCTGAATTACAAACGTAGTACAGTTAAATATATACCATGCCTACCTATTTTTAATTGGGTTGAATAGTCAGGCAAATGGTGACAAAACAATAGCCATGAATGTTTTTCAAATTCCCATCCAGCAAATTCCTATAGTTTGTATAGAAAAACACAACAAACAAGTTAAGATAATAAACCTATGCAGACAGTAGAATATCAAGATGCAAATCGTAGGAGAATATGTGATGTTTTGACAAGGACTATATAGGTTTAGAGGCTGAGAACTCTTCAGATAGAATGTATTACAACTAATGATTACAATAAATCAGATATGTTTTGAAAAATATCAGCAACACCAATTAGGAATAGCTATTACAGAAAGATTCAGTATAGCCTCAATTCAATACAGAAAATGTTGAAGCTCATATAATAATCTGCTTTGTAGTTCTAAGTGGATCACAAACTGCGCGTAAGTGGGTCACATCGTAACTTCCTTGCTTTTTCTAAGTTGAATAAAGGCATTTAATAAATTCGATTGTGTTTTCAAGATATCATATCAAAATAAAACGATGACCAGGATATTTTATGTTTTTCAGTCTGATTGGGGAACATGGCAGATTGCAGTAAGTGGGTTACGGCTTGTAAACTCATTCTAATCTACTTGATTTTTCATATCTGCTAAATTATTTTGAATAATAATGTCCCCCTTATCATTTTAAACAACTGGTAACAAAAATGAAACCAAATGTTAAAATAATTTTAAAGCCCTGAAAGAAAACACTCTCAACCTTGTAAGTGGGTCACGATGGAATTGCCCTAGACTAGAAACAAACTTGAGCCAAACATAACCTTTGCAGCACGTAATTAATACTTTTTTACTGTCAGATATAAACATAAGAAAACTTTAAATGCTTGGAAAGTATAGAAATATAACAAGCATATTAGATTAGCCCAATTCGAACAGTCAGGCTGAGTTAGTCTGCTGATCTGAACTGATTGGTCGACAAAAATATCAGGAATCTTATGATCTTCTGAAAAGAAATTCGAAGCTGGGGCAGCTTACAAAATAGACATAAACTACTTGCCAATACCGCAGCATAACGATGTGTTTATTTATCTAGAAGGCCTGTTATCCTATGCTTTCGAATTAAGATGGTGGATTAGCTAGCAATGATATCTTCCAAGTTCAATAGCCTAGTATAGTATTGCAGCAGTGCCATAGCAGCAACATAAGTCTTGTTGATATAAAGAAGCAATTGAAAGAAAACAGCAAATAAACTTACCTATAACATGTCCACTTCTCAGAAAAATGGATGAGAGAGAGTACGATGTCGTAAAATACGTATTGACCATGACCGCCAAAACATTTCACCGAATCTCGCATGTTCAGAGCAAGTAGAAAAACAAACCATATTTCGTTTTCAACGGTAAAGTTAAAGAATTCGTTCCAGTGATAAGTTGTTGTGATATCGCAGTACATCATTTTATTACTTTCATCGTAGGCTAAACGTTCATTATGTATCGGGGAAACAAATACTTGTAGTTGAATTCAGTTTGTAAAACCATGGTAAAACAGTACAATTCGTAAACTGACTGAGCTTTTCGTTTTCACACTTTTTCAAATTGGGGTCTGGATGCAAGAGCGCCTGGGATTGGCTGTAAAGAAACTTCAGGAGCTGCCGACTATCGAGCAGCCTACATGCAGACCAAAAATACAATTCAGTGTTCCCTTTACGTCTGCGTGTAGGCTCAATAGCGTCATAGCGATTTTTAGACTTTACGAATATTATAAAGTGCCTATAGAAGTGCATATAGTTTTCTATTTCACATAAGCTAAACTAACTACCATGATTAATTTTGTCAAATAATATGGAGAAGCTTTGAATTTATTAGCAATTAGCAGTGTGAATTATCGTGTTGATATTAATTAAATCGATACCCTTAACATAATTGGAATATCAAGTAATCATTAAATTTTTTCAACATCAATCATATTATCTATTTCACCTAGGCTAAACTAACTACCATAAGCAATTTCGCTGAATAATGTTGAGAAATTTTGAATTTATTAGCAAATAGCATTGTGAATTATCATGTTGATATTAACAAAATCAGTACCTTAGCATAATTGGAATTTCAGCTAATTATTTAATTTTTTCAAAATAAATCATATTTTCTATTTCACATAAGCTAAACTAACTACCATGAGTAATTTTGTCAAATAATATTGAGAAGCTTTGAATTTATTAGCAAACAGCAGTTTGAATTATCGTGTTGATATTAACTGAATTGATACCCTTAACATAATTGGAATTTCAGCTAATCATTAAATTTTTTCAACATCAACCATATAATCTATTTCACATAGGCTAAACTAACTACCATAAGCAGTTTCGCTGAATAATGTTGAGAAGCTTTGAATTTATTAGCAATTAGCAGTGTGAATTATCGTGTTGATATTAACTAAATCGATACCCTTAACATAATTGGAATTTCAAGTAATCATTAAATTTTTTCAACATCAATCATATTTTCTATTTCACATAAGCTAAACTAACTACCATGAGTAATTTTGTCAAATAATATTGAGAAGCTTTGAATTTATTAGCAATTAGCAGTGTGAATTATCGTGTTGATATTAACTAAATCGATACCCTTAACATAATTGGAATTTCAAGTAATCATTAAATTTTTTCAACATCAATCATATTATCTATTTCACCTAGGCTAAACTAACTACCATAAGCAATTTCGCTGAATAATGTTGAGAAATTTTGAATTTATTAGCAAATAGCATTGTGAATTATCGTGTTGATATTAACAAAATCAGTACCTTAGCATAATTGGAATTTCAGCTAATTATTGAATTTTTTCAAAATAAATCATATTTTCTATTTCACATAAGCTAAACTAACTACCATGAGTAATTTTGTCAAATAATATTCAGAAACTTTGAATTTATTAGCAAATAGCAGTTTGAATTATCGTGTTGATATTAACTGAATTGATACCCTTAACATAATTGGAATTTCAGCTAATCATTAAAATTTTTCAACATCAACCATATAATCTATTTCACATAGGCTAAACTAACTACCATAAGCAGTTTCGCTGAATAATTTTGAGAAGCTTTGAATTTATTAGCAATTAGCATTGTGAATTATCGTGATGATATTAACAAAATCAGTACCCTTACCATAATTGGAATTTCAGCTAATTATTGAATTTTTTCAAAATAAATCACATTTTCTATTTCACATAAGGTAAACTAGCTGCCATGAGTAATTTTGTCAAATAATATTGAGAAGCTTTGAATTTATTAGCAAATAGCAGTTTGAATTGTTGTGTTGATATTAACTGAATCGATACCCTTAACATAATTGGAATTTCAGCTAATCATTAAATTTTTTCAACATCAATCATATTATCTATTTCACCTAGGCTAAACTAACTACCATAAGCAGTTTCACTGAATAATGTTGAGAAGCTTTGAATTTATTGGCAATTAACATTGTGAATTATCCTGATGATATTAACAAAATCAGTACCCTTACCATAATTGGAATTCCAGCTAATTATTGAATTTTTCAAAATAAATCATATTATCTATTTCACATAAGGTAAACTAACTACCATGAGTAGTTTTGACAAATAATCTTGAGAAGTTTTGAATTTATTAGCAAATAGCGTTATGAATTATCATGTTGATATTAACAAAATCAGTACACTTAGCATAATTGGAATTTCAGCTAATTATTGAATTTTTTTAAATAAATCATATTTTCTATTTCACATAAGCTAAACTAACTACCATGAGTAGTTTTGTCAAACAATATTGAGAACTTTTGAATTTATTAGCAAATAGCATTGTGAATTATCGTGTTGATATTTACAAAATCAGTACGCTTAGCATAATTGGAATTTCAGCTAATTATTGAATATTTTCAAAATATATCACATTTTCTATTTCACTGTATAAGCTAAACTAACTGCCATGAGCAATTTTGTCAAATAATATTGAGAAGCTTTGAATTTATTAGCAAATAGCAGTTTGAATTGTTGTGTTGATATTTACTGAATCGATACCCTTAACATAATTGGAATTTCAGCTAATCATTAATTTTTTTCAAATTCAATCATATTATCTATTTCACCTAGGCTAAATTAACTACCATAAGCAATTTCGCTGAATAATGTTGAGAATTTTTATATTTATTAGCAAATAGCATTGTGAATTATCGTGTTGATATTAACAAAATCAGTACCCCCTTAGCATAATTGGAATTTCAGCTAATTATTTAATTTTTTCAAAATAAATCATATTTTCTATTTCACTTAAGCTAAACTAACTACCATGAGTAATTTTGTCAAACAATATTGAGAATTTTTGAATTTATTAGCAAATAACATTGTGAATTATCGTGTTGATATTAACAAACTTCAGCTGATCATTAAATTTTTTAACATAAGTTATATTATCTATTTCACATAGGCTAACTACAATGACTAGTTTTGTTAAATAATTTTTAAAAGTTTTGATGTTATGAGCAAAAAGCATTGTGAATCTTCGTGATGATATTTTGTGAACTATTCTGGATTGCTAGATTAATTTGGGCTAAATCTGTTATCTAAGACGTAAGATAATAGAAACTTCAATCAATTATAAAAGTTTGCTGTATATTATAATTTCTACTTCAAGATCCATTATCTAACTGTTAAACAGTGTAGAATATTGAATTTATGAGCCAAGAGCACAAAACAGTATGAATTTATAGGGCTAATTTTAACAAAATTGATACTCTATATTTTTATAAATCAAATACATGACAGCAAGCAAATTTAAACTAGGCTAGCAAATTTCAATAATTCAAGCAATTTTAGTCTAGCGTAGAAAAATTTTCTTGATTCAAGAAAATATATTCTTTATGAAATATTCACACCACTTATTTTCTTGTTTTAAGAAAATGTGTTGCTTAAAACAAGAATAAAAGCCTACCGTAGCAAATGGATTTTCCTGTGTACAACTGCATTTCTTGCTGGACCTGTCAGAAATTGCAGCAAGCGTGACATCTTCTGATTTCACTGAGGGGTCTATTCATCACAAGTTCATTTAAACGGCAAGTGAACCGTGGATAATCAATATATTCACCTGAAAATGTTGTTATTTCAATGTTAGGCAGCTCATTTGCCATACTCAATCGTTGAACTGCTAATAGTGCTTCTTGAATAGCTTGCGAATCAAGCGATGATGTTACTGATCGTGCGTGCGTCTGTTGTTAGTTGGGGACCTTCAGCTATTACATAATGAATTTTAAGAGTTCTATCATTATTATTATAACTAGTCTTATCACTTATTCGTTCATGTTTTTTAGAGACTACAGAATACGCAATACTATTATTGCCGAAAGTTCTCTGAGCTCTTCGTTAGCTTGATCTAACTGTTCCCCTGCAACATCTATTTCATGCATGGCCTTCATCTGAGCTTCATTACAGTCAACACTCAGCTTCCTTTTTCGCTAATTCTACTTCAAAGTTGGCCTTTTTATGCTTTTCTGAGCCTGTTTTGCTTTTGATCTGACGCTGGCCCTGCTGGTCCTGGACGTTGCAGAACTTTTGTTAGATATATGTGAAATAACACTGACTGCATCGTTATTATTTACTTAGACAATGGTCATATTGTGACTCATTGTCCTTGCCATCTAATGAAATCACGTACTTATTTATGATGTCTTCGTATCGTTTTATTCTATCCGATTGCGTCGTAAACAATCCATCAATTGATTTAATCGCTACAATATCAGTAATATATTTACGATTTTCCCTATAATTAATATTATACCAAGTCTTACGATCTTGTAATTGTTGCTTCAATTCATTTGCTTGTTGTCTCGATTGACCATCGGTGAAACAGCATTCCAATTCATCGTACAATCGTTCTAAATCTCGTTCTGCTTTTTCAAGAGTGGTGCCCGGGGGGGGTAACTTCCGTACTTTGGGTATACGGGGACGTTCAAATATTAAAGAGTACCTTTTTCAACATCCTTAAAAAATTTTTTATGGTATGCTTAGTCAGAATTTTTTTTTGAGGTATCCTTTTGACGCCTTTGCAAGTTTTTCATGGTGCAAAAGAAATTTTGCACATTAATTTTTTTCTTTAATCCTTTTTGGTTGAATTTGCCATTCATAAAAATATATTTGGGGTATCGTTTTCATCATGTGAAATTTTTTTATGGTCATTCTGCCAAAATTCCATTTGAACGACCCCGTCGAAGCGCAATGGAAGTTACCGCCCGGAGAGTGGTGTTGGTGGGTTATCCATATCTTCAATCGTTTGTTTATCGTCACTGCCATGGTCACTTTCATATCCATTGTCTTTCGTACTTCTTGTTTGCATCATTGACAACAATCACATGTATATCAGGATATTTTCAATGTTCTCTCTTCGATGTACCAATACGAAGAAAACCTATGTTACCGCAGACTAGCCTGTCTAGTCTCGGCGATACATCCGTGATAATATTTATCTGAGAGCATACGCAGCAATATCAAATACCAAAATCAATACACAGAAATACGATTTTATATATATTGATTTCTTGTCTTTAGATATATTTAGTAACTGCTGGTTTTTCTATTAACAAATGACAAAATTACGTAAATATATAGCCTCCAATTTCAATCTGATTTAATACAATGAATAAAACATAAAACTATTAGCATCAGGTTTTAGGTTTTTATTAGTCAGGTATTAGGTTCACCGCTAAGTCCATTAATGGCAAACACCTTTTTATGTAATTTCGAAGAAAAATTGCAACTTCCAGAACATTACTATCGTTATGTGGATGACACCCTAACAATTATGAACAATTTAACTGATGCAAATATTTTTTTGCAACAACTTAATACTTCACATCCTGCAATAAATTTTACAATGGAAATTGCAGAAAATAATAAGCTACCGTTCCTTGGCGTATTATTAGAATTAGACAATGGAAATATTGAGTCAAGCGTATTTCACAAAAAGACCGACAATGGTATGCTATTAAATTATCAAAGCTACGTAGATCAGAGCTATAAGAAGCCACTATTAAATACTATGCTTGATCGAGCTAATCGCTTATCATCATCAGAGAGCAATTTTGATAATGAATGTAGAAATTTGAAGTCAATATTATTAGATTTAAAATATCCCATACAAGTAATAGAATCTAATATTAGTAAGTTTAAGAAGCGGCGTGCTGAGTGTTTGCTTAATTTGCCTATTGCAAGCAAAAATAAGAATGACGTTAATGTTATATTACCTTTTAAAGACCAAATTTCGGCAAATAATTTCAAAAGGCAATTATCGAAACTCAGTACAAATATCGGTCAAATTATCAGACCAGTTTATAGCAATAAAAAACGTATTGATGATTTAAGGATACGCGAACAAAAGCCATCGATGCTGTCCAGTCAATGCGTTGTGTATTGTTTTCAATGTGACTTGTGTGATGCTAGTTATGTTGGCTACACATGCCAACACCTTCATCAACGTATTGACGGACACACCGGTTCAGCTGTTGGGGCACACCTTCGCCACTCTCACGGTTTAACTGTCCGGAGCAGTCACCACACTTTCCGCGTTTTAAATAAGTGCAAAAACAAAACCGATTGTCTGATTTATGAAATGCTTGCAATCAGGCGGATCAAGCCAACACTCAACACGCAATCGGATTCTATAAAATCCCGGTTGTTTGTTTAATTTCCGTGCAATTGTATTTGATAATTTCCTTTGTAAAAATCAAACTCTATATATTTGTTATTTTTTAATTTGTATTTATTTATCTGATGATGCCATGAAGATATGATAAGGCGAAACGTTATGAAATCCCGTGTTTTTTATCGCTGTCATAGTAGGGCAGCTAATAGAAATCTTACCGCAAATTGTGATACGAGTATAAATTTAGTATCAAACGAAAGATAATCGTTTATACTTCAAATAGAGCCCGTGACCCCACCCAGATTCAATCTGAGTGCTGAGAAAATGGCATCCAAAGTTTGGTTCCACCTACGTCCGTCTTGCTAAAAAATTGCGAATGTGGTGAAATATTTTTGAGTAGAATATACATAATTGCTATTTTTATTATTGTAATACTATTATCAAGACTCCCACATTCGTTCTACAGCAAAATAGAACCTTGATTAACTGAAGGTCTATAGATACACAAGAAGTGAATTAGAAGTTCGGAAAAGTGCGCTGCAGACAAGGAGTTTAATCAAAATTTGTATATTTCAACCTTGTTATTATCCAAAGACAATTGTTTTCATCCATGGCTTTTATCGGATTGCCTAGAACACGGTATACTATATTAAGTAGTTAGTGTTTTATAATTATTTTATTCTTTTAGCCCTATTTAGTATCACTATTATTATCATTGTCATTGTTGACTATTCTTATTCAAATGTTGTTTTATATTTTACAAATTATTTCGTTAATCATTTTATAAATTTACAGGTATCCCAAATAAACAAGCATTGATTGCTTCAGGGATTAGAATTATTATGTATCACTAATTAACTTTCAACTACGTCGATTTGTATATTATTATTGTCAAGTGTTTTACATGATTAATTAAAAATCTATCTATCTCTGGCGTATATTTGCAAATACTTCTAACCCATACCCATGCTTAAAGAAATTATTAATATCGAGTGTCAGCTAAAGTTGATGCTCAATAATTGTTTACATTTTTTGCCAAACCAAGCTGATATGAGCCTAGCGCTGAAGAGATATTTTATAATGTCCTGTTTAAAGTCGATAACATTTATTTCTTGTATAAATGCTTCGGTTGCCTCTGGATTTGAACGCCTGCCAAGCGTCCTGTTTGTATGGAAGTCTTTTCCTTCGTCCAGTCCGGTTACAGGCTGGTGAACGTTTGTCTATCTTTTCCAACCTCTGACCACCGCTTTCATTCTCAAATCTCAAACTTTGGAAGCGAAGATATAGCATGGGAATAGAATATGAAATGAATTGCAATGCAATTACCTGGAATGTTATATATAAGTTTACTGTCAATGGTGATTGAACTCCTGATATCTCTATTTGGTGCGCTAGCCCAGAAGAAAGGACGTGTGGCACAACCAAGTCTATATTCATATGAAGAACTTCTATATCATCGTAATGGACTTTCAATTGGGATTTTACTTCATGAGCGGGATATCCCACCTTGGCGAGACAATATATTCATATAAACAGACTTTGGTGGACCAGCCACGTTGTCATTTCATCTACGCAAGTCGCAAGCGCACTAACAGATAGCTTTGTATACCAATCACCATTTACAGTACACATGACATTCCAGTAGTAATACTATATCGAGATTAAATTCAGCTGCAGCTGTTCATTATCTGTTATTTAATTTTCGAAAAGCTGAAGATACGAAAACGAAACTGGTAAAAAGATGAGGGCCAAATCGTCTCCCTATATGTCATGCTGTGCCGTTGTAGTTACTTGAAAGTGGTAAAAAATTCCCATCCAAATTCTAAACAGGCGGTCAAAACAGGCGGTAAAATAGCCCTTCTGGACAGGGTCACCGAGAGGAGGTTAAGCGATAGCCTGGGGCTATGCAAATTACATTTCTCATGAGATTTTGTTGCTAAATTGTAATTGCAGCTATGAGATTATATTTGTAAAAACAGTTTTCTATTGGGAAGGGCACGGTTTCTCGTCGGTCCTGCTTCTCGGTGCCATACCCGACTTAATGTCGCGTACCTCCACAGATGTAAAATCATGGAGTCATTACTTACCCAACAATTACGAGAGTATCTGCTTTCAAATCATTTGATATGTAACGCACAGAATGGTTATGGTAATGGTAATAGAATATTTATGTTGTCGCTAAACTTGTACACCATTGTTGCATTCATTAGATAGATTTCACACTCCCATACTAAGTTTTGAATCACATTTCGGGCAATTTTGAGACGAAAAATTGCTAAATGTACACAAAATTTACAATACCGAAGCTCCCAAATGTGCAAATGCCACACCTTTGTTTCGGACGAAATTGACTAAACATCCCAGTCAAAGTCCTGTAGTTACGGCTGTGGTCAGAGCACATAAAGTTTATATAGGCGTCCGCTACTAACTTAAAGGATTGAATCCTCGTCACTGGCATGGAACTCCTGCCTAGTGAAAGAGATGAAGAAAGGGAATTCAGACCAAAGGTCCTTCGTTATAAAATTATTAAAAATAACAATAATCGCCAAAAAGCAGAGTATGAACAAGATAAAAAGCATTGCCAGAAAAACGAATCATTCAATAACTGTTTCTGCTTCCAAGTATTCTTTAAATATTGTAAATCTAAATTAGTATTGCTGCACTTTCAATACTAAACCTTAAATAGCTCCTACTAAAAACCATAATTACGTTTCTGGCGTATGATCATTCCATCATTCTAATTGTATTAGCATATTTCTATTCTTATACTTGTTTAATTTGATATGGTATACTGAGAGTAAAGGTGGGAGGCAAAAGCCCTATATTTTCACCTTTAATATAATTTATTTACAAATCATATCGGAATAGACATACATAATAAGTGCTAATTGAATAGAAAATGTCTTGATTGTGTAGAAAAACATCAATTTTTCAGTCCCTAAGCCAATTCAATATCAATACTACATATATAATCATTAATAACGCAAAAATTCGGAAATTCTGAAATTTGTACTGCGCATGCGCATATTTATTATATTGCGTAATGATATAGATTTACACAAAATATTGCTGTAGAACGAAAGTGGGAGATTCAATAATATCATTAAAATAATAAAATTAATAATTATGTGTATTCTATTCAAAAATATTTCACCACATTCGCAATTTTTCAGTGAAACGGACGTAGGTAGAACCAAAGTTTGGATGCCATTTACTTGGCACTCAGGCTGAATCTGGATGGGGGCACGGGCTCTATTTGAAGTATAAACGATTATCTTTCGTTTGATACTAAAATTATACTCGTATCACAATTTGCGGTATATTGCTGATTTTGAACCTTTATCTGCCTCACTATCATTTGTTACAAATTTAATAAGCAAGAATTTAATAATAATAATGATAATAATAATAATAATAATAATAATAATAATAATAATAATAATAATAATAATAATAATAATAATAATAATAATAATAATAATAATAATAATAATAATAATAATAATAATAATAATAATAATAATAATAATAATAATAATAATAATAATAATAATAATAATAATAATAATAATAATAACAATAATAATAATAATAATAATAATAATAATAATAATAATAATAATAATA
Source organism: Haliclystus octoradiatus (assembly GCA_916610825.1). Lineage (NCBI taxonomy): Eukaryota > Metazoa > Cnidaria > Staurozoa > Stauromedusae > Haliclystidae > Haliclystus > Haliclystus octoradiatus. Next base: position 2,764,538 of record OU744451.1, read on the forward strand.
ATAATAATAATAATAATAATAATAATAATAATAATAATAATAATAATAATAATAATAATAATAATAATAATAATAATAATAATAATAATAATAATAATAACAATAATAATAATAATAATAATAATAATAATAATAATAATAAAGCAGCTATTAGACGCTAGACACTTACACGAACGCATCTCAGAACATGGACGGGAAATGAGCTCTGCAATTGGGAAGCATCAGGTTACCGCTCATTCAATTAAAGAGTGCAGTATGGCCAATTTTGAAATCCTACGTCAATGTAAAAATAAATTTGACTGCTTAATTTATGAAATGCTATTCATACAAAAAATGAATCCGTCCCTGAACACTCAAAAAGACTCGATAAAGGCTCTTGTTTTTAAATAAAAGAGTTCTAATTTCCCTTATTGTTTTTTAACATTAGTTAGTTTCGTAATCAATTTTAGCACCTTGGGAATAAACATATTTTTATCAATCCTATAAATTAAAACATTTTATCTTGAAGTTTGTATTTATTTTAATTATTTACCTATAGTAACTTGAAAATGATTGATTTGAATCAATCGAAACGTTGTTGTAATAAAAATACATTTTTGGTATTGACTTTTGTTTTAAATTGTACACCTTTGTGGACGCTTATCCGAATAATAATAATAATAATAATAATAATAATAATTTTGGTACAAAATAACAACACAACTAAATTTGCACAACGTTTCAACTGATTGACTTCGGCCATTCTCAAGTGAATGTTTTTTATTATTAATTAAGATATATATATACATAAAAATGTTTGCCCCTTGAGGGTAAAGTTACATCATGAAAAATATTTACAATTATATGAGATCTATTTTTTCAGTTCCCTTGTTCTCACTTTGATTTCTTCTTTGATGATATTCATCTGATAACTTTCCGTAGAATCTTTCCATTTTTTTTGACTTTACACTCTCTACTCTCTAATATCATCAAAGAAGAAATCAAAGTGAGAACAAGGGAACTGAAAAAATAGATCTCATATAATTGTAAATATTTTTCATGATGTAACTTTAGTTGTGTTGTTATTTTGTACCAAATTTATCACCAAGAAGATTCTGATAAATAGCAATTTTATAGCGCATATTCATTGCTGTTCTATATAGGCGCTTCACAAGTTCAAAATTATAATGATGTGTTTACAATGTAATTAAAATCTAAAAGAGAATTGCAATGATCTACTTGAGAAGTAACAGAAGAATGGAGAAGAATTTCAGCAACTTCGGCATTAACAAATTTCCTAATCTTTGATATGTTTTTTATATGATAGTAAGATTTCTTAGACAATTTGGAAACATTAAGACATTTTATTAGTTTAATAAAAGATCAGACAGACAAGAATGTAAAGTACAATGATAAATAATAACTATATTGCATTAAACTTGTTTTTTAGCTTTTGCCGTCAATCTTTACCCTTTGGAGAACAGGGGAATGACACCATCTAGAAAGCTTTAGTAATTAAAAGTATTGGAAAATATGTGTACCATATCACAGGATCCAGTCTACAAAAGTATAGCAGCAACAAGTACAATTATTATAAGTAACATATTGAAGTTTCTATGAAGTATAAGGTAAATACATATACATGTGAATGTGCCTAATGTTTGTAAGCAGAGCTAATCACTGAAAAGTCTAAAAAGTCTTTGATTTCCTTTTCCTTTTTAATTCTTCATTGAATTTAATTTGAATTTCTTGCGCTCAAAGGTAGGCTACTAACGTAATATCGAATAAAAATATATCACATGAAAAAAACATCTGTGCCATACCAGAGTGCTCAAACTACCGAAGTAGTGGGCAATGCATATCGCAAAAGGTATAGACACATCCCAAGTCGATAGTGCTCAAAATTGCGCATGCGCAATTGAGACATACACAGTAGATGGATAGATAGATAGATATATATATATATCTACTATGCCTTAACTTCAATACTGCTGAAGAATATCATCGTCGAAATCGTCATCATCTTCATTTATTCGGAAAACCATCAAGTTACAAATAACTTTTCTGAAAGCACTCATACGTACATACATTTGCTATGAAATATGTGCGTACTCGAAAGTTTTCATATTACCAATAAATTATTATTCCTAAATTGATTATAAATGTTAACGAAAATAGCAGCATATATTCTATGCAACGGCAAAAAACCTTTATGGGAAGAAGGCGTATTAGCATGAAAACACGAAAATGAGGAGCATTATACTTTTTCATTTCACATCAACAATGAGAGGTTCCTTAATTCCTTCAATCTATTTTGAAACGTATATATAATCCAACCTGCACCCAGCAGGGGTTTGAGCTTTCATTTCAATAAAAATAGTTTCTAATCTTTTGTTATATTATAATAACATTGTATTTATAGAATAGAAATGATAGATACGAATGAACACATTATAATATACTGTATATGATGTGGTGAAATGTTTTGTTGCTATTTTGACGTGTCTGAGAATCACGCTATGAACATTTTGCCTGGATTCAGTGTTCTGTTGGCGTGAAATTTTCACCACTTTGACAGATTATTCATTCAATTTTCAAAGAAATATTTACATGTAAGTAGAAAAGATGAATACATAATTGAATAAATATTTACAAGTGAGAATTTTTTTTCTTGTAAGAATATTTTGCTTCATTCCAACTTCTTTTCAGTTGTCTTGCTAATTTATGAGCAAAACATTATTTCGTGTGTCCAGCTTTCAGACGAAATAGACTTGAAGAAAGATGTGTTCGATGTGTGGACATGTACAATCAAGTACTTTTTGAAACAAATAAAAAAACTGGAATAAAGTAAAATACTCTTTCATAGAAGATGAATCAAGAATATGTTTTTCCAGTTTTCCTGTGTAACACTTTTTGTATTATAGAAGCGAATCCTGCAAAATTACAGTCAGTGATAGAGTATGTGTCTTTGTGAAATACATTTAATTTGAAAATGTATAGTGAGGCAATAATCAAAATATTCAACATTAATTTTTAAGTCAAAAAATCTAATTATATTTTATTATAATTTCTGTGGTTTCCATAATCGTATTGCATATGTTTTTTGGCTGTGTTTTCAGCTGATGAGTGGGAAGATTCCTTAAAATTTTTCCATTTATTTATCACCGCTCCCATTTACAGGAACAACAGCTACTTTAGCTATTTTAGAAGACCATTTGAAAACGTTAGAATTTTAAAATATTTTAACCGCGAGTCACGCATTTGCTCGAACAAAGAGCTATTTCCAAGAAGAATGCCGCAGTTTAAAATCAATTTTTTATAAACAAAAATATCGCGGTAAAATTTTTAATTCTATTTTATCTAAGTTCTCTTTTAATGATGTTAACGATTGTAATGATTTTAACATTTTTAATTATTTTATTACTTGCAATGTTATTTACACTTCCAGGAAAGAAAAGCCTGTAAATATTTTTTGACCTTTAAAGATGTAAAATCTAGAAACGTTTTAAGAAAAGATTTTCACCGTCCGAGCAGTAAAATCAACGTAAACATAAAAATCAGACCAGTTTTTAGAAGTCGAAAGTTGGTCGAAGACTTACGCTATCGGGAAAAGAAGCCATCAATCCTATGTGGATAATGCGTCGTTTTTAAATTTCAGTGTGGTCTGTGTGATGCAGACTATGTCAGTTTTACTTGCCGTAACCTTAACGAACGCATTCCCGAACACCAAACACAGGCTATTGGACCACACCCTCTCAATCAACACGACCTCAAAACTCGGAACTGCTCTAAATGGTTCAGTGTTTTACAGCATTGTAAAAGCAAAGCATATTGTCTCATGCATGATATGCTTATTATTAGAAAAGGGAAACCAACACCTAATCACTTTTATTTTAAATAAAACATCATAACATTTGGCAGATGAGAAGATCCACTTCTAGTCTTTGACCAACATAAAATTCAAGCCAATAAAGGACGCAAATCACTAGGCTTCGAATTTGATTCAAAGCTCAAGCTGCATTTGAAAAATCTCAATATTTTACATGACTTTTAATCTGTTACATCTTTTAGGTTATTTTAATGTATCTGAAAATATTTTCGACATTTTTATAAAAGCACATTTAAAATTTTATAATTCTTTTTTATACTCGCTATCCTATGAAACGTGCCATTAGACAACTACCTTTTTCTAACATTGTTTTAGAAAATTGTAGTAGAATATGAGCATAAATAAATAAAATATTGATGATGATGATGATGTTTGTTTGTTTGATTTGATTTGACTTTATATCCAAAATTTACAGGATGTCTGACAATTGGACTTGAATTTACATATTTTTTAAAATATTCCTCACTCATCAATGCTGTCTTTCATAAACTTCGCTAGAAATGATCCGAGGATTTTGTCAACATTATCGTCTGCTGACTGAGAGAATAAAAAATTAACTTATCCTCATTCGGTAATGTACCGAAAGAGTAATGTAAACTATGAAGTTTATTATAGAACGAAGGTCTTTAATTGAATTACAAAATAAAAGTAAATTCATTTCATCATCTATAGCGTGTTCATCGCACAGCGTACATAATCTGTCGTCGTTCGATATGTCATGGTAGCGTCATGTTTGAACCCCAAGCTTGTGACAGCTGGTACTTAGTTGTGTAATTGCACTTCTATGTATTGGGAATGAGCAAGTATTTTTCAAATACAAGATTTTTTTGACTCCTTTTTAAAGTCTATAAACTGACCGTTAATTGTAGTCAATTTCATTTTGAATTTCAATTCATATTTCGAGGCTATAACTGTTAATGATGATGATAAACACACAAAGGGACTCAATTGGTCAAAAGTTTTTGACATTTAAAAAAAAATGTATCTACTTTTAATATTTTGAATGTAATTGCTTTCATATTGTTATAAATACTACGAAAAATAAATTTGGTTTTGGTAATAGATTTGGTAACTTTTTTCTATCAGTTCATGCTACCTGTTGCGATTTTGCATAGCGCGACTCTTTTCCTGTCAAAATTGACCTTGGGCATGGTGGTTTGGAGATTCTTGTATCCCACTTTTTCAAGCCAAAAAAGAACGAAATTATTTTAAACAAGAGAATTTGACCGGGATGTTTGGCCAACATTCTACGTTTTAATTGCTACAAGCAAAAAAAATGTCTGAATCGTTTTGCTTTTTTTTCAATCAAAATTAACAGCTCATCCTTTTCAAAAACTGATTATTATTATTATTATTATTATTATTATTATTATTATTATTATTATTATTATTATTATTATTATTATTATTATTATTATTATTATTATTATTATTATTATTATTATTATTATTATTATTATTATTATTATTATTATTATTATTATTATTATTATTATTATTATTATTATTATTATTATTATTATTATTATTATTATTATTATTATTATTATTATTATTATTATTATTATTATTATTATTATTATTATTATTATTATTATTATTATTATTATTAGTATTATGATTACAATATTATCATTACTATTATCCCAAGCCTGCTAGCAACTTTTCTTGTAGTATATTTCTAAAAAATCTATATACCTTAAGAATTGAAACATTTCACAATTGAGAATTCTCGTGAATCTCCAAAATACCATCTCAAGGTCAATTTTGACAGGGAAAAAGTTGCGCTATGAAAAACGCAACTTGCAGTGACATGTACGTCACGTATAGAGCAAAAATTATATCCAAATCCGTTGTTTGAAAAGGCGAAATATAAATTTTTCTCAGTTTCCCAATGATTTCCTCGAGAATTATTTAACGAAAAGATTGATAACCCGGGTGGTGTATTTTGAAAGACCTTGAACCAGCGAATTATTGTTATGCTTCAGCAACATCGCCAATGTGAAAAAGCTCTATATAGAATTCAAATTGTTGTTGTTTGACTTTTTATCGACATGGAAAAATGGAATTTAATCTAAAGTTTATTATGAAACATCTTCATCCCACCAGCACTGTTAACGGTTCGCTAAATTAGCAATGCGCAGTCTAGGTGTTGACAATATCAAACAGTATATTCACAGCTGGACAGCTATTACAAGGACAGGAATTTACCCGTCAACCCCTTCTTTTCTCAAATGCATAAAACATGGTCATAAAATGTGGAAAACATTAAAAACATGCTACATAATGTCTGAGTCTGTATACATTATGATCTTAAAACTCAAAAATCAAATTGGACTTTCAGCGAAGTCTATAAAAGATTATAGAATGTGCAATATTTAGTAAAGGTTTATCACTTAAAGTGTTTGGTCTTCACCGAGACTTCTGGTATGTGCTCCTTATAGAATGTCTGCACGCTGTATAAGCGGATACGTTCACACTACACACATTTTTGTATTGTGGAATGAGAATTAAATTGTATAAAAATTTACATGTCATATTTTAGAATATTTCTTTTTCAACCAAATTCTTCATTCAATATTTTACTGCGAAAATATCCTAACGGTTTTTCAAATCACAAAACCGCTTTTAATAATCCTCTTTATTAATTCAGATTTCATTGCTGTGAAACATACAACCGATTTGGTGATGTCACAACTGACATTTGAAAGTGGGGTTGCGAGAAATGTTTTTTTAAAAAAAAACAAAGGTCGCAAAATTTCAGTGAGGGACCTTTTGAGGATGTTTAATTTAATTTCTTTGTTGTTTACATGTAAATGAATTACGTTGATTTATTTTCAGATTAAGATCAAGATGGTTTCTCTGTGGATAGCTGCCTTCGTGTCATATTGTTTGGCATTATCTATGGGTCAATCAGCCAAATATTGCGGGTTAAGATTCAAATCTCAGGCTTTATTTGGTGATGATAATCAATATGAAGATTCTACTGTTCATGTCACATCAACTGACTATGATGTAGCAGATAGTATTCTTCATCACGATCTTATAAGTGGAAAGATAGATCAAAATATTCCATTAAGGAGTGGTATTTTTGTCGATTCAACACAAAATATTGCAGCTACATTTTGTGCAGATCCGAATATGCTTTTCAATGCAGATGTTAATGGTGACGGTAGAGATGATTTATTGTGTTTTGCTGATGCTGATGGATAATTCACTGTGAAAATGAAGAATGTTAATGGCTATGATTCCCCTAAAGCCTTCGCAACTAGCCCAGATTTCAAATGTTTACGCCCTAATTCGGAAGTACATATTGGTGATTTTGATGGAAATAGTGCAGACGATATATTATGTATTACATCAGATGGTTCATCTACCCGTCAAATTTATAAGATTTATTATAATCAAGGTTGTCACACACTTCCAAGAAAAACGTCTAATTTAAAACATCATGACGATCATGAATTCCATTATAATCTTAATTATCGTACTCAATATCGTTATGAGAGTATTCAACCATATCGTCATCATGGGTGTAATCCAAATTTACCACAAATTCATATGCAAAAAGGTGCTCTACCATGCCGTGACTCAAGTGCAAATGATATTCTAATAGGTGATGTTAATGGAGATGGTAGAGACGACTTAATCTGCTGGGTTACTTCCGGTGGTGATGTTGCTTATCATTTATCAGATCCAACTTCAATGTCATCTGTTTTCTCAGACAAAATCCAAACACCGATGATTTGTGATATAGCTTCAAAATTTCTCTTTGTTGCTAACGTTGATGGTGATAGTGATGATGATTTGGTATGTGTTGGCAACAATCTACAAGCTTTGGATAATTTACCTTTTGTTTCATTTTTTGAAGATGGTGAATATAAACCAGCAACTAGTTTCATTACAGCAGATTGTTTGTCATTCTGTACATCAACAACAGCTCCTATTCCTATTTCTGTTGCATTTATTGGTGATTTTAATAACGATGGTATGAGTGATGTTTTATGCCGCTATACTGATGGAGCAACAATTTACAACGAAATTGTTTATGCTGAACCACGGTAGTTGAACTCAAACATCCGTATGATCACATTATACTACCCCATTATGATGTGAGCTGCATGTTCACATTTAATAACTTAAAGGAGCAAAAATGACCGGCAGGCGCCACGCACTTAGGATCACGTGCACGCTTATTGTTATAACACAATGTTCATTGTTGACATTAATTTTATTACAAGTTAGGCCTGCGTATAACAATTGTTTCAAAGCGAGACGGTTGAATTACGCTAAGCATAAATTCAACTTGTACTCGCAGCGGTCGCCGGTCAATTTTGCCCCTTTAATGCTGCGCCTGGAAATAATATGTGATACTTGAATATTCAAGCTATCCAATATCTTAGCTGGAATATTGAAAACATTCCAATGATCCTTTTTGAATGTAATTAATCATGAACTATTTGAATAATTCACGACTGTTTTATAAGCATTTATCATGAATGCTATCTTACTTTTCTATATGCGAAACGTTTTACAATTATAGATTAATAATTTGTTATTTCTATTTTTGATCTGTAATTTATAGACCAGTGTAATGGTAACTTCAATTTACACTCAGAATTGTATCTTTTCTCTGACATATTTATTCGGTAGTGAATAGGCAGGTCCACTAAAAATTTCAAAGTTCATTTTATTCGTGTTTCGGATATATCATACCCGCAGAATTCCATAAAACTGATAAAAATTCAAAAATAATTTCCGGAAACCCTTCATTTTTGAGTTTTAAATCCAAAATTTCGTAGAACGGCGAAAAGGCTAGTGATTGGCTTGCTATATTATGACGTCATTTCCCGGACAGAACAAACTCACACTCCGCTAAACAATGGAGACTTTAGCATTTTTTGTAATTATTGGTATCGTTGAACGTCAAATTTGAATGTAATTATTTCCATTAGCACTGCTGTTCCTGTTCAAAATATTGAAGACAGACTACAAAAAACTTATTACGGTGACCTGAAATATTCATCAATGGAAATCGCTCTGAAATATTTATATCAATTTATGTTGTTTTTGTCTACGTTCGAGCATGGTTTGAATGTCGAAGCGAGAAGGAACAAGGATGGTAGACTAGCTTAGCAAATTATTTGAATTTCAAATTACACACATAAAGTTTCAAACAAGTTGGATAATAAGTTAAAGGAGTTGTATGATCTACCATTTATTAGCAAATTATCCACGTTATTTTTTCGCGAATTATATGGCCTATTATAGGATCAAATTTATTGTAGCTATGATTCTACCATGATTCTACAAAAACAACATTCACTGTCTTCGCTGATTAATGGGATACCATAGATATATAGCTAAATATAGCTACTACATCAATATCGTCCATTGCCTTCACACAAACTGCATAATTAATCATTGGTCCAAATAAATATTTGTTAGTCAATGCAAAATGATCATAAATTGCTTTTCGGTTTTCAGAAAATTATACGCCTAGACGTAAATTGTCGTAGCATGCGTGATCGATGTGTAAGATATTTCATTTAAACGGCAACTTTATTGAGTTTGAGTTCTGATTTACTAGAATAAATCCAAATCTAGAATTGGTAAAGCGTTAATTGGTCCATTTAAAGTGTTTGTTAATCCAAATAAAAGCACACTAAATGCGATTTCACCGTCTTATATCTGGTGATAATAACACAAGCAACAGTTGATGATGCATGACAGACGAAATATAAGAACGAAGATTTGATATATAAAAATAACACTACTTTGATGCTCGAGTGATGATCTAATTAGCCGTTTATATATGAGTGAGGTTTCTTCTCTAAATATCAAATGCATATATACATTTCCAAGTGAATGCTGCTTACTTTTCGGTGAGACTTTGGTAAAAGATGAGTGAAACTTTTCGTTTTGAAGTGAACGGACACTTTGAAGGTCTTTGACAAAAACAGCGTGTTCACACGTCGTGCACGTGCAGATTGCAAATCGGCCTTGCTGAGAACTAGGGAAAACTTGATTTTGTTCGTTTGCGGTAGTGTTTGCGGTCGGGAACCGCGAGAGAAAATATGGAAAAGATTTGTTTTGTTTTGCTACAAAAAGGACAAACCGAAAAAAAAAAAAAAACTTTACCCTTAGTCTCGTTTAAAAATCAGCGGTTCTAATTATACTATTCACAAAAAATTTGGATAAAAAATGACGAATTGATGGATGAACGGTTTTGGATATCAAGTCATGATAATAGTAGATTTCTTACTTTGTCCAGATTATGACGTCACATTCCTTCACCCATCAAAACTTGCCGTTTCGTAACCATGCTTGCGCAATGTCATTTGAAGTCAGATATCTAGATGGTTTGTCGATATTTTTGAAAAAAAAAATCGGGGATATTAAACTTATCCTTTGATCTTCGTATGGATATGTTTAAAATTTTAATGGACCTGCCTATTGTTTTACTTGAAACAAACTATAGTATCTCCCTTCTATGACGAGCTTAGAATACACATTCCCATTCAAATATTTTTTTTTTAATTATGAATTTTTATTTGTTACATTTGAAAAATATCAGTGAGCACATTCTTTTGGGATTTTTTGTGTAGAAAGTATTCTTTGCTAAACATCTAGAGAGAAACAGCTTGTTCACTTTTCCGTATTTCCGTATTGTTGTCAGTGCCATATTTTCCTGTTGTCAAATGGAAATCTTATCAATTTAATAAAAGATTAGCCAGACAAGAGTATAATGTATGATTTTACATAATAATTATATTGTTTTCTTATTAGCATTAGCCGTTAATCAGTAATCTGAGGAGGCTAGGGGAATGACTTTGTCTTGAAAGCCGTGAAGAAGGAGTTTTATGATTTTGAACAATGGTGATTTGGTCATCGAGTACGTTTACTATTATTATTATTAATAGTAATTAAGTCACATTAATTTTTTTTTAAATATATGTATTCTATTCTACCAGAGAATCCAATCTACAGACGTACAGCTACAACACTGAGTACAATTACTATTCGTAACATATTGAAATTAATATCAACTATTAGGTAAACACATGTATACATATGTGAAAGTTACCAATGTTTGTAAAACAGATATTCACTGAAAAGTCTTAGTCTCCTTTTTCTTTTTAATTTCATATTGAAGCTAATTTAAATTTAATGTGCTCAAAAGTGTCCTAGCGTAATCGAGGGATGAAGTATGGTATATATCGAGTTAATAATCACTTGAAAAAAACTCGAGTCACGATTGGTGGATTTGTACCACGTGTTTAGCAGTTATGTCAAGACAACCCGGAAGATTCCATGGTAACCATTAAAAGCGTGCAGGTATAGGTCTAACCATAGTTTATATAGTGAGATGGTTAGGAAACGCGGCAGACTTCAGAGAAGCCTTCTATTGTTCAAGAATTGAGGTTGAAAAGTCTCGCCTGACACAGCAACCGTGCACTTCACTTTTGAAGGATACGCACTATCGTAGTAACCTGCTTACATTTGGTCGTAACTTTTATGCCATATTAGCTGTTTTAGAAGAATATCATGATTTCAATATGGTTTATAGTGTTTCCACAAAAGAGGTGAGTGTTGTATTCAACATATATCAGTAGAATTCGTTTAATGTTTTATATATAACTGCAGTTTTATTTCTATTTTCATTAGTACTCCTAGTTAAGAACTATCATGTTACAGTATCACAACTTGAAATTTTCAAATGGATTTATTATTTTAATTTGACTTCATTTGCTGTGCTTTTAGAATCAAAATACTGGCAATATATGTGAATATATGAATTAAAGGGGCAAAATTGACCGGCGACCGCTGCGAGCACAAGTTGAATTTATGCTTAGCGTAATTCAACCGTCTCGCTTTGAAACAATTGTTATACGCAGGCCTAACTTATAATAAAATTCATGTCAACAATGAACATTGTGTTATAACAATAAGCGTGCACGTGATCCTAAGTGCGTAGCGCCTGCCGGTCATTTTTGCTCCTTTAAGCTAATATGTTGAATCAATGTTTTTAACGGAGACTATAAAGCGTTAAAAGTAAAGCAGTGAACACGCGACAGTGAATTGGAATAAATCAGATCATTTATCTATGAAAGCTTGATAGATAATGACTAAAATAATCAACAACTTCCTGTATCAAACTCAATATTTACTTTTATATCTACAAAGTATGAATTCATGTTTCCATAATACGACTCTAATAATACAAATATTTATATTAATGAACTCAGTATAATAATAATAATTATCAATATAGAATAAATTTTATGTATAAAAACAACTTAAAAACATGTAAAAGAAACAAACCGACTATAAAACGAACACAAGCTTCAAAATACTAACCAATTTAACCAACAACCCCGGTGAAAAAAAGCTGCAAGCTTACCCGGTTTGTGGATAAATGATAAATCCATAAAAAAAAAAAAAAAAAAAAAAAACTACACTTATCAGATTTATAGCGTTCTGGATTATAATGCTTGGCTCTAGAACAAGGTAATTTATCGATGAAAATCAATTGAATTCAAAGAGCTGTTATTGTGTCTTCTATCTACGGCCGCTGTCAATGTCCACACAGTGATCTCTTGAAAGCAGTATTAATATATATACTAATCCGCAAGACAAGGTTGTTGTAATCATTCAATAATCATTTTAAATCCAGGAAAAACAAGATTTTTATTAGTTTTCATCGTGTTTTTAATTATATCAACATTTGTATAATACCCTATACTTGCATGTTGCAGAACAAGGAATGCCGGTTGCATCATAATTAACACACAACGCTGTCATGTCTTTGTAATATAGTTGCTCCACAATTGACTGAATATCAAAAAAGTAAACGAAATAGAAGAACATTTTGAGATTCATTTTTTCATTGGATTGTTCATGGTAGGACATGGTAGAAAAATGAGCAAGGCCTTACAAACATATCAGACAAAATCGTAGTAACTGTTGCGTTAGGACAAAAAGCCTATCCATAAGTTAATTACTGTACGTACAAAAAACATCAAAAATTATACAAACTATATATTACTAACTACAAAACTTTTTCAGGACGAACGTTTCCTAGCATGTGTATATGATAGAATTGTTGATCATTTATATGGTATATGGTTGTATTTTTCTACAATTCTTGGATGTATATTCCTATCTCCACATTTTATATTTTTATGAAAGCTGAAGTTTCAAAATTCCTATACTTTTCATTGATCAGTAATTCTCACGCACAGGAATAATGAAAACCAACACAACAAATATTATTAGAAGCCAAAGTGAACATAGGAACGATTATGCCAGTAAAACTTTTTACCTCTGTCATGTTGGCCCCCCAACCGTGAAATTTAGATCTAAACCATACTCAGAATGATGATCAGTGGATGATCATTGATGATCAGTAATATATTTTTAATGATCATCAATGATCATCGAGATATCGCCAATTATCAAATGGGGGGGCCAACTTGACAAATAGTTAGCCCCCCCAACTATTTCCCTATCACCACAAGGTTGAAAATAGGCTTACAAGAATGATCACGCGATGATCATTCATGATCAAAAGGTTTCATCGTATTATCATCAATAATTATTGAGATATCGCCAATTATCAAATGGGGGGGCCAACTTGACAAATAGTCATCCCCCAACTTTTTCCCTACCACCTGCAAAGTTGAAATTTGAAAATAGGCTTAAAAGAATGATCAAGCGATGATCATTCATGATCAAAAGGTTTCATCGTATTATCATCAATAATTATTGAGATATCGCCAATTATCAAATGGGGGGCCAACTTGACAAAAAGTTAGACCCCCAACTTTTCCCCTATCACCCACAAGGTTGAAAATAGGCTTAAATAATGATCACGCGATGATCATTCATGATCAAAAAGGTTTCATCGTATTATCATCAATAATTATTGAGATATCGCTAATAATCGAATGGGGGGGGGGCCAACTTGACAAATAGTTAGCCCCCCCAACTTTTTCCCTATCACCCACAAGGTTGAAAATAGGCTTAAAAGAATGATCACGCGATGATCATTCATGATCAACTTTTATCTACGCAGTGCAATCAATTTTTTACCTCCCAAAGGAAATGGTGCAGTTGGTCATTACAATGTTTTTTTGCCTTGGGAATGATGGTTCTTGGCAACTTTATGATGACATGAAAAGATCCTCAACCGGAGTTAAAGAGGACACTATAATCAATCCTGAGATTGTATTATATACGTCTTGAGTTTTATTGAACTAAATCAGGCCAATAAAATCATTCAGATTGAAATCCTTAATGGCATATTACGCTATATAGTTATGAGGTCCACTTGATCGATTAACATAAACGCATTTATTTTAACCTAATAATAATCTTTAGAAGAGTAGGAATAACGTAATGCAGATATATGTTCCTTCAAAAAATGTCAAATACGATATGTTATTCGCAAGTAATAATTAACAGCCATAATTAATTAACAACCTAACCTCCTAACAACCTAACAACCTAAAATTTTAAAAAGAGGCAATTAGAGACAGCGAATCAATTTCACGAAATCTTTTGGATATAATTCTTCCATCAAGTTGACCCGCCCTACTTGATAACATAACTCTATGACTATTGACGATAATGCGATGGAATTTTCGATAATGATCTGATATATGATAATATGACATCATTGCGTTTCAGTCTAGCTAATTACATAGATATAATATTACAGATTCCTTAATCCGATTACATAAACAGTCTTGAGTCGAGTTTTGAATGTCACGGACGTTTTTATGAGTTATTGCCTTTCCTTTTATTCTTTCGTTATAATACAACACATAACATTGGCGACGAGGTATATTTATTTAATTGTTACGAACCCACATCATCATCCCGTATTTTGGTCGGTAAGTCATTCACGTTGTCATTAGCATGTCTGATTTCAAAGGCTTACCATGTGAGTTTATGCCGTGTCCCGGTGAACCAACAATCCCGTGGACTCAATGGATAACAATATTCGAGGTATATGTAGAAAGAAAGGAACTAAATTTGCTTCAACAAAAACAACGACACAGTAACACAACAACACCGCTAATAGACAACGCTATTTCGTCGAACAACGAAGGGGGCCAGCAACCACCAAAATTGTTCACAGACAAGGCCCGTAACTTGGACTTGTTTGCATGTCTAGGAGCAGAAGGTCAGCGACAGATCTTAGGTACACCAAACGCTACAGAATGGGACAGAACACATGAAACATTTAAAAAGCAATGCGAAGATTTATTCAAACCGACAGTGAACAGACGACTTGCATTGAAAAAATTTCGTGAACGACAGCAACGACAAGACGAGACCATAGACCATTGGACAGCCGAATTAAGGATATTAGCAAAAGACTGTGACCTCTCTACAACAGCCGCTGAGAACAATGCACTGGCTGATAATATTGTATTGAATTGTTATGATAAAGAGGTACAGAAGAGACTTTTTGCAGAGCATGATAAGTCTGATTTAACAGTGATCATAGATTTCATTCGTGCACATGAAACCGCAAAAAAGGACAGCGCTCAACTTCACTCAACGGCGGTGAGTGCGATATCCGGATATAAGTCAAACAGACGCGGTAATCACCATAGTAACAAACAACGAAACACAACGGCTGAAAACAAGAAGCACGATAACGGTGATCGTAAGAACAACAACAGCAACAATAATAGCACGAACACTAACAATAAAAAATGTGTAGGATGTGGCCAAGAAGGTCATTTCCACGGAAATAGTAATTGTCCTGCAAAAGGCAAAGTGTGTGACAACTGTGGCATATCCAACCATTTTTCTAGAGTTTGCAAGAAACCTAGAAACACCCCAAATGCAAGCCAGCGCACCCTAACAATTGGCCATATTAGTTTACCCGATAACAAGATCAATATGCAAGTCCAACTTAAGTCAGTCAGTGGGACACACCCTAAAGTAATTAACACTACTTTAATGGCAGACACAGGTGCAGACGTATCAACATTAACAGAACATTTGTATAATCAGCATTTTTCATCTATTGCATTAACACCAAACAATTTAACATTACATAACTTTGATTCTTCAGTTGAATCTAACGTGCTAGGTACAATTGCGTTGCATATGACGTACATGGCAACCAAAACAGCTATTGTTAAATTCTTCATTGTACGAGGCACAGAGGTATCCGTACTTGGAATCAATGACTTGGCAACACTAGGTGTTCAAATTGACCCAGCTAACAAGGTCATCAACAGCGTCAACAGCAGAGATCAAGATACAGCAGCAGTTCTAGAGCCAGATGAACTCCTCACATCATTAACACATGAATTTCCTGATCTCTTTCAAGACAACCTGGGAAAGGTACCTGGCTACAAACACAAAATCATTCTACGAGAGGGGTCAACACCCAAGAGATTTGGCCTACGTCGACCTGCAATCGCACTTCGAGAAGCAGCAGCCAAAGCAGTTCAAGAATTCCTTGACGCAGACATAATCGAGCAAATTGAAAGATCAGAGTATGTCCACCCCGCCCATTTTGTTTGGAAGAAAGACAAGAAGGAAGCAAGACTAACAGTTGACTTCAAAGGCGGTCTTAACAACGACGTCATACCACAAACACACCCTGTTCCACTGATAAGTGACATACTCGATAGTGTGGGCGACGATAAATATTTCTCAAAGTTAGAGATTTCGAACGCCTACTACCATCTTGAACTAGATGAAGAGTCACGCCCACTAACAGCATTCATAACAGAAAGCCATGGTCTCTGCCAATTCAAACGGGCACCCATGGGTCTCATCGACTCAGGCTCAGCATTTCAGAGAGAGATTGAAAAAGCGATACAAGGTATCCCCGGTGTCCATGCCTACAGCGATGACATCTTAGTCAGAGGAAGAACAAGAAAAGAGCATGACGCACGCCTACGCATAGCTCTTGAACAACTACAAGCTAAAATCCTCAGGTTGAAGAAAAATAAAATCACAGTAGCTCAAAAAGAAACTACACTTTTGGGGCATAACATCAAAGCTACACCAAGCGGAACAGTTATTTCACCCGATCCTAAAAACATATTGGCAATACAATCACTTAGAAGTCCAGAAAACGCTAACGAAATCCAGCAATTTCTTGGGTCTTGCCAATACTATGCCCCCTTCATTAGAGACTACGCATCACTGACAGAGCCTCTAAAAGTGTTGACAAGAAAGAATGCATCATTCGAATGGTCCGATTTATGCCAAACGTCGTTTGCAGTGCTGAAGGCTAGAATAACATCACCAGAAGTACTGATACCGTTCGACCCAAGACTCCAGACACAAGTCACCACTGATGCATCAGACGTAGGTGTAGGGGCAATGCTTTCCCAAATACACAATGGGGCAGAAAGACCTGTAGCGTTCGCATCAAAGACACTATCAAGTTCTGAGAGAAATTACTCCACTCCTGAAAGAGAAGCATTAGCATGTGTGGGCATGCGAACATTTTGAAAAATACTTGATGGGCTGACATTTCCTACTAAAGACTGATCAGATATCGCTCACAACGCTCTTAACTCGATTCCCATCAAAGCGATCGTCGAGAAGGATCAGCCGATGGTATGATCGCCTGCGCTGTTTTGACTATGACATTGAGCATGTAAAAGGAAAGAACAATGAATTTGCAGACATGCTGTCAAGATTAGGCACATCACTTAAACCAGATGAAGTATCAACTCTTCAAAATGACGACGACAACATCATAATTGCATCTCTACTACACCCAACACATGTTACTGCTGACGAATTTATTGCATCTACTAATGATGATAAAGATATCCAATTGGTTCGAAAATACATTTCAACATCATGGCCAGCCAAACGACAACTATCAGGAAACATGAGATATTACTTTACCATAAGAGAAGAATTATCTTTTCACGACGCATGCCTGTTCAGACAAGAACGCCTGGTCGTGCCAAGAAGTATACAACCTCAAATACTTGACTTATTACATTCTGGCCATCCAGGAATCACACGAATGACACAACTCTACAATGATGCGTACTATTGGCCTGGTGGCACTAACAGAATTACACAGTATGTTCAAACCTGCATTGGCTGTGCTGCTGTAGGTAAATCATCAAAGCCACAAACAGTTCCTGTTGCAGCTATAGAGAAGCCAAGCAAACCATGGAAGAAACTCGCTATTGACATCACTGGCCCATTCCACACGGTGCCCAAACATCAACGATTCATTGTATCGATCGTCGACTACTTTAGCAATTTCCCGGAAGTGTTTCTCGCAGATGACGTCACCTCCCCGAGAGTGATCACCTGGCTAAACGACCTGTTCTCCAGATACGGCAATCCAGACACAATCATGAGTTTACTCAATATCTTAAAAACAACAACATCAAACAAAAACCCACAGCTGTGTACAATCCAGCAGAAAATGGACTCGTCGAAGTTTTTAATCGAAGCCTCAAACAAGGAACCCAAATTATTACTGCAGAAGGTGGATCATTTAAAACTGGAATACTTCGATTATTGGCTTCTTATCGCGCAACCGCACCAAACAATGGTGTTTCACCTTCAGAACTCATGTTTCGATGGAAGATACGCGGTGACTCTGACATACGAAACCAAGAACTATTCACTACAGCGTTCAACACAACAAAACCATCACTCTCGCTCGAAGAAAGAGACAAAGCAGTGAAGGAAAGGTTCAAGGCAACAAACTATGGAGAGAACATAAATGACTCTAACAAAAGTCATTTCATTCAAGGAGACCTGGTCCGTTGTAAGAAGCCTAAAGCCCAAGTACTAAAAGGTCAATCACCATACAGTCAACCAAGAACTATTACAAAAGTTCTATAGGCAAGTATAGCTACGAATTATCTGATGGTCAAACATGGAACGCTCGAAAGCTAATTAAACACAGACCAGCATTACCACTTGAAGATATCACCATTGAAGAAGACATACATCAGCAGACAACGCAAGCTAATAGAGAGTTTCAGATTGCATGAACGACGACGTTAGAAGGGTGCGCATTGCTTCTGCGCATCTCTTTGGGGAATCACCTCTGTGCAAGAACCGTTCACGTGAACGGTTCATGAGCAATCTATCGTCGTCGTGAACGATAGCGAAGCTCAACTTTGAAATACGACAAGTCACAAATTTAGCATAGAAAGTGCATTCAATACAATCTTAGTACTACTATATCAATCAGAAATGCAGTAAATTCTTTTTCCATCAGAGTTGTTGATAAATACACTTGAAAAATATATACTTGGAATGAAATTTATGGTCTTTTGCGTGGTCAAATACCTTTGGCTACATAAACATGTTGAAAACAACACCATAAGGTTTAAAGTAAGCTAAGGTTTGATTATTTTGACATCGAATTATAGATTTTTAGATGTTTAAAATACAGATTTAAATTATATTTCTACCGCTGTTTGTTGTATGTTATTTGAGTAAGATTTGGCCGAAATGATTTTGTTCCTTTAGTCTTTATTTACAATATTAGTTGATTATTTCATTTAAACATGATTTAAAAGAAATCTTCTTCCAATTATGTTGCATTAACGATTGCTTTAGACCTTTGCAATATGTAGCGTTGTTTTATCTTCAAAATCCATAACATACAAAATGCGTATTCGCCAGATTGACATTATCAAAATGATTGTTTTCATGTTTTGCAAAGAAATGGAACTACCGTCGTTGGCCAAAATAATCTGAAATGTAAACTGCGTGAGTACGACGATCAGAACAGGAAGTTGTAAATGACGTGATCCTACCGTCGTCGTTCAACGAGATCTGAAACTGCCTAATGATAGACGCTACCCACGACGTATCAATGCTGGAAGACCTCCACTTAGACTTGGATACTAAAGCATTAACTAGAAACTAAAACTAGAAATCTATTAGTATTTGACATTACGTTAAAACATAATTAATTAACAAGAATAAATAACATTTAGAGATTTCAGATTGATACCCATTTGCAGCATAACTATTAACTAATTAACGAAGGGGTAATGATATATGATAATATGACATCATTGCGTTTCAGTCTAGCTAACTACGTAGATATAATATTACAGATTCCTTAATCCGATTACATAAACAGTCTTGAGTCGAGTTTTGAATGTCACGGACGTTTTTTATGAGTTATTGCCTTTCCCTTTTATTCTTTCGTTATAATACAACACATAACAGGATCATCGTGTGATCACTCTTTTACGCCTATTTTCAAATTTCAACCTTGTGGGTGATAGGGAAAAAGTTGGGGAGGCTAACTATTTGTCAAGTTGGCCCCCCATTTGATAATTGGCGATAAATCAATAATTATTGATGATAATACGATGAAACCTTTTGATCATGAATGATCATCGCGTGATCATTCTTTAAGCCTATTTTCAACCTTGTGGGTGGTAGGGAAAAAGTTGAGGGGGCTAACTATTTGTCAAGTTGGCCCCCATTTGATAATTGGCGATATCTCAATAATTATTGATGATAATACGATGAAACCTTTTGATCATGCATGATCATCGCGGGATCATTCTTTTAAGCCTATTTTCAACCTTGTGGGTGATAGGGAAAAAGTTGGGGAAGCTAACTATTTGTCAAGTTGGCCCCCCATTTGATAATTGGCGATATCTCAATAATTATTGATGATAATACGATGAAACCTTTTGATCATGAATGATCATCGCGTGATCATTCTTTTAAGCCTATTTTCAACCTTGTGGGTGATAGGGAAAAAGTTGGGGGGCTAACTATTTGTCAAGTTGGGCCCCCCCCCCATTCGATTATAAGCGATATCTCGATGATCATTGATGATCATTAAAAATAAATTGCTAATCATCAATGATCATCCACTGATCATCATTCTGAGTATGGTTTAGATCTAATTTTCACGGTTGGGGGGGCCAACTTGACAGAGGTGTTTTGTGACTGCACAAAAACAATCAAGAAAAACGAATATCTGTATCTCATTAACAACCAACGCGACAGCAACAGTACGTGAAAATAGTGTTGACCGTTCAGAGCTTTGCTCGGTTCATTTGAAATGTAAACAAAAATCGGCATGAATAACCTATCCCTTTGAAGTCTGTCGGGTTTCCTAACCATCTCACTATATAAACTATGGTCTAACCAAAAAGCTAGAACATATGTGCTTTGAAAAGGGGACGAGCTGCGACAGATTGAATATTTTTTCATAAAATCAAATTAAATATATACTCTGTAATTAAAAATTCAACTTGAGAAATTCAAAAAAGTAATAACTTGGGAGTTGCTATATTCAGATGTAACTCTTAGTAACTATATTTTTAATATTGAAAACATGTTTGAAAAACAATTATGTTGAAATCTTCGATTCATATTTTGAAATGATATTCATAAGAATTTCGTTCCAATTGTATTTATGAAAAATCAATGACCCATTAAATAAGAAAACAAATCATTGTTGTAGTGAAATTGATGAGAGAAAATAAAGGGTACCACATACTTGCCATGTTTGTATTCATATTTACTAAACGAGAAAATATTGGGAGGCACGAGTGAAGCGCTAAAAAATCACTAGCTCCGAGCAAGTGATTTTTAGCTTCCCAAGTGTTTCCCAACTTTTTCGAGTTTAGTAAATATGAATACAAACATTTGCAAGCATGTGGTAACCTTTTTCTAACATGAAACAAATGTCGGAATCTCATTCGACGACGAATTTTCGATTCATGAATTCACAATTTAAAATTCAATTTCAATTCATAAACCAAGCAAAGAGAATCCCACAACAAGATAGATTGATAGATATTGTTGAATAATGGAAGACATATACAAGAACGTCTGTAATATAAGTCGTACAATAGTGGTACAATAGTCCCAGCAGTGGTTTGAGCTTTCATTTCAATAAATATAGTTTCTAATCTTTTGTTATATTATAATAACATTGTATTTATAGAATAGAAATGATAGATACGAATGAACACATTATAATATACTGTAAATGATGTGGTGAAATGTTTTGTTGCTATTTTGACATTTGTGAGAACCACTTCTTTGAACATTTTGCTTGGATTCAGTGTTCAGTTGGCGTGAAATTTTCACCACTTTGACAAATTATTCATTCAATTTTCAAAGAAATATTTACATGTAAGTAAAAGAGATGAATATATAATTGGATAAATATTTACAAGGGAGAATTTTATTTCTTGTAAGAATATTTTGCTTCATTCCAACTTCTTTTCAGTTGTCTTGTTAATTTATGAGCAAAACATTATTTCGTGTGTCCAGATTTCAGACGAGATAGACTTGAAAGATGTGTTCGATGTGTGGACATGTACAATCAAGTATTTTTGAAACAAATAAAAAAACTGAAATAAAGTAAATACTCTTTCGTAGAAGATGAATCAAGAATATGATTTTCCTGTTTTCCTGTGTAATACTTTTTGTATTATAGAAGCGAATCCTGTAAAATTACAGTCAGTGATAGAGTATGTGTGCCTTGTTAAAATACATTTAATATGAAAATGTATAGTGAGGCAATAATCAAAATATTCAATATTAATTTTTAAGTCAAAAAATCTAATTATATTTTATTATAATTTCTGTAGTCTCCATAATCGTATTGCATATGTTTTCGCTGTGTTTTCAGCTGATGAGTGGGAAGATTCCTTAAAATGTTTCCATTTATTTATCAACGCTCCCACTTACAGGAACGACTTGAGTTATGCATAGCCAGCCATGATATGGAATATGATGAGATATGGCGAACTGTTGTCAAGTCCCATAAGGATTGCAGTTTACTAATTGTTTGCTAAAAGATTTCCGATTGCCGAAAACTATTTACATGCAAGCAGAAGTACAGGGATTACTTACCTCCCAGGAAATCAAGATACGTTTTAAATACGAAATTTTGATTGCATGTTAATAGTTTCTGCTTGTAAATTTGATATTTTAGTTTTTTTAAATCGTTTAATACTTTTATATTATTAATTTATGTTCAATTAAAACCGTAACTATATATCTATCAGTTCCCCTACGTACAAAAGTTTGTTTTGAACTTACGTGGGACACTGATAAACTGATGATGATGATGACGTGTCTTACCTGTATGTGTTCCATATCATGGCTGGCTAAGCGTAACTCAAGTCGTTCCTGTAAGTGGGAGCAATGATAAACAAATGGAAAAATTTTGAGGAATCTCCCCACTCAACAGCTGAAAACACAGCGAAAACATATGCCATGCGATTATGGAGACCACTTTATAACAGAAATTAAAAAAAAATATATAATTAGATTTTTGGACCTAAAAAATATTATATGATATATGTAATATAACTTAATAATCACTTGAAAAAAACTCGAGTCACGATTGGTGGATTTGTACCACGTGTTTAGCAGTTATATCAAGACAACCCACGAGATTCCATGGCAACCACTAAAAGCGTGCAGGTATAGGTCTATACCCGCACGTGTGTGGTTATAGACCTATACCTGCACGGTTTTATGTGTTTTGAAAATGGCGACAAGCTGCGACAGATTGAATATTTTTTCAAAATCAAATTAAATGTATACTCCGAAATTAAAAATTCAACTTGAGAAATTCAAAAAGTAACAACTTGGGACTTGATATATTCAAATATAACTGTTATTTTATTTTTAATATTGCACATATGCTTGAAAAACAATTATGTTGAAATCTTCGCATCATATTTTGAAATGATATTCGTAAGAATTTCATTCCAATTGTATTTAATGAAAAATCAGTGACCCATTAAATTAGAAAACAAATCATTGTTGTAGTGAAATTGATGAGAGATAATTGATGTTCCAGACAAAGGTTATGTTACATGACTATTAAAATGATTACATCACTCTTTGTTCGTGGGCCATCGAAATTTAGATCCCACGAGTTCACTAACAACAAACGAGAAATCCATATCGTAAACGAGGCCATATAATATATACTTGTCTCTGTTTCATTAAAAAACATAGAACAATAACATGCAATTTGGTTTTGAGATAAATCAACCGGGCTATCACTCTCACAATTATCCTACTTGCAAGAAAAAGACATAGTGATATTGATCTAAATGTCAAATCAAATTTTATATATGAAAAAAATATTTTAAATTGGAACGTCATTTAAAAAAATTTCAGCGTTATCAATTCAGAAGATAGGTATAGACAACGTATAGCTTGATTTGCAACAGTACTTCTTTGTAGAATATCCATAATATTTTGTATTTTATTTCTATCCATGAAAGCAAGTAAATAATATTAATGTCCACCCTACGTTTTGCATATAATTATGAGAATTCCCTACCTTATAAGGAGTCCTATAGGGAGTTCCCACGCACTTAAAGCATATCTGAAAAACACTATACAGCTCCGCTGCAGAAAATAAGATTTTTACTTCGTTGCCTTTAGTTAAAGCAAGCAAGAATCAAGGCCAAGATTAGATGGGAAAGGATTCCCGGATGAATACGACTATAGTTTGAGATCTTATATGATTAAAAAAGTATTTCGTGTTTTTGTCTCACGTCAAGAAAATCTGGTTTCGAAACTCCTTCAATTGAGTGTTCATGCATGGGAACATTGAAACATTGAAACGTCTAATATAATAAATTCCAACCGGTATCATGCAGTGGTTTAAGCTTTCATTTCAAAGAAAAACAGTTTCCAATCTTTTTTAATATTATATTATTATTGGATGTATTGAATAGAAATGATAGATATGAGTGAACACATTATCACGGTGTATGATGCGGTAAATCCTTTTTTTGTTATTTACGAGAATGGAGTCCGACAATCTTTACATATTTTACTTAAATTCAATGTTTAGTTGGCGTGAGAATATCGTCGCTTTTTGAGATTATAACCTCAGACTTTTCAAGAAAAAGATAAGTGAGTATATAAACTGGCAGTAATTATATACATATTTACATATTTATTAATTAATATAGTAGTAACAAAATTTGTTAATTTAACTCCACGGCTAGGCTATATAGATCTTGTTTAAAATTAAGCCAAAATATAAATTCATTTTTTTTACTCGTTTCAAATAAATTTAATAATTATTAAGTTTGAAGATATTCACAGCAACTTGGAAAATGTTATTACAATATCTTTCTTGAAATATTACGTTATTGTTATTATTTAAATAAACTAAAAATGGTTAATCTAAAATATTGTTATAGCCTTGTTCGATATATTATTACTAATTTGTATTATCTACATTCTAAGTCTTTTAATATTAAATATTATCTCTCAGTAATAATGGGTCTAATAATTTCAAATAATCATCATTATAATGAAAATGAAAAATGTAAATATATTAATTATAATTTGAGCAAACTTAGGAGAATTTTTTGATAGAAAACTCGAGTATAACAAGGCATAGAGAATTGTGTCAGGCATTGCAAAAATATAATTTTAGAAGGCCTATCCCTTTCCCTATCTAGGCACCTGAAAACGTTGATTATTTGTATGAGAATAGGTTCAGAGGACTGTGACTTGTGACTAAGTTGATTTACTGAAATAATATATTCAAACGTTTGAAATACGAAATAGTACTAGATTTCGGTTAGACATCTGTACAAACGAATAAATGATTAATTCTGCATGTGTGACCAGACAAAGAAGAGACAAGATGTCAAATTCAAACTATATAATTAAAGGCGATATGCCTATGGCCACAACATGCGAATAATGATATAAAAACACTAAATCAGCGGTATTTATAGGCATTAAATATAACATTTATAAGTTGCTGATTGGCTTACTAAAAACAATAGAGTACAATATATTTCGTACCCATTCCGCTTTCTACAGCACGCGTACCACTCCTCTATTTCTGGAGGTATGGCTCTTTCGCTGAGAGCAATTATGTTAAACGTTCTTTATTGATGTGCAGTGTCCTTTATTGATCTCCGCTGCAAAACTGTAGACCAATTTAATATTCATGGCAGAGAGGTCTAGATTGCCAATGCGCAACGATGCACCGACGCTACTCACAATGCAATTCCGTTTGGACCATTCCATTCGCCATCCTTAGATGGTACTCCTTTAATGTCAAGTCAAGGCTGAGTTGACATTCAAGGGATTTGAACCAGAGTAGATCACATATAACAATCTGGGATGTATAGCATCAAGATGACATAATAGAACGTAGTTTATGGTTCTATTATAATTTCTGGATAGCATGTATACAACAGCCCAAACAGATTGAAACCTAATTAAAGTTTACATTATCTACATGGCTTACTCGATGAAGTGGCAATGAAATACAAGTATGACATCTGTCAAAAGGTGACCGTTACACCATATCTGACCTTATCTAGTATATTTTTATTTCAATCGCTAATAATAAATAGACTCAACAATCAGACATTCATATTTGCTATTAATAATTTCACACCTTTTAGTGGCGATCACCAGGAAACTTAATCTATAAAATGAAATTAATAATATCAAATATGAATCTCTTACTGTTGCGTTTATTGGCAATAGAAACAATCGGGAGCTATGTGGCCAATCAGCCCTGTCCCTCACCAAAGCAATATCTGTTAGGCTAAAACAGGCTACATCATTCTGACCCTCAATTCGAAAGAACCTACAGTAGTGGATCTCTGCTATCGAGCAAACGCAGTTTGTGTAATGGGAAATTTCGAAAATAAACAAGGATTAAACATTGCACATAATTTTTAGATAATTTGATATAGTATAAGAACATAACAGTGAAAGAATGTAAGATGTAAGAATCAAACTTGAAAATTATAGTTTAACTTTTTACAAATATAAAAATATTTATTACATTATATTTAGAACAGATAAATGTACTCTACTTCTGACATAAGCATTAAGCAAGAAGTATCAGCATTGAAATTTAAAGTATTAGAAGATGTATACTCAAATTTCGATTGTGAGAACTGTAGAGCCATTCTGATTTTTACTAAGCCATAAATACTCTTTCTTCAATCTCTTTTCTTTAGAACCATCACGATGATGTTGAAATTGCTGATCGTTGCCCTCTGTTCGCTGTCAGTTTGTATGGGACAATCGGCTAAGTATTGTGGATTGAAGATCAAAACTACATCAATATTGCCACCAACGTATTCTTCTTATCAATTGACAACAGCGCCCATTGACTCCAACGTAGCAGATAGTCTTATTCACTATGGTACTCCTATCTCCATACAGACTCCAGGGAGCAATGGCATGTTTTCCAGTCCTCCGGAAATTGTAAGTTCTGCATTTTGTCAGAATGGGGAATTTTTCTATACTGCAGATGTGGATGGTGATGATAGAGATGATTTGATATGTCATGATGCTAGCACTGGTGGTATAAAAGTCATGATGAGAACAAACAGTGGCTACTCGGAACCAGAAAACTTTGCTGATAAAGAGCCAGCATTTCAATGTACAGGAGAGATAAAGATCGGTGATTTTGATGGTAATAACGCGGATGATTTCTTATGTATTAATCCAATAACTGGTGCTTGTGATACATATTCAATATATTTCAATCAAGGATGCCATACAAGACAAAGAGAATCTTCCCATCTTTATCAAGAAGAGTATCGAAGCAAAGTGAGTTATCGTCCAATCTTTACAAATGAGTATGCCATTGGACCTAGATTGGCGCATAAATATCATGGATGTAATCCTAATTTACCGCAAATCCGTAAACAAGACCCTGGGTTACCATGTACTAATGGAGACTATGATAAAATAATCAATGACATCAATGGAGATGGGAGAGATGATTTAGTTATTCGAGATTCAAAACCATCATCATCGGGTGAGATATTTTATTATCGCTCTAACCCTACATCGTTATCATCAGTATTTGGTAGTAAAATGGAAACTGGTATTGTATGTCCTATAGTACGTCAATTGTTTGTTGGTGATGTGGATAATGACGGGGATGGTGATTTGATTTGTGTGGGTTCTGATCTTACAGCTTCTGATAATTTACCAATAGTTTCATTTTACGATGGAAATGCCTTTGTTACTTCCTCGGCAGCTTGCCCACTTGAGTTTTGCAAATGTTCTTCAGGTCCTCCCTGTCCCGTCTTACCTATCGCATCCCCTTTTGTTGGAGATTTCAATAACGATGGAAGAATTGATGTTATGTGCCGTTACAGTGATGCACTATTCTCCACCATCATCACAACTGAAATTGTATTTGCCGAACCTATTTAACTTCTATGTATTTAATTAATTATTCAAACTGCTCGAGCTGTTATTTATAGCAAGTACCATATATAGAAGCATTGATTTACCAGAAGCTTATATATAGAAGCCAGTGCTATAGAAGATTCATTTTAAATTTAGAATGTACTCATGTTGTTTATATCTTTTGTAACTGCATTTATGAAATCATTTCATTTTTTTTATTCAACCGTTTTCTCAATTTATTTTCTGACTATATACAGTACTATACTAATTCACTACGAAGCTATTATGCTATAGTGAGGCTATTATTGTCAATATCAGTCATTTGTAAAAAGTTGTATGTAACACAAAGTATTGCTCTTAAAGAATAAATGTAGCGGGTGGAATGAACGATGTATTGATTAATACCACCACACATACATAGGCGTTGATAAGATATATATTTGTGTAATAGTTGTAGCTGGCCACCAACAGGGAGAGGATGAATGAGGGTTAACATGACCGTTGATAAACAGAGCCTCTATGAAGGTGGACCAGCTTTGCTAATATAGGTGTTGTCGCCACGAAGGGCAGACGTGAAGAGACTTGATATATTACATACAGTGATTTACATTTACAAGGTATACGTGATTACAAACGGAAGCTTTACAGTTAACAAAGGAAATACATTATGGATAAGACAATAGACATAAAACAATCCACTACATAACTTCCCCCACGGAGACGGAGTCCGTCTGTGAGTGAAAGATATGAAATAATATTTACAGGATTGAATGAAAAAAATATAATTATAGGATAAAAGAAATAAAATTTGTTTGTTGTGATGAATTAAATAGGTATACTTATATGTAATCGTTCTTGCTTGCTTTGATTCTGCGACTTGATGGTTATTATGCATAGTGACGAATTCTTGTTTATATGTAGTAAATCTTTGTAAATGTCTTCGTGTAGATATGTTTTTTGTTTGTTTTGTTTTGGATGTATATAGTATATTGGTATATAACTTGATAATTTTTTATGCTGAGATACTTTGAGCTTAAGTCTGGCAATCTTTAAGTTCTTGTCGGGTTAAGCCCTAATAATTTTCGTGGTTCCTGCCAGAACTTAGCTTGTGACGGCGTGAGTGCATTTAATATTTTCTTTTTTTTTTGTGTAATAACACTCACCCATGGGTGAATCTCATCTAAAATCTTACCAGATATAGCCATATACTAGCCAGGGTTTACGACGCGTTATAGTCGGCTGCGTTTTTCAGATCACGTCGGTAGTTACCAATATGTAGCGGGTGGAATGAACGATGTATTGATTAATACCACCACACATACATAGGCGTTGATAAGATATATATTTGTGTAATAGTTGTAGCTGGCCACCAACAGGGAGAGGATGAATGAGGGTTAACATGACCGTTGATAAACAGAGCCTCTATGAAGGTGGACCAGCTTTGCTAATATAGGTGTTGTCGCCACGAAGGGCAGACGTGAAGAGACTTGATATATTACATACAGTGATTTACATTTACAAGGTATACGTGATTACAAACGGAAGCTTTACAGTTAACAAAGGAAATACATTATGGATAAGACAATAGACATAAAACAATCCACTACATAAATGCGTTCTTATAATATTTTCAACGCTGAATATTATACTTTACCTGATACTCAATCGAAGGACGATTGTTCAGAATTCATCATATAGCGTTGCGGAAGCTCGATGTTCAAGATTGAGAATTTCAGGTATGTTAGGCCTAGGTTATACAGCGTGCCAGCAGCGCACCGCGCCAAGGGTGTCGTGGCTCGGTGCTGGCGCGCTGATTTCAGGTTTCAAATCATACAGCGTGCCATGACAGCGGGCTATAATTTGGTGCGTTTTATATGGGGCATGAGATTATTTTTCTTGAGCGCCAAAATTCAACATGGCTGGCGTGAGTAGGAGTGTTTTGTATATGAAGTCATTGCTTTTATCAAATAATTTAAATAAACGTAGGAGAGATATGTTGATGTCAACTTTATGTTATCAAATTGATAAGAATGCCGACTTCTAACATGAAAGAGGGCGATTCTTGCGCACGTTTTGCTTTTATATGGTGAATTTCGCGCCAAAATTTATAAATTATTGGTAATTTATTAAAAATAATGCATAATTAGTTATGGCAATTCCTTTAGTTGTGCAATCACTACATTGTGAGCTTATTGCTTGGATTTACGACATTCAACTCAACACCATCTTTAATTTTAAATTCATCACCATGGCAATCGATTCTAGAACGAGGCGATTCATTTTATTTTAAATGCACAACCCCCAGGTTTATCTAAAAATAGCGTTTCCGGTTATGTCTGGAAACATAGCACGGCTTGGCTCGCTCAAAACCAGCGAGCCAGAGCATTTGGAGCGAGCCAGCATCAAGGCACTGAGCCGATCCAAGTCAGACGAGCGCGCCAAGAGCGTGCTTGAAAAAAATGCTGGCGCGGTGCGCTGCTGGCACGCTGTATAACCTAGGCCTTATACTATTCTCTTGCTGCTATTTGTCGATAAAGACATGAAATGTGAGGTTATAGGAAAGTAATCGAGAGTGGAGCTATCAGAATGTTTTTGATGTTTGTTCTGTGTTGGCTTCAAATAACAATGCAATTTACAGTCGAATTTGCTTATTATTCGCCCTTTGGTACGGATGAATAGTGGGACATTAAGCGAGGTGGGATTAAGCGATGTAGGATTATTAGAGTTTGTATGGATAAGGGAAAATAGAATCAGTTTTATGTGGGGATATTAATTATAGGTGGGACATTAAAAGGGGATATTAACCGAGTCCGACAGTAATAGTAGTAGTAAGTAATGTAGACGGTGTCGCCCTACCGGAGGCACTCGTACCATTCCTTTACTTCTAGAGGAGTGGATTGATGATTGTAATAAATGATAGCGGCAATAGCAATGATTGTATAATGCTCTCCTTAGATCTAAGCCGCTACACTGTAGATCAATTTCAAAAGAATTCATAGCAAATAGGTCTCGATTGTCAATGCGCAACTATGCGCCGCAGCTACTCACAGTGCAATTTCCTCTGGACCATTCCATCCGTCATCCTCAGTTGTTACTCAATTGATGATCTAGATAAAGTAAAGGCTGAGTTGACCTTCGGGGGATTTGAACCACAGCAGTCGATCAGATATGATCAGATCTAAATTTCTGTTTCTCTGCCATCTGAGTTGATGCAACATGGCCCACTTTGTAGCTATTGAAAATACACAATGATGTTTGTATAGCGGTTGCAGGAATGGCTTGAGTTACTATTTATCGGTCGGCACACTTTAATAATCTATTCTCACGCAATTTAAAAGTTAATTAATTGTTTGCATTTGAAGTGGTACAAGAATAGAACAGATCACATGACACTGCAGTGAATGCAGAGATCTAAATTTTTTTTATCATGATACATACAATTTCTCTCATTATTAGCCATTTATTTAAAAAGGGTTTTCTGAATAAATGATGATGATCATAACATTAAGCCCTCTGCTATTTCTCATATGTTTCTCATATACCTTCCACTTATAGTTAAACCTTCGACCCCCTACAACACTTGTGAAGTTTACTTATAAAAGTTTTCTTGGGACCGTCTAGATTTAATCTATCCTGCTCTTTATATCCTTTATAATCTATTCTCACGCAATTTAAAAGTTAATTAATGTTTGCATTTGAAGTGGTACGAGAATAGATCACATGACACTGCTGCGAGTGTAGAGATCTGAAATTTTTTATCATGATGAAAACGATTTTCTCATTATATAGCCGTTTACGTACTATATTTAAGTTTTGGCCCAAGTTTGAGAGGAATCTCACATTTCAG
Organism: Haliclystus octoradiatus; assembly: GCA_916610825.1. Classification (NCBI taxonomy): domain Eukaryota; kingdom Metazoa; phylum Cnidaria; class Staurozoa; order Stauromedusae; family Haliclystidae; genus Haliclystus; species Haliclystus octoradiatus. The sequence goes on from OU744451.1 coordinate 2,796,430, forward strand.
CATAAGTGCACAATTTACTTGACTTAAAAGGTCAAATTTTTTATATATAACAGAATTTGATTATAATAAATTAATAATAAATTATAATTTTGATATGCGCCCCTGCCTACTAGGCTCAACATAGCCTGCGCGCAGACCGAAATCTTTTTTTTATGATTAGTAGGGTCTGCGTAATTTGGACAGAAAGCTTGCGCTGGGCGGAAGTTTGAGGGAGTGGCGAACGTCATTACACTTTAACTCCTGCTGTTCAGCGTTGTTCAACTACAGACGGCGTCACAAACAGCATTTCTGCAAGTCCGATATTCGTAAATAATAAAACTATTCACAATCAAAATTGACACTTATTATTTACGAAATAAAATGAGTTGATTCATAACCACGTTCAAATGATCAATGCTAAATTAATACAACGTACTATTTCTGTTCAATATAAAGTGATCTAGGTTGTCCAATGTTTTTAATGCATTTGTTTTTGACAAAAAAACTCGAAAATTGACATCGGTATTAAAAACGATGATGAGAATTAGTCTTTGATAAAGAAATATTTTTGTAATCCATTGCCATGGCACAGCGAAAAAGATCCAGAGATTGAATCGTTCTATATCTAATAAAATGATATGTTCTTTCGATATTACCCATGACAAATTGGCTTTTACGTCTTTACGACGAACACAAACACAATCCAAATGAATTTCAGCATGCTGAAATCAAGTCTTTGTTGGCCGATGCTGCATGTAAAAATGCATGTCCCGTCCTCCGTGAAAGGCAAATTAACAAGAAATCGTTTTTGTCAATACACTATGTTCATTTTACTACAAATATAATTGCAAAAAGTCTGTATTGAATAAAAAAGTCTGAGGTCTCCCTCGTACAAAACTGAAACTAACACAAGCAAAGATGATTTTATCGAAGAAGAACGACGTTTCATTTTTCGGCTTGCTTGAGCATACTTGAAAAGGAATGCGACAGAAACTTATATTTATCAACCAATCATGTTGTGGTTCTAGTTTTGGAGAACTGGCTAGCGATTGGCTGATGAACAATAGACAAACAATAGATTTCTCACGTTTCTGCCACTCCCCCTAATTCAGTCCAGCGCAAGCTTTCTGTCGACATTACGCGGTCGCAACAAAATCCAGCAAGTGGAGGGTTGCTATTGTTGTATTATCCAATCAGAAGCCAGTTGAGTTTCAGCGTAAATCTAGTAAATCTTACGCTAAAAAGATTACGTTTTCATTATTTGAAACTTTGAAGATTCACGTTAAATTCGTTAAAAGTCGTCGAAAGGAAAATGGCGGTATGGTTTTTTTGCACCTTCAATTTTGCAAGACCGAAAAGGTACTTCATTTTACGACGTTCTAGAGCTAAAGAAATTTTTATAATATCTATTTAAGATTATATGATGGTATGAAGTTATGAACGTATCAAAGATGGTTTTCTGAGATGATCAGTCGTAGATTCGTAAGCTAGAGGTAGTTGCTAGGCATGTTATTATGAGAAGGATCGAGTCCGTTCAAACGATATTTTATGAGAAATAGCCTAGTTTGGGCTGGATATGATGAATACACGTCCGATAGGTAATTATATATCACTCAATGATCAGTAGTCCAATATTGAAAATGAATTATTTAAATCAGATCATGCAGGCCTATTTGTTGTCAAAGAACTTTATACAAGGTGGACTTTCATTCCAATACTTTATTTCGGTACCAGAGCCAGAAATGAAATATAGTTCAGATACGAAATGAGTTTAGACATCCATCCCATCATATGAATCCATTTTAGTAGCTCAAAGAACGTTTCCAGTTTTCACAGTGTTTTGATTTGTGTCTGACAGACTGTCTGTTGTAGGTTAGCTGAAGGATATATAGCGTAGCAAAGTAATAACAATAACACTAATCTTCTTTTATTTAACTCTGGATCATATTTTTCAAGGAAATGATAAATCTTTTAGAAAAGCATATGTGTTGATTTACATGCTATTCTAACATTGATCAACACATACGCAATAGAACCTTGAACATTGATTTTGCTGTTTTGTTTGAGCTTATGACAGAGTGAACAGCTGAATAAGAGAAAATTAATGCAAAACATTCCAAGACTTAACAACAGTAGACTAGGCCTATAATTTAAACATAATTTTAATAGATAAAGGGTGAATAAGACATTCATATTTAGGCTAGCCTACAGTAACATAATTTATTGTATATGCCTATACTAGACCACAGTGGTCAATACTTTACAGTCAAGGCATTGCCAAGCTACATTTTGATTTAACGGGTATGTCCAAGTAGCAGGGATGCAGTTAAGATGAAAATTTTCTTTGCATATAGAGCAATCAACAGTATTTGTGATAGGATACAACTCAGCTGGCATCCTACAAATGCAAAATAACTTAAAAACGACGAGTCTATCAAGATGATAGATCTCCTTTCTTCTTAAAGTTGGAAAAGGCAGCATTCTACCATTTTCTAAGCAATTTAAAAGATGAGATCTCATTTGAGAATCATCCAAAACTATTTGTTGCACATCATTTCCAAAACATGCCATGGTTGCAAATGCAACAGCAAACAGGCCACAACTATTGCTGTCATTTTGCTGTTGCACAGGAACAACTTTAACGGTAATTGTAGGTGAATTTGTTTTCAAAAGACTTGCAATGATACTTTTAGTGCCCAATTGCAGATGGCTGACTTTTGAGCTATCATAGAGCCGAATGATATCAGATTTGGTTATTCCCAGCGTTGACACGGTGACCCAATGATCATCATTTACATGCAGGATTTGCACAAATTCATCAGACGGAGGAAGCATATCATGACGAAGTGTTGTTTCCTGAAATCCTGAAATATCTGTAAATTGATTCTTCAATAATAACTGTGCTGCATTGATAATGTTATCATTCAACCATAAGTCTTTTGACAACAGAATGTTCTTGTCACTCTGTTTGAGATCGATTCTTCCAAGAATACATTTCCAGGTATGATCTAATTCAGAGTCAATATCTTCTGCACTGCTAGAATGTTTATTAATAGTCAGATCAATGATAGTTGGGTTGCTGAAGTAATCCTGTGTTGTTACATCATCGTCAGATTCTCCTTCACTGACATAGACTTCTTCTATGACAGTTCCCTGAAAGCAAGAAACACATATATTATGGTAGGCTTTTCAACAAAATGAAAAACTAATAATAATAATAACATTATAAAAGTTATGTTTATCTAATAGCAGATAATATAGGGCTCTATGTCTTCATTTAACAGAGCGGTAAATTATAATAATATGTGGTGAAAGAGTAAAAAATACACATTCTTTACTGTTACTTCAAGTTTCACATATTTCATTGCAATCTTCAGACAGATTTTTACTCAATCAATGCTATTGATTGTGTTTATATTGATTGTGTAATGGGTGAAACTTGAAGTCACAGTAAAGAATGTGTATATTTGACTCTTTCACCATATGTTATTATTATTAAAATAATAAAATGATAGGTTTTCGAATTTTTGTTTTCAACAATGATCAATTATCAATAATAGTATAATTTGCACATAATGATGATGTTGATAATGATAATACCTGATAACTTACCTCTTCCACTACTCTGCCCACTTCCCCTACTTTTTTCAGGTTTGTGTTCTCTGTTCCATCTGTCATACTACTTTTCTTTGATGTGCCTGTAAAATGAACCCCGAAAAACAATTACACAGATATTTTTATATCACCACAGCTAAGCATGGGCAATTATTGTGCTAACTAACTCACTTTCTTGAATTTTTGGTAATCCAGTTTCAATGTCAAATTGAATTGGAAGGGATTCTTGTCTTTTCTCTTCGGCTGTGCCATATCGTTTTCTTTTTTTATTGATATTTCTTTTTCTCAATGGTAACTGTACTCCTTTTCTCTTCCTATTCTTTTGCATACCATCGTATGAACCTGTAAATTTACGGACAATACAAAGACAATAAACAACATCGTATATTCAATCAAGTATATTAAGTATTTAAATTCAAACTGGTAAATCCGAAAATACTATATATGTAGGTGTAACACTAATAAATGTTAAACTAAAATTTCAATATGTAAAAACCGCTACAAACAGTAGCAAACAAAACTATTTTGAATGTAAATGAATGAGTTGCTACTCCAGGTTCTCAACATAACCAAAATGTAACTGATCAGCATGCGTTCAACCTAGATAAAATACCCCCATCTAAAGGAGGCTATAAACTAAGCTTTACATTATCGTGTTATAGAAATATACTACAGTACCATTTCTTTTCTTTTCCAAAAGAAGTCCACACTCAGTGTCCGCTACACCCCGCAAAGTTGACAATACTTCTTCTAGTTGATTGTAGGCTTTATGAAGTGCATTGCTGTCATCAACCAGATATGTCAAACCCTTTATCTGATGCAAAATCTCTCTGCAATCCAATGGTGTTGTTTTCTCTCCATTGTTATAACTTGCTAGTTCATACATTGTTTCAGCTTGATCCTCTGGACCCCAATCATTTCCAATTTCAGTCATAACGTCGAGAGTATTCTGGTTTCCGTTGACTGGCAGGAAGCAAGCAGTTGATGCTACCTGTTGATTTTTTTCTTGGTTTGACGTGTTTTGTCGGCATTGAAATTTAGTTTTCTCATAGTCCAGCAGAAAGAGAGGATGATCTCTGTACTCCTTCGGGAGACTGTAAAAATTGAATTCGTCAAGGAAGTTCATCGCTGCAAACATGTGCTTGCATGGTAAATAATGCTTTTTCCAATTTTTGCATGAGCAGCTTGGCATGTTATGACTTTCCCCTAACTTTACCGTTTGCACAGTTGTGATCCTGTGAGTTCTGTTCTTTATCTCAATAACCCCTGCCTCAATAACCCTGACATCATTCTTCTGTATTTCATTTCTAGCTTTTGATTGTTTTCTCATGCAATGTGTAACGAAAAAATTTGGACGTTTGTAAAGAAAATCTGGAATTGTACGATTGTATAGCTTTAAGTCTGTAGATAAGGCCTTGTTGATGTCTTCATACCTTGAAAATAGAATTTGATTTATATCCCGGAAATTTTCTATATTCGTACTTGTTGTTCTTGTGTTTTTGCTTTGGGCGATTACCCCCTCCAAAAATACAGTCAAAGTGACGATTTTGTGTCTCACTCTTTTTTCACCACCAGGAACCTGTTTATTTTTCATAAGAGCGTTTACACCGAAAAAACACTTAAGATTTCCTGTTTTTGTCTCTAATTAAAAAACGGCTGATAAAAATGACAATCTGCTTTCAGAATGATCATAAGATACAGAAGCTTGAAATTCTTTTTTTCCGGTTCAAACCCTCCTGTGGGAAATAAACGGGCTCCTGGTGGCGGAAGAAGAGTGAGACACAAAAATAACCCAAAATGGTCACTTTGACTGCATTTTTGGAGCCGGGTAATGATCGTTCAAAGCAAAAACACAAGAACAACAAGTACGAGTAAAATTTTTTCTCTATCTACAGATGCAATCTCCCAATATCAAGGATATACACTTAATGGAAAAGAGTACATTATTATTTAATTAAACAAGATTTACCATTTACCTTAGTGAATTTCTTATAAATATAATGAGCAATACCCCAAATCATTTCTTACTAATTATTGGGGGTATTTCTTAAATTCATTTATCATCATTTTTTACTTTATTGATGTTTAACGAAGTCTGGGAACTAGAAACCTGGTTTACAGAAGCATGAAGGAATGCTACAAAAATTCAGAAGAGAAAGGCAAAATGAGGGATATAATTGAAATCATTATGAAAAATAAAATGTCATGTTTAAGTTTTTTTTCATTAAAGGTAGTAAGTCAAATATTTATCTAAAAATTGATGTTTCACGGAAGGTAAAAAGTTTTGTTGGACTTTGATTTCCCTGCGAAACAATTCACTGAGTTCATGAGCCTTATGAATATTCATGAACTGATCATGAACACCTTATAGCAGGTCAGTGGATAATTTTTGTGGAACTTTTCATGAGTTGTTCATGAATGGTTCATGAAAATTAGACCATTTAACATTCATGAGATGTTTTTGCATGGTTATAAACTTTCAAATTGTTCAGTAAAACCATGCACTTCGATGCTTCTGAACAGGCTTCTATACTGATGCCTGCCTATGTTTCTTATAGTTTTCAGATCACATAGAATATTATGATTATAATAGAAGATATAGTTTTACTCAGCAAACCCACCTTTCTTGCCCAGCTGGAAAAAAAGATTCCACAATCACTCTGCACAGTTGTGTTACAGAACCTTTGCCTTTTCTTTTCAAAAATTTATCTTTAAATAAGCCATTTTGTCGCTCAATTCCATTGTTGGTGTTGACCAAAACTTGAAATGAATTCACCCGGAAAGCCCATGCCCATCTCTAAAGAGAGAACAATCACAGAAGAGTTATTAAGTAATCCACACCATGGTCATAATCGTTAAACATGTATGACCTATTTAAATGGTATGATTCACAGTCAAAATATCAGACCTACTGATTTGGAAATGTTCAGATATATTGTGTGCAATCAGTTGTATTTATTTATTAGTTTTGTGCATCTATAGTGAAACCTTTCATTTAACAGGCAGCTATTAGAGGTATGAAAATTAACCATTATGGGCAGATGGCCTTTATATACAGGGTTGATTCAATAGACAGTTAAAAAATATAAAGGGTGACAATAATAGACAGATGGCTGCTGTATTTTGTGAGGTGAATTTTAATTTTGTACGGTTTCTCTTCATCTAGGAAGAACCTTTGCTCTACTAGTGGTTTCCTGGAATTAAATAGAATATCATCGGTGTTCAAATTTCACTGACAAAGGTGTTCAAAGAAGGAACCATTATTCGATTTTAGTTTATTTTTTTATGGAAAGATCTGAAACAATCAACGGATCATCAAATGTAAGTTTGTTGGATATTTCTTGACGAGTTAATGATTTATAAATAGTTATATGGCCACATTACCTTGTGATGTGGGAACCATGTATTTGTGAACCAATTCTGTAATTTTTTGCTTTCTTTCCATAGCGTGGAATTCTCCAAGTCATTTTTTGCCTTCCAAAAGTCAGGCTCACAGTCTGCTTTTGCTATTTTTCTAAGCAAGCATAATAGCTGTTTTTTCCTTGTAGAGACACCGTTATCTATTTTGGAGATCCACCTTCCCCATGCCTGTTCTCTGTGGAAGTCACATAGATAGACAAATGCTTTTTCATTTTTGAATACTTTTTCAATGGCATTAATTTCTTTTTCATCAAAATCAGTCATAAAAAAATGAGCTTTCCATTCTTTATTCCAACCTCGGATTATCGAAAGTGCTGCTTCAATCTCTGCTGTGGTTTCATTTTGTAATATAAACGTAGCTACAATCTCATACGATACTGACGTTCGGACACATAAAAAGAATAGGGGCATAGAGTACTTCATTGTTTTGTACGTCGCATCCATTAAACAGATGTCACCATATTTTTTCAGCAGGTTCTGTTGATGCCTAGTCTGATGAATAAGCATGAACTTTTGCGTTTCTCTACTCTTGTCATCAACTTCTCTTTGTTTATAATAAAACATGTCGTCCTTGTGGTCAGTGTGTTGTCTCCATTTTTCAACAAGGACACCTAAATTTTCCTGATCATTGCCTTTGTACAAAGAGTTAATTTGTGCAAGATAGATGTGACTTCTGATGTTCTTTAAATTTGGGAATAACCGTTTGTTGCTTTTGTCGACAAGCTCGCTTGCAAATTGCTCCGTAACAAATTTTTTTAAATTTCTCTGAATTTCGTAGGGGCAATGTATTCCATCTTGCACATGCTTCCCAATTTCATCAATAAGCAATTTGTCGACAGGTTGTACAATGCCTGCAATCTGAATAGGATGGTAAAACGTTATTTTCTTTACCCTTGCATTTGAATAAGATCTGGATTAACTATTGCTTTATGAATTTAGATCTAGATCCTGATAGTGATGTTGAATACTGATAGATACTACTGTTTTCTTATAAGCTAGGGTCAAGGTGATCATCAAAAAAAATATTAATATTGTTAAGCATGGTAAGACATACCTCTCCTGTTTCATGATTGTGGTTAGACAGATTTGGCAAGTCTACAAACAGCTCTTTGATGCATACAATGTTTTTATTTTTCAGACCAGCTTTTATCTGAGCCGCAATTGACCTCCTCTGTGATTTGGTGTTATCTGTAAGCTATAATGCATTGCAAAATATAACAGAAATGATTTATGTTATGTGAAATCAAGGTGAGCAGTATGCCCCTTTGTCAATTCTTAATATTGTGCTACTTACATTCATACTTGGAAAAGAAAGCACCTCATTAACTTTGATTTGTGCTTTGCAGTTGAGTTTTTTTGTTGAAAATATTTTGTTATACACTTTTTTTACCAGATGATCACCTTCCTATAATTGAAAAATACCATTACATACTTAGCAGTATACAAGTTTATTTCCATTTACACATATTAAACACCATGATACCAGGAAAATAGATTTTGCAACAAATTAGAAATATTGTATCAATAAACTCAATGCTGTATTTGTTTGTGTCTTACATGTCACTGTATCTTCATTATCATTCATTCAGAAATTGCTGATTTATATAAGTATACATACACTGATAACACTATCACTATTAAAACATTTATCACAGGACGTACTTACCAAGATTACATATAAAATGAGAAAATTACAAACAATAAGAACAGGGTTGATAATTAAATTTCAAGTAAATGCTTCATATAATTGATATTGCAGTGAGTAAAATACATGCATCATCAGATGTGTAGTCCTTAACCTTCACTAGAGTACTGTACCTTGTTGTCTTGTGTTGTTTATTGATTACTTTCATTATTATGTATACTTGCCTTCTCCTTCTTTTTGTTGGCTCGTGCTTTTCCATGTTGGCATTCATATGTTTTATTGTTGAGCCAAACATATGGCAAGCTGTTTTTCCATTGTACTCTTATTGATTCTTTCTCTTCATATTCTGTACAATGTAAGTAAATATAGCTGTAGCCTTTGCTTGACTGTTGATCATAACTATCAAGCAGATGAATTTGCTGCGTGCGCCGTGTGTGCAGCAAAGTTTTTAAATAAATACTCATAAATCCATACCTTTGTTGCAAATACTGCAGCTGCTCAAACACGTATGCAATGAAACAAGACTACAGCTATCACAGGACGCCATTCATGGAATAGAATAGTTAACTGTTAACATACTTATCCTTATATTATTTATATTTACACCAATGAATGTACATGAAGGGGAGCAGAAAGCTTTCATGTATTTTGCCCCAGTCAAAATTTATTTGACAAATAAACATACATACATGAAATAATCCTAACATATAAAAGAGAATTGCTTCAAACGTATGTACAATAATAACTCTCCGAGCCCACTACACAATGCAAAGCAGTCAATATCAATATCCTATAGGTGCTATCAAGGTTCTTGTTGGCTGTTAGTTCTTAAATTTTACATAAATGTTCACGATATAAATGTATGTCTTTTAATTTCTTACCAGTATTTCCAAAATTTTTCTTGCAGGTGGTCATCCCTACGAACGTTGTTGTGGACTGCAAAGAGAACTCCCTGATTAAACATTGCAGTTTATCCAAGTCTGCAACACTGCCACTAGTGTCATCAAATTTTTGTTTGAAGTAGCAATGCCATGTTGGTTTTGCAAACTCTAGTAAATCTGGTTGAATCCCTGCATTGCCTTCAACACAAGTTGTCATTATTAAACTGAAATAGAACATCAGAGATTCAGAGAATAATTGATTGATGAAAAGAATGGAACAGTTTACATGTTTACACATAACAATATAATATGAATTTTTGATGTTTTATTATCTAGGTTGACAAGTCAAAACGACCATACTGATTCTACTACTTTACTGATATAACTATAATAAACAATTCACATAGTGAAAACCTCAAATGGTTCAAATGTCACTTTGTAGACATATTAGCAAGGATTTAGTTAATTTTGTTATTTCAGATGTATGTTTTCATTCAGATTTTTTATAATGTATTAAATGCATGGGTACTGGCAGTGTCCAACAAAAGGTTTCGCGTTCCCGAATCTTGAACAATATTGTATATTTTCTTCTGAATTTTTTGTTGAGGTTTGACCATGAAATCTGAAAACTATCAATTTTCTTCTGAATTTAATCTAGGATCCCAGGATCTCCACTATTGTCGGATCCTGGTACTTGGAAATGCAATTCAGGAGTTCGCGAAATTCACCAGTTCACAACCACTTTTTTAACCATGTCCCTTACTGGCAGGGTTGCAATTAGTGCGGATCATCACATGACTCTCACATAATACGGTAGCCAGATTGCATTGATTGACACACAGCAAGTGTACATGCGCAGGAGTCAACCTCCGTCATCAACAGGAGTATCCATAATAATACAACGGGAGCTAGACTGGAGTGAATGTCTTACTAGACAGAAGCAGGAGTCAGAGATGGAGTCTATGTTATCTTCACAATATGCTGGATTGGAGGTGTATTTCAGATTATGTACTTTCATTACTTTATCATTCAAGAGTATATTCGGTTTTGTAACCATCTTGTGCTCAATTCTAGGAGAACATGGGAACAAAATTCCTTTGATCTTGGGTATGGCAGTATCCTTCCTCCCACCAAAATAATTGGGTGGATCGATCATCTACTTTAAAAAGACAATTTTCCCCTTTTTATATTTATGCCGTTGGTAAAACAATAGTTTCCCAAACCAAAATACTACAAGAATAGCAATATGTTGTTTTGATGGGGACATGAGCTGATTGTCCTTTGTATGTAATTGTGTTAGTTATGATGTTTGTACAGAACAACGAGATTATCTTTTGATTCAGATTAGCTTCAGATTTACTGTCATGACCTCATTGACTATTATCGTGCTCTGTACAATGCTGTAACATATTGTACACATCAGAGTTATGCAGATATCTTTGTTTGTTGTTACTGTTAAGGCTACAACATTACAAATAAATTAAAAGGATGGCTTAATTCTAGACAAAGGCCGACAACAGATAATTTTTTACTACTTGATGATTTCTTCTTACCTCGATAATTCAGATGTCGTGTGATAATTAAAAGAGTCGATACATGTTCATGTGAACTATAATAATACCAAGTCAAAAATAGTCAAGAACAATTCGAATAATTAGCAACTGCTTTTCAATAGAGAACTTTTTCACGTTTTCATTTTTCAACATTAAAAAAAAAAAAATTTTCGCGCGAAAAGATAAAGTCGTTCAAATTACGTTGACAAACGCTTTAGCTTGCGCTTTACGTGAACATTTTTACGTGAGACGTGCTGTAAAACTACGTCATCGTTTACTGGTTTCTGATTGGATAATACAACAATAGGAACCCTCCACTTGCTGGATTTTGTTGCGACCACATTACGCAGACCCAGAGCCTTCTATGTAAAAGAGTTGAGCCAAGTCATGCATGCATGAGGCCGCAAAAATGGTCCAACTCAGAGCGAGGCAACGCACGAAAACTGCATTTTGCATTCTGCAATGGCTACCGACCAAAGCCACAAAACTAGGATTGTCTGACTCGCGAAACTCTCGCTTTTAAGCATATGCTTTTGTCGATAATGAGGATATTTACTAAAAAATGGAATGGAAATATATTATAACTGCAGAAGATTCTCTTATTTAGCTGGAAAGTGTTTAAGCCTTGCTGTATTTACGAAGGTTGTTGACTGCTTTACCCACGAGGCGAAAATGTCTTACTAAAAAGGCTACTTCAGTCGCCTCTAACAGTATAGCAGCAGCTCACTACGGATATTATTGAATTCTGAACCGTAGGAGTTGGTTGAACCAATGATTTATTTTGATTCAAATAAATGGAGAAGGTTTCATTGTAATTTATTAGAACTGGTACTGGACCAGTTTTGAACTGGTTTGACTTCTCTTTCAAAATCGTTAAAGAGAAGGTCGAAAGAAATAATGGAAAGTTGACTCGAAGAGGTATGATCATTGATTAGAATACCAAAATCAGTTAAAAAGAACGAGTCAGCTTAGTACGTATTTAATCTTATAAGGCTATGTATATTATACAATGAATTTACACTATTATTCTAATATCACAATATGCAGGTATCATTTCGTATTTTCCCTCATTGCTATTGATCGTAAAGCCTTCGTATAAGCTGATACCTATCTTAAGGCTCAGAGAGAAAACTGTTTCTTTTCGTTCAGAACTGTTTTTTTACATCATGACGACTAATGCTTGATATATTGCGTTCTCCACACAACGCTACGACAAAGCCTACGTTATTGAATCAACAATACGTGATGGCCATCCCTGTTATGATATTTTGGTATTATAAAGTGAGTTACTCTTGATGAATTTAATATGTACTAGTGTTGCAAATTTTCAATTTTCAGAGGAGAGGTCAACTCTAACTCCAGATGTTGCGGTGGTGTATCGTTCAGGTTATTGTGTGGTTTTACGGTTTTTATTTACCTGGGTGTTATCTTAACTAGCTTATGATTATACAACTATTGATTATGAAAGTATAAACTATGTTAACTTGTTACATTTTAATCATTAGCAATTAGAATGTACTATGTTTGAAAATTGTTAGAATTTGATATTGTCTATTTGCTGACTATGTTGTTCTCCTCCACTTGTATTTAAAAATAATTATACTTTATGAAAATAATTGAAGGGAAATTCTTTATCTTTTATGGTACAGCTAAAATTATGTAGGATCTTGCGTATTAATTTTTACAACTACTTATCTCATTTTCCTTGTGGTAAATTAGTATGAATTCTGTTTTTGGATTTTATTGCTGTTTTCTTCCCTAACATTTTCAAGAATAATTTTGCATTGTCTGTCCTCTCATAAAAACAAAATTTATTAACAAAATGGAATGTTATCACATTACCCTTCTCAAAAGTCTTCCATGCCAGGGCTTCTCTCTTTACTGATATTTTGTATGAAGATAAAGTTGATGCCAACAGAGCTTATTAAAGTTATTATGAAGAATAAAAAACAAAGACATGGTAAGTATTGTTACCTGGCAGAGTAGATTATTGTTAGGTATTTTGTGTCCTGTTTTCAGCTACTGAAACCAGGCAATGATTTTCTCTGAATTTCTCTTTCAAGACAGAATCCTGGAAACTTTATACACTTCGGAAACCTGTTGCTGCATCCAAAGGCACAATAACATCCCGTAATAAATAACATAACTTCAACAAAGCATAGATCAACCCTCAAAAGAAGTTCTTTTCGCAATTCTACCCATGTGTTTAAGCGGGAAAAGTCAATTCCCGCGATTAAAAGGAAACAACAAAAAAATAGCTTCGATTCAAAAATTAAAATAAATTACTTCCCGATATAAAAATAAAAATTTAGCAACGATTCCATATTCAGCATCATATTTAGCAGCACGTAGGACAGCTCAATATTGTATAACAGAATACTAAATCGATACATATCGCAGAAATAGAGGGAAGAGCTTTTTCTCTCAGTACAAACTTTGTTAGAAAATCCGAGGTGTTGGACCAAATTCCAGCGGAAAAGTCACGTGCGGCCCTTAATCCAATCAGCGCTGTTAGCGGCGACTTCACAAATTGGCTCAACTCTTTTACATAGAAGGCTCTGCGCAGACCCTACTAATCATAAAAAAAAGATTTGGGTCTGCGCGCAGGCTAGGCTCAACATTAAGCCTTCGAAAAAGGGTTTTCTGAATAAATGATGATGATGATAACAAGCCCTCTGCTATTTCTCATTTACCTTCGACCCCCTACAACACTTGTGAAGTTTACTTATAAAAGTTGTCTTAGGAACATCTAGACTTAATCTATCCTGCTCTTTTTACCCTACCTGTTTGAGCAATGGAGACAAAGCGTGATTGGTTTGAAAAAGAAACTGTTCACCTGTAAGTACAGCAACGAAATATCAGCAAGTTGTGCTACTGACCAATGGAATGCAACAAAGCAATCAACATTTCGCCTTTTTGACAGATTTTCATCAAAATAAAAATATAAATGGTTTTCGGCAGATTTTCAAAATTTCTTCATTTTTGTGATGCATATAACATGTAGTCTAACAAAAATCGAAGTACTATTTAACGAGTTATTTCAATTTTACTGCAAACTTCACTTCGTTATCATTTCGAAGAGATTTCCATCACAAATCATTACAAATAAATTTAGCGTTTGTAGACATAACAAAGCTGGAAATATGCGTTACTGTAACTGTAAGCTTTCTTGTATCATGTCTTGTATTTCTATCTTTATAAGTAGGTATTATAAAATTAAGGTTTTTTGTGTTTTGTAGTCTCGATATTCCTACAGATTCCCGCAACTGATCTATAAATGCAAATTTTTTAGTTATTTATAAAGATCAATGATTCCCGCGGATTCCATTGCAGCCTCTCTCGTCAGTCTCCTGTTCAAATGTTCAAATTCAGCTGCTGGGCAAAGTATATGTGGGCAAACAAAAGGGGAGGATATCTTGTTCTAATTTTTCACATTTTATATTTTGAAAGTTGGTATAATTCAACTTTGTACTTGCTATCGACTATTTGCAAATTACGTTACATTTTGACATAAAATGGCCTGCGGAGTCAACTCTGTTTGCGTCCTTGTCGGTGCCAAAGTTTCTGGAACAGTAAAATTCTTTCAAGAGGTACGTCAATCAATATGTAGGCTAAAGTTCTTATAGTTCTTGCAAGTCTTGTTGTCGGAGAGGAGAGCCTATATAGCCTAGACTAATAATGACTGATGCTAAGTGCACTGTAGTGCAGTACAGCAGTTTTGCCGTTGAACCCATAAGTCACAGTACGGTTATCTTTCCTCTTGAATGATTATTTAGCTGGAGATTATAAGTAGTCGAGGAAAGGGCTTAAAAGAGCTTAGAAGCTGCATAGAGCTCAATTACTCTATGCTCGTGTCGGGCTATGATTGACTAGACCTAGTCACTACTGTTGAGTAGTGATTTAAGCCTAGTGGATTATTCATCACACTTCACTTTTGCCCCCAAATATTAGGCTACCCAACCACCCTGTGGCCACGATAAGCCGTTACTCGCAGGGTAGAGACGAATGGTCACCCATACAGTCTCTGACGTCACATCTCCTAAACGAGACTACCCTTAGGATTGTATTTCCCTTGAATCTCATCAAATCCGAATTCACTCACAACTCAATCAAACTATTTGATTTGACTGACATGGCGGTTCATAAGTTTAACAAATGTCGTTCATTTTATTTTGTCACAAAACCGCCAATTGATTTGGAATTATTATTAAAAAGATTACTTGTTTTTGTTGTCGATGGATTTGAGTTTTGTAGAATGGGATATCTTGCTGTACTGATGCTACTTATTTATTATTCAATTTATTTGCAAGACTGATTATGAAGACAGAATTTAGAAAGCGACGTAACAATTAATGCCTACAGATTTGACTATTTTGAAGTCTATTATAGCAAGATATTATCTCTAATTTCTACAAATAATGTTTTCGGCTTTATTTAACTATACTACTCAGGTGATTTATAGGATCATATCCATGATTGCAAGGAACTATAATGAGTGACCATTCAGTTCGAGAAAGCGCGCCTTTTGGCGCCATGATTTTACCACAACTTTTTGAAAAGAAAGCGGAAGAAATTTAATTTGGATGTCATAGGTGACCAAATAACAGGCAATGCCTATGACAACACAGTGTTACTTCTCTCCAATAACAATCGATAGTGAGAAAAATTAAACTAACATATTTACTCGAAAATATCTGATTCATAATACAGTGTTTTCACCTACGTCACAATTCTGTGAAAATATTTTGTTGGCCGCCATGCTGGTTCACTCGCAGCTTGATTTTGTAGTGTGCTTACCGTGTTTTCTCGTATGTTGAGTTCGAAATTTTATACATCAAACATAGTTTAAGTATGGTTTTTTGCATTATTGTTGGCTGTAGTAACAAGAGTGAAACAATTAAAGGTTGTTATTGTAGAGTTCCAGCCATTATTACAACTCAAGGAGAACAACACGAAGATCTGACCCGTGACAGAAGAACTCAGTGGTTGGCTGCTATCAGTCGCCAAGATCTAACTGATAAAATTCTACAAAATGAGCGTGTTTGTTTTAAACATTTCGTTTCTGGTAAGGCAGCTGAGCCATGGGACAGATTCAACACTGACTGGGTCCCTACTATCGAGCTGGGTTACATTAAACCGATGCCAAACCCAAGTGAAATCGCTGCTTCGCAACAGCGTGCTGAGAGAGCTAGGGAAAAGCGTAGGAAGGACGACTCTCGTGTTGCAAAAAAACAGGAGTGTAGGTCAAAATTACAAAAATTAGATCAACCCGGGATATCAATCAAACACATATTTAGTAGTGAAAACTCAATTGGTTCGTCTCCTTTTACATCAAGATCAACACAAACAGAGGAGTTTGACTATTTATATCAAGCTCAAGGTAGTATGGCCAGTGCAGAAATTTCATTTAATGAAGGTTATTTCAAAGATGATGATAAAAAGGTTTTATTCTACACTGGTCTGCCATCGTTTTCAGTTTTGAAGGCTACTTTTGATTTTATTAGCCCTCATGTCAAAAGAAGAGGATGCCTTTTATTACCTTTCCAGGAGTTTATTTTGGTCCTCCTCAAACTAAGATTAAATGTGCCTCACCAAGATTTGGCATACCGTTTCAATGTATCCTTACCAACTGTCTCCAGGGTTATAACCTACTGGCTTGTCATCATGGATGATTGTTTAACTCCCCTGATAAAGTGGCCCTCAAGAGAAAGCTTGTGGAGGACCATGCCTGCTTGTTTTCAGTTGTCGTTCGGTTGTAAGGTTTCTGTCATCATCGACTGTTTTGAGGTTTTTATTGATCGTCCAAGCAACCTTCTAGCAAGAGCTCAAACTTTCAGCAACTACAAACACCACAACACGGCGAAGGTGCTGATTGGGATTACCCCTCAGTGATCCATTTCATTTGTTTCCAAGTCATGGGGAGGAAGAACATCGGACAAACACCTCACCCTGAATTGTGGACTACTTAACCACATACTGCCTGGTGATGTTGTGCTTGCGGACAGAGGATTCACCATACCCGAAGCTGTTTGGTATCATCAAGCAAATTTAAACATCCCCACTTTCACAAAAGGTAAAGATCAGCTGGACCCTATCGATATTGAAAATACCAGGGGAATAGCAAATGTGCGAATACATGTTGAGAGTTATTGGCTCGCTTCGGCAGAAGTTTTCCATTTTGCAATCGACCATTCCCCTTGATTATCTCATTTGTAAGAACTCCGGTTCAGGAAATAGGGACATCCCACTACTGGACCGGATTATCAGGGTGTGTTCAGCACTTGTAAACCTATGTCCCCCGATAGTACCTTTTGATTAACTTTGCAGATTACAGACCAAAATATGTAACATAACAATTAACAATTATCATCAAATGAGTTTATTACTCACAATCACACTCAAAGGCGAAAAACAAACTCTTTAAAAATTATAAGTAATTAGCATTTACACAACAAGATGTAGCAAATTCCTAGAGAAAATCTTCCCCTGTGAAAAGCAGTTGATGAGTTGATGAACGTTAAATCGTCCTCCTTTCATGAACTTTTAATGGTAATTCATGAACTGTTCATAAATTATCATGAAGTTCACGAAAATGGGGCCATTTAACATTCATGAACTTTTCATGAACGCATCAACTGCTTTTCACAGGGGCACGTTTCCACCAGGAAAATAACTTCTCATTTCTATGTAAAATAATTAATGAATTGCCCTTCAAATGCATTCAAACTGGATATGTCTTTGCTGTGATTGATTGTTAGCTAACCACCCTGTCAAGCCTGCTTTATATGGTTTGAACCACTCCTGGATTTTCACAGTTACTTGAGAACAATTTACAACAAAATTTATATTCCCTTCAAAATAAATAAGTAGCATGCCCATTCATAATTTGATTTTAGATCAATAAGAAACAGTTATTGATACACTATAATGATTATCAATAAAAGTTCGTGAAAAATTCACCTGTATGAAAGGTCAGATTTTACAACTCTTGTATTTTAGGCCTACCCTGCATAATATCCCGCATCACTTGATTCCCCATTTTTAACTGCACCATGATATCAGGCACGTTTGATTGTATCAAAAAGACAGTTCCTCAATGTAAATACCTAACACTATTCAGATAATGTAAGCTCAGCACAAATAAATTTAATGACAGAAACAACTCAAATAAACTGTAAGATAACTTTTACTAGTTATAAACAACGTCAAGAGAAATTTCAAAGTAATTAGTAAATCAAAGTAATATTTACAAGTATCACCATACTGGTATCTTTACACAAGTACGATACATATTATGATTTTGTTGGAAATAATTCAAATGAATTGTTCTTGAGGCATTTCAGTAGGTGCTGCCTCATATTTTTATCATCGAATTGGAAGACTCTAGGATCAATATCGTAGTATAAGCAAGTTGCGAACGCAAGGGCAAATACACCACAGTCACTTCCGTTACTCTGTTGCTGAACAGGAGCAACTACAACACTAGGCGAATGTGCACATAAACACGAGACAAGCTCCTGAACCTCATCGAGTATAATGCTGCTGAACAAGCTGTCAAATAACGAAACTGTGTTTTCGTCACTTTTTGAAGAACTAATGCAAACCCAATGCGACCCACCAGTGTGCAATATCTGGATAAAATCTGAAGTAACAACGTCAACATTTTTTGCGGAACCCAATTGGGGACGCTGAGGCTTGTGAAGAGAATTATTTAAATAACTGAGATAAATTTGTGATTGATGAATAATACCCCCATTGAGCCAACCAGTTTCACATTTTACCAAATCAAAATCATGTTCCTCTACAGCTCCAAGTGAAAGATATTTTTCTGTTTTTCCTGTACAATATGCTACAAATTGAATGTCACTATCACTGTCACTTGAAATATATTGCTGTTCTTCAATTGAAGTAGAGACGGCTGTCACTGCTTTACTTCCCACTGTGGCATCACGCAAACACCACTTACATGTCCAATCTGTTTGGTAATTTTTTGGTCGGCGTTTATAGCCCATACAATTCATATGAAAATAGTTACCATGTTGGCAATCACTGTTGTTGCATTGTAAAATTTTCTCCCCTTTACCATAATCACCTCCACAAACACAAATTTTATTAGGGATGATTTTGTTAGGCAATAGAGAACTAGGCTGCTTTTGCTTATTTTTGCCCTTACGTTTTTTAAATTCCTCAAGTTTTCTACAATGAGGGCAATACCATGTTTTAGGAACAATTGAATTAGCAGAAGGTAAGATGCAGTCACGATGAAATTCTTTGATGGGGCAATTAATATTAGAGCATGTGACAGTTGCTATGCTGAGAAGTAATTGACAGTAGCAAATTGAGGTTCCTTCAATATCTGGTGGATAAACAGTTTTTCGAGTGTACCACCTAGCCAAAATTTCTGGTAAAATACAATGTTGCCAAAACGTAGATAGCTTTGGGATTTGTTTTTCCCAATGATCATCATCCCTTAAAATTCTTTCAAGAACAAACTGCGATTCGCATTCATTGAAACCAAGTACAATAAAATCGTTGTATTTTTTATCAGTCGTAAACAGCTGTTGCTGTACCTGGTAATAATAGGCATGATCACGTTTTAGTCGTAGACTACCTACTTTATCAACTTCCAAACACGATGACTTCTCTTTTACGTAATCGTGAAAATTGACTCCATCCAGGCAAAAGGGACATTTGACTTCTCCGCAACCATCACCGCAACATTCACAAGAACAAAATAAGTCACAAGTGGCGTGAATAAATGGATAAAGTTTGTGTACCACTAGACCACATTTACTGATTTTGAAGTTAGTATGACGCTTTGACATATAAATTTCATATGCTTTAATGGCATCCTTTTCATAAATACAACCATAAATAGTGGCCTCTGTTTGAAATTTGAATAAATGGGGGTAGCAAATAGACTTTATCAACGACTGGGATGGCAGAGTAGAGTCAGTATGAGCAGCAGACTTGCTTTTTGAAGCGCCAATCCGGCCTGCTCGATGAATAAAAAACGTATTTGATTTTGATTGTTCCAAAGTGTCAATTGCAATTTTTGAAATATCTTCTTGAGAGACATTGTAACTAATTGATTTACATTTTAGTAACAATTCAGGAAAGGAAAGTTCCATATAGCTATCATTGTACAGTTCAGAAATAGTTGGGACATTTCTACTTTTTGAAACAAAAGACTCCCAATAACTTTCAGACAAACTGAGGATAATAGATTTTTTTCCTGAAACATTCAAATTTTCCATGAAAGCATTGATTTCTGCTTCAGAAACTTGAGAAGGCTTGTTGAAATTGGTTGCTTCAGGCAAAGTGGGGTCATTAGGCTTACTGTTATATTTTAATTGCAGACGGTCTAAATCAGATTTAAGCTTTTTTGCTGAAGTAAAATGGATATTTTCAATTGGCAGGTACTCTACTTCATTGACATATTCTGGTATTATTCACTTACATAACTGTTGTGTACCACTCAATTTCCCCTTAATTCTAAATGTTATTTCCAAATGAAATAAAACACTAGCGACATGAGTACAACATTCACCAAGTCCAGCCATACAGGTACAATGTGCTGATTCAACTCTCCCATCAAGCTTACCAACGATCCAACATTTCAAATTCGTATCATTCATTCTTTGTGAATGCCTAACATTGCCAAGAACGACGTAAAAACCATTAATAATAACACCTTGGGCACTTTTGATAAACCCAGACACCATCTGATTGTATGCTTGTAAACCTTTGTAAGCCTTAAACTGTTTGTTTGTGTAAAAAGAACAATCTACCACAAGATACGAAAACAAATCACAAGCCTCCAATGGCAACAAACATTCAGGATCAAGTCGAGCGACTGGAATTAGATACGGATCAACTTTAATTGGGGATATTTTAACAACGTATCTCAATTTAATATGACTTTTTAAGTTTTCAGCATAGGTTGATAACATAACAGATGATGATAGTACTTTATCAGCAATAGGGGACGATACAACAGAATCATTTTGATCCATGTTGATATCGTCGTCCGCCATGCTGAAAAGTAAACTAGGAGTGGTGAACCAACATGGCCGCCACTAAGACTGTGACGTCACGTGAAAACACTGTATTTGATACTTGTTTGATTTATGTCAAAACTTAAACACACCATCTTTTTTGTGGGGATCACGATTCACGAATCAATTTATTTCAAAACAAAAGTGAAATGTAAACACTGTTCATTTTGTTACAATTGCTTGAATACTTATCAAACGTATAACACCATATATAATGCATAGCTTTGATGTTTGAGCTGGTATGAAAACGGCCTTGACAGGAAGGAGGATGAAGTTTGGCTTCCTGAGTCCAGTATGAGTATGTGAAAACTTGTTGCAAATAAATAACTGACGAATTACTTGTACATCATATAAAACTTAATATCCACAATATTGATGCAAGGTTCAATAAAGTAGCACATCAAAAAATTGCAAAATATATAATAAAAATTTGATTGTAAATAAATTCAAAGTTGGTGACAGTTGTTAGATAAACTGTTTTATCGCCATGACAGTTCGACAAGATCTTTCAAATATTATTTCGGATTTGACTCCAGATAGAAAAACTTCAATCTTAATAGTGACCTCGTTTTGGAGATGTGACGTCAGAGACTGTATAGGGTGACCATTTGTCTCTAAATACTAGCAGCCGTAGTCGTTTTCAAAACCTCATGTTCATGACGAAAAACCTCGTTTCGTATCTGTTACGTCATATATGAGCTCGAATATCAAGGAACTACCGCCTAAACATTCATTTTCAACATCAGATTTCAACAGAAGACTTGTCGTAAGTTTTGACATGTCGAAAATAAAATGGCGATTCCATGGAAATTTTAGGACTTACAAATTGATCTCAGAACGGATTTCAATATGCACAAGCTCAAAATCATGAAGGACAACAATTTTGTGGTGTAATTTATTCTGGTTTACTGTTATTGAAAGGCGGCCGTATATTTCTGCACATGAATTTTATGTTTTTTCGTGTTGCAGATACAGCGACCGATTTACGCATGTTTTGGACAAGAGATTGCTAAATATTTCAGCTTAGCGCATGCAATGTGTTTTATTCTTTGTGTAGTCAAGTAATTTCGAAACTATGCTCTCTCGGCGTTAGGATAGAGGAAGGGAATTATGTCGTGAAATGTGACCACATTTCCAGTAAACTAGCGACCCATTTTCATATTGACTATTAAAACAAATAAGATTCACACACATTTATATGTAACTGACTACCAACTTCGTACAGAAATGAAGCGTGACTATGAATGGGCCTATAATGATAAATGGAGCATAGTAAATTTAGTGTTTAATGTTAGACGCCTTGACAGTTTGAGACAACAATATACTTTTTCGTGAATACTATCCAAGACAATCCAGGACATTGATGCATAAAAAAGTAGCGAAATAAAACAATTCACAAAAATAACAAGTAACAAACTTGAAAATAACAAATTTGCCTTAGAAATGTTCAATTCTGAACCAAAACACAAAGATAAAATTTTGATCTTTGATGATTTAACTTAGCACACGGTAAGTTCGGTTTCGGTTTTGCTAAGGTCACATGAAATAAGAATCTGTGATGACGTATTGGATGTGAAACGAGGTTTTTTGTCCTGAAAATGAGGTTTTCAAAAAGACTACATCTGCAAGTAACGGCTTATGTGGCCACACATGCCCATGTATGAGTATGAGACATCACTATTAAAGTATTGCAAACAGCAATGAAGTCAACATGTTCATGAACCCTTCAATATTGGATGATGACAATTGACTAATTATAAAGTAACATATGATGACAATTTCTTTCTGTAGAAACCTGACGGCCCCTGCCACATTTCAGGAGAAGTAACAGGACTGACCCCTGGACAACATGGATTTCATGTACATGAATTTGGGGATAACACAAATGGGTGTACAAGTGCTGGATCACATTTCAACCCACATAAAAAGACACACGGCGCACCGTGTGATGAGATAAGGTGAGCGTGTCTTAGACGCAAATAATAATAACAGAGCTCTCAACCCTCCAATCTCATCTGGAGTCTTCCTATTTCATGACTATTTTCCTCTTCTCTCGATTTTGACGAAAACCTCCCGCTTATTCAATATTATGCTCATTCTTTGAAATAATCGGTTAACTTACAAGTTATAAGTTATAACATATTTTTACAGAGTTTTTCGGCTCTGAAATGACAAAAAAAGAGAATATTTTCCTTGTAATGATTGTACCATCGTAAAATCGTGAGTAAAAATGTGCAAACGTGATTTTGCTTTAATATTGTTAACACTTATCGTGCCAAGCAGTTTGACACTGCCCGCCCACCACAGGCCAACCAGTTTTCATGTGGCGTTTTGAAAAATTTTGATAAAATTTTAGTTTCATTTTAATGCACTTTATATTCTATTTAGAAGTTCAAATTTAACATAAACTTCATTTCAATGTTATCTTTCTGTACTAGATTGTTTTATTTTTCACATTTATGTTTAAAATGAAGTCATTTTGGTAGGATAAGCATAGCATGTGTGTGAATTCGTGCCAAATATCATGAAACATTGCATAAATTAGACGTAGTAGCAACAGTAATCAATGATTTATTAATGTAAACGGGTTACCACTTTTATATTTTTGCCAATGATACATTACTCTATTGATTTGAAGATATATTGAGCTTCGCCGATAGCAAATATGAAGCCGTAGTTGTTATGTGTTGTATTATAACGAAAGAAATTAAGGAAAGGCAATAACTCATAAAAAACGTCCGTGACATTCAAAACTCAACTCAAGACTGTTTATGTAATCGGATTAAGGAATCTGTAATATTATATCTATGTAATTAGCTAGACTGAAACGCAATGATGTCATATTATCATATATCATTACCCCTTCGTTAATTAGTTATAGTTATGCTGCAAATGGGTATCAATCTGAAATCTCTAAATGTTATTTATTCTTGTTAATTAATTATGTTTTAACGTAATGTCAAATACTAAGAGATTTCTAGTTTTAGTTTCTAGTTAATGCTTTAGTATCCAAGTCTAAGTGGAGGTCTTCCAGCATTGATACGTCGTGGGTAGCGTCTATCATTAGCTTGCGTTGTCTGCTGATGTATGTCTTCTTCAATGGTGATATCTTCAAGTGGTAATGCTGGTCTGTGTTTAATTAGCTTTCGAGCGTTTCATGTTTGACCATCAGATAATTCGTAGCTATACTTGCCTAGAACTTTTGTAATAGTTCTTGGTTGACGGTATGGTGATTGACCTTTTAGTACTTGGGCTTTAGGCTTCTTACAACGGACCAGGTCTCCTTGAATGAAATGACTTTTGTTAGAGTCATTTATGTTCTCTCCATAGTTTGTTGCCTTGAACCTTTCCTTCACTGCTTTGTCTCTTTCTTCGAGCGAGAGTGATGGTTTTGTTGTGTTGAACGCTGTAGTGAATAGTTCTTAGTTTCGTATGTCAGAGTCACTGCGTATCTTCCATCCAAACATGAGTTCTGAAGGTGAAACACCATTGTTTGGTGCGGTTGCGCGATAAGAAGCCAATAATCGAAGTATTCCAGTTTTAAATGATCCACCTTCTGCAGTAATAATTTGGGTTCCTTGTTTGAGGCTTCGATTAAAAACTTCGACGAGTCCATTTTCTGCTGGATTGTACACAGCTGTGGGTTTTTGTTTGATGTTCTTGTTTTTAAGATATTGAGTAAACTCATAACTTTTAAATTGTGGTCCATTGTCGGAGACGATTGTGTCTGGATTGCCGTATCTGGAGAACAGGTCGTTTAGCCAGGTGATCACTCTCGGGGAGGTGACGTCATCTGTGAGAAACACTTCCGGGAAATTGCTAAAGTAGTCGACGATCGATACAATGAATCGTTGATGTTTGGGCACCGTGTGGAATGGGCCAGTGATGTCAATAGCGAGTTTCTTCCATGGTTTGCTTGGCTTCTCTATAGCTGCAACAGGAACTGTTTGTGGCTTTGATGATTTACCTACAGCAGCACAGCCAATGCAGGTTTGAACATACTGTGTAATTCTGTTAGTGCCACCAGGCCAATAGTACGCATCATTGTAGAGTTGTGTCATTCGTGTGATTCCTGGATGGCCAGAATGTAATAAGTCAAGTATTTGAGGTTGTATACTTCTTGGCACGACCAGGCGTTCTTGTCTGAACAGGCATGCGTCGTGAAAAGATAATTCTTCTCTTATGGTAAAGTAATATCTCATGTTTCCTGATAGTTGTCGTTTGGCTGGCCATGATGTTGAAATGTATTTTCGAACCAATTGGATATCTTTATCATCATTAGTAGATGCAATAAATTCGTCAGCAGTAACATGTGTTGGGTGTAGTAGAGATGCAATTATGATGTTGTCGTCGTCATTTTGAAGAGTTGATACTTCATCTGGTTTAAGTGATGTGCCTAATCTTGACAGCATGTCTGCAAATTCATTGTTCTTTCCTTTTACATGCTCAATGTCATAGTCAAAACAGCGCAGGCGATCATACCATCGGCTGATCCTTCTCGACGATCGCTTTGATGGGAATCGAGTTAAGAGCGTTGTGAGCGATATCTGATCAGTCTTTAGTAGGAAATGTCGGCCCATCAAGTATTTTTCAAAATGTTCGCATGCCCAAACACATGCTAATGCTTCTCTTTCAGGAGTGGAGTAATTTCTCTCAGAACTTGATAGTGTCTTTGATGCGAACGCTACTGGTCTTTCTGCCCCATTGTGTATTTGGGAAAGCATTGCCCCTACACCTACGTCTGATGCATCAGTGGTGACTTGTGTCTGGAGTCTTGGGTCGAACGGTATCAGTACTTCTGGTGATGTTATTCTAGCCTTCAGCACTGCAAACGAAGTTTGGCATAAATCGGACCATTCGAATGATGCATTCTTTCTTGTCAACACTTTTAGAGGCTCTGTCAGTGATGCGTAGTCTCTAATGAAGGGGGCATAGTATTGGCAAGACCCAAGAAATTGCTGGATTTCGTTAGCGTTTTCTGGACTTCTAAGTGATTGTATTGCCAATATGTTTTTAGGATCGGGTGAAATAACTGTTCCGCTTGGTGTAGCTTTGATGTTATGCCCCAAAAGTGTAGTTTCTTTTTGAGCTACTGTGATTTTACTTTTCTTCAACCTGAGGATTTTAGCTTGTAGTTGTTCAAGAGCCATACGTAGGCGTGCGTCATGCTCTTTTCTGGTTCTTCCTCTGACTAAGATGTCATCGCTGTAGGCATGGACACCGGGGATACCTTGTACCGCTTTTTCAATCTCTCTCTGAAATGCTGAGCCTGAGTCGATGAGACCCATGGGTGCCCGTTTGAATTGGCAGAGACCATGGCTTTCTGTTATGAATGCTGTTAGTGGGCGTGACTCTTCATCTAGTTCAAGATGGTAGTAGGCGTTCGAAATATCTAACTTTGAGAAATATTTATCGTCGCCCACACTATCGAGTATGTCACTTATCAGTGGAACAGGGTGTGTTTGTGGTATGACGTCGTTGTTAAGACCGCCTTTGAAGTCAACTGTTAGTCTTGCTTCCTTCTTGTCTTTCTTCCAAACAAAATGGGCGGGGTGGACATACTCTGATCTTTCAATTTGCTCGATTATGTCTGCGTCAAGAAATTCTTGAACTGCTTTGGCTGCTGCTTCTCGAAGTGCGATTGCAGGTCGACGTAGGCCAAATCTCTTGGGTGTTGACCCCTCTCGTAGAATGATTTTGTGTTTGTAGTCAGGTACCTTTCCCAGGTTGTCTTGAAAGAGATCAGGAAATTCATGTGTTAATGATGTGAGGAGTTCATCTGGCTCTAGAACTGCTGCTGTATCTTGATCGCTGCTGTTGACGCTGTTGATGACCTTGTTAGCTGGGTCAATTTGAACACCTAGTGTTGCCAAGTCATTGATTCCAAGTACGGATACCTCTGTGCCTCGTACAATGAAGAATTTAACAATAGCTGTTTTGGTTGCCATGTACGTCATATGCAACGAAATTGTACCTAGCACGTTAGATACAACTGAAGAATCAAAGTTATGTAATGTTAAATTGTTTGGTGTTAATGCAATAGATGAAAAATGCTGATTATACAAATGTTCTGTTAATGTTGATACGTCTGCACCTGTGTCTGCCATTAAAGTAGTGTTAATTACTTTAGGGTGTGTCCCACTGACTGACTTAAGTTGGACTTGCATATTGATCTTGTTATCGGGTAAACTAATATGGCCAATTGTTAGGGTGCGCTGGCTTGCATTTGGGGTGTTTCTAGGTTTCTTGCAAACTCTAAAAAAATGGTTGGATATGCCACAGTTGTCACACACTTTGCCTTTTGCAGGACAATTACTATTTCCGTGGAAATGACCTTCTTGGCCACATCCTAAACATTTTTTATTGTTAGTGTTCGTGCTATTATTGTTGCTGTTGTTGTTCTTACGATCACCGTTATCGTGCTTCTTGTTTTCAGCCGTTGTGTTTCGTTGTTTGTTACTATGGTGATTACCGCGTCTGTTTGACTTATATCCGGATATTGCACTCACCGCCGTTGAGTGAAGTTGAGCGCTGTCTTTTTTGCGGTTTCATGTGCACGAATGAAATCTATGATCACTGTTAAATCAGACTTATCATGCTCTGCAAAAAGTCTCTTCTGTACCTCTTTATCATAACAATTCAATACAATATTATCAGCCAGTGCATTGTTCTCAGCGGCTGTTGTAGAAAGGTCACATTCTTTTGCTAATATCCTTAATTCGGCTGTCCAGTGGTCTATGGTCTCGTCTTGTCGTTGCTGTCGATCACAAAATTTTTTCAATGCAAGTCGTCGGTTCATTGTCGGTTTGAATAAATCTTCGCATTGTTTTTTAAATGTTTCATGTGTTCTGTCCCATTCTGTAGCGTTTGGTGTACCTAAGATCTGTCGCTGACCTTCTGCTTCTAGACATGCAAACAAATCCAAGTTACGGGCCTTGTCTGTGAACAATTTTGGTGGTTGCTGGCCCCCTTCGTTGTTCGACGAAATAGCGTTGTCTATTAGCGGTGTTGTTGTGTTACTGTGTCGTTGTTTTTGTTGAAGCAAATTTAGTTCCTTTCTTTCTACATATACCTCGAATATTGTTATCCATTGAGTCCACGGGATTGTTGGTTCACCGGGACACGGCATAAACTCACATGGTAAGCCTTTGAAATCAGACATGCTAATGACAACGTGAATGACTTACCGACCAAAATACGGGATGATGATGTGGGTTCGTAACAATTAAATAAATATACCTCGTCGCCAATGTTATGTGTTGTATTATAACGAAAGTAATTAAGGAAAGGCAATAACTCATAAAAAACGTCCGTGACATTCGAAACTCAACTCAAGACTGTTTATGTAATCGGATTAAGGAATCTGTAATATTATATCTATGTAATTAGCTAGACTGAAACGCAATGATGTCATATTATCATATATCAGTAGTCAGCATTGTTTTATATTCAGAAAAGTCTGGCCTTGTCTGTTTATATCACTCAAAATCAAATTCTTCGCCAACTTCGCGTTGCCATTTTTTTTTCAATCTCTGTCTTGAAAAAATTTAAAACTTCCATAAAATAGTCAAATCATGATGGAATCACATGAATGGAGGTTCCTTGAATAGCTGAAGTTCTATTGGTTAAAACATACAAAATATTTTAGCGAGGGGGTTCCCTTTTTCTGATTTTCAAGCCCTTCAAAACCCTGTAACATGAAAACGTATATATACGTGATCGGCTTGTAGCAAGGGTGCGCCTGAAAACGTATATATACGTGATTGGCTTGTAGCAAGGGTGCGCCTGAAAACATATATATATGTGATTGGTTTGTAGCAAGGGTGCACCTGAAAACGTATATATACGTGATTGACTTGTAGCAAGGGTGCGTCTGAAAACGTATATAGACGTGATTGGCCTGTAGCAAGGGTGCGCCTGAAATCGTATATATACGTGATTGGCACGATAAGTGTTAAAGAGGCAATTGGGAAATGGGCATATTTTATCCATGGAAATGAGATTTCATGTTAAGTATATACTGTATGGAGAAAATTTATTTTCTGATTTCCTTTGACAAAATATACTCTAGAGTTGTCACGAGAGGCCTTTAAGCATATTATGATTGCGAAAAAATTTTCTTAGGAAAAGTTGCCTTCCCAGAAATCTCCCTTTATTTTGTCAAACAAGGTTGAGAGCTCTGAATAATAAACTAATAATGATCAATAATGGTTAGATGTGCGATATGATGGTAATGTTATCATGAATATCGTGTAATATGGAAAAAGCTTGAATCGTCGAACCATTTTTCAACGCAATGCTCTAGTTTACCAGGGTTAGGCTACCGTTCGCCATAATAGACCTAATCATGACATTCGAATTCGCTTCGAATCACAAATTAAAAAGTGTTTGTGTGGCATTTTACTGACAGCGTTTCTATAATTCTACTTTAGGGTCTTGCTAAAAAATTCACTAGTTCTACTTTATAACAGCATTTTTATAACACCATTTTTTAAGGAATCAATACAGTAGCCTATATATGTCAATAGCAAAAATGTAGCCTACAATATTTTAAATAGTAGGCCTAATAAATGACTGTGGCAGCTGGCCCAAGCTGGATCCAAGGTGATTCTATAAAATATTTTTTACTTCCCAGATACTGCAGTTCCTGCGTGCCAAAGGTTTTGGGCTCTAAGCATCTAAATATAGGCTAATATTGTTAAATTATTGTAAAAAATATTGTCAAACTGACACTTTTACCTCAGTTTACACAAGGCTAGATTTATCTATTTTGTCTAAATAAAACACTATAACTCAAGTATTTCTTATCGGATTTTTGTTGAAATTGGATTTTTATATTTCTTCGATGCTGTAGCTCAGATCGATATGTTTTTTTTATTTAAATCATTCAAAATGACTTTTGTTATTCATATCTAATTATATTCCACGTGAATTGACATCGCTTTTGCAAATGATACATTTTAAATACATGTAATTCACGATTTTAGCTTGTATAAACAGATTCATTGAAATTTTACTAAACTATAGTATTTTATCCTAAAACAGAGTCAAGTGGTTGCCAATATTTACAGGCTGTATCGCGACGAAACGAAAGTGGACTTTTGTAAATCAGGGTTTTCCATAAATCGCTGTTTAGACGACAGAAAGACCCGGGTTTTTCAAAGTCTGGCTTGAGAAACCCGGGTTTCCTATCCATACTTTCAAAAGTCCTGATAGACTCGCAAAGCGAACTAATTTCCTCTCGGGTTTCCTGTTTGAGCCTAGACGCAAGGGCGATCCAGACTAAAATTCACTCGGGTTTCGTAAATCCACTTGTCGTGTAAACGCAGCCTTAATCTTTGAAAGAAAAGATCTAAAAGAAATAATTTATATTTTCTTCATAATTTTAAATGTTTGCTAACCTTCTGGTCTGAGGATCTCAATCCTTGAATGCTCCATTGTATAATTTAAAGCCTCCTGTGTGATGTTATTGTATTGATCTGCGCAATATTTACATTATTATATCAGTTGGTCTCACTGTGTGTTTTCATCAATTTGTGTTGTAGACATGTTGGAGATCTTGGTAACATTGAAGCCAATGCTGATGGTGTTGCAACATTTAATATTACTGATAAACATGTCACACTTTGTGGTCCGTTGTCAGTTGTTGGACGATCAATGGTGGTATGTAGTATGCTCATTCGCTTTGAAATTTGATTCTAATTTAGTACCTACAAACACTTCGTATGTGATAATTGGTGCTAATGCGCAGACGGACTATAGGCTTATGAAGAACAGTCTGTCTGAATGCTAGGAAGGTGTTATTGGACTAAACAATTATTAAATCCAAAAAGCTTACTACCAACCTGTAACCTGTTCAATAAATGAATGTTTCACTCATTCTACTTTATATAAGTAATTTTATAGCGTAATTTCTTAAGGAATCAATACAGTAGCCTATGTATGTTAATAGCAAAACTATGGCCTCCGATATTCTAAATAATAGGCCAAACAAATGATGACTGAGTTGTTCAATTGTTATATTATACTTTCAAGATAACCTCTGCGAAAACAGTTCAGGAGTTTATAAACAGTTCATGAACACTCGCGGACAGTTCATGAATAGTTCATGAACAGTTCATAAAAATTTAGGGCCATTTAACGTTCATGAACTGTTCATGAACTCCTGAACTTTTTTTGCAAGGGAAGACCACCACCTCTGCAAAAAATTACTGAATTCATAAGTTTACAGATAATAAAAAATTTGTTAATGTTAAATTGCTGATTTTCATTAAACCTTTTGATGAACCTTTCATGGGCATTCATAAACCGTTGATGAAAATTGGGCCATTTAACTTTCATGGCCTTTTTTCCCATTTGCAATGTCATAAGGAACAGAACGGAACAGAACGTATTATGAAACGATGAGAAAACAAGCGTGGCTGTGCATCTGCATGTGACCCACTGTCCTAACGACGCTCATTTTATTTAAATTTGAAGCCTGAGCTGCAATTGATTTTCAAATAATCTCAAATTCTTCAAAGCAATAATTAAAAGTTTGGAGTTTTGACTTATTTTGAATTCAGTGGTACGATCAAACCAAATCTCATAAACCCAAATACAGTAGGCCTATTATAGTTTGATTAAAAATGATGTTAAGCTGATATTTAAAAACCTTATGATTTTATTCTTGCCTTCCGTGTGTTTTGTAACAGCATGTCATTACTATTCTGCAATATACTGTACAATATTTATTAAATTTGTTGAATTTACAATGTTGTATTCTTTTCATTTAGGTTCACGATGGAGTTGATGATCTCGGAAAGGGTGGACATGAACTCAGTTTAACCACAGGGAACGCAGGTGGACGAGGAGCATGCGGTGTAATTGGGATTGCAAAGTAAAACATGAATCAAAAATTAAAAGATTTGATTTGAAGAATTGATCTGGATGTGAGATATCTACCAAGCTCAAACCTTGCTTTAATGCTTGTAAAATATATAATTCATTGCCAGGTATACTTATTCATATATAATTGACATACTTGATGCTGTATGTAGAAATATCCTACGCTATTCTAAACATGATTGTGTTGAGACTGAGCTAGTTCACGTTTTTCTCTCTCTTGCTATATGTTGGGCAAATACTAGATAGATATTTCATGGAATTATCTAGATGTGAATTACATAATCAACATATTAACATGGGATGTTGTCTGGGTTCGGGGACGACAGCCGAATTGTCATGCAAGTATTAGAGGCCTTCGGAGTCGCAGGGCACCGAGCATGCCTGCCTGCGTAAATTTTGAATGTCATGAGTAGTGAAATCTCATGGACAGTGTCACTCAGTGTCTGAGAAAAGATTTAGACTTCCTGAATTCTAGAACATTTTCATTATTTTCTTCTGAATTTGTTGTTGATATTTGGCCTATAAATCAGAAATTGTCAACTTTTGAATTTGGTTTAGCATTCCGGGATCTAGGACTCCAATATTCCCACTCTAGTCAGACCCTGTTCAGGGGCTCTCGATAGGATAATGTGTTTTTGAACCCCATCAAATTTAGTTTTCATGATCATTTTACAATTCTATGGACCGCTGAAAAGATCTGATAATAAAATAGTATTTACCCAATAAATCAGACAGTCATCTATGCATTTATATGACGTTCATTCCAATGCGATCACGAGGCAATATTATAAAATGTTGTCAATCCACCGAAGCTGATACTCACATCAACATGTTATATACTGAAGTAATCATTGTCCAGCTTTTGATACAAAAGAGCATATTTTTTTCATTTTGTAATAGTAAGTGGACTAATGGTTGACTTTGCATATCGCATATAAAA
The DNA here is from genome assembly GCA_916610825.1 of Haliclystus octoradiatus. NCBI lineage: Eukaryota > Metazoa > Cnidaria > Staurozoa > Stauromedusae > Haliclystidae > Haliclystus > Haliclystus octoradiatus. The sequence continues at coordinate 2,829,408 of OU744451.1, forward strand.
CAGTATAATGCTGATCAAAAATCGGCACTGGTTAGAACGAGAAATCATAATTTCTCATTCGATAGCTTGCTTACTACAGTACTACTGAGTTTGTATTTGATAAACATTCATTCGTCTACATTCATTATGTTTTGACCTGAATAGATATTTGAGGTATCAATTTTGGAGGGCAAATTTCTGAATTCAAGTTGCATCCAACACCCTATCGGGGGAAGCCGCGGTACAAGATTATTTTGTAGCGTAGCTGAGAAACAATTTATTAAATAAACTGGCCAGAAATGCTGAGATATGCCGTGTAATGCCGTTTAGCGTTCTGCGAAACATTAACCGATTATTGAATTTATAGAGATTCAAATGGGACGTTAATATTAACGGGTCCAAAGTAGAATATAATGAATGAAGAAGATGGAAATAATAGCGATGCTAAAGACACAGAGTTAGTTAGAATTATTGCAATGATTAAATATTATTTTCATCATCAAATATTTGTGCTTTTACTAAATTAAAAACGGAAGGGAAGAAAATGTTTGGCTATATTTACAAAAATGAAATAATAAAATCATTAATTATCATTATAAATACATATTATTTACAAATTGTGTCATTACATTGCATATTATTGAAGGCTAGTCAATTTCAAGCCATTAGCATCGAGCCTGGGACATATCGTGACTCACTCCAGACATTAGATTCACCACAATTTGCCATTTGTCGTTTACATTGACGACATCGACGATATTTATCACATTGTTCATGAATAAGTACACCAGGAGATTGGGCACGAATTTTTTCATCAGTCTCTTTTTCACGTTTACGTTGTACAGCCTCAGTCCAATTCTTTTCAAGATCATTGCGTTGACGAAATTCCATGCTATGACGGTCAAGCATATCTTCAAGTAGCCTTAAATAAATATAATGATTATTAGGAAATTATTTCATTTCTGACCAAAGACGTTTAACTATTTTATCTATATTGCAACAATTTTAGGTTCCAATAAAGCTCATGTGAGATGCGATAAAAATGTTATTCAAGAATTAGAACAAATTCCCAGCTCAAAATTGTTCCATCATTTGGTCTGAGTTAGATTTTACTACAAATTATTTAAGCTTGCAAGGAAACAACGCTCGATAGTCGGAGATGCATACAATATATTTCACTTGAAAAAGGTAAAATAAATACTATCCAAGTAGTATTTTAAAATCCAGTAAAATATTGTTGAATTTATCCTGTGTGTAAATCAACATGGGCGCGGTCGAATTTGGCCTGCCGCCTAAGTGCTGTAGCATAGTATAGCTAGGGTATTTGCAAGCGAGGCACTGTCTCGGGAATGTTCTTTGGCCTGTCAAAGAGCGTACCTACATTCAAAGACTATAATGTCTCTTAATCAATTTTGTTGTTGAAAAAACCTATTTCTTATCCGATATAGGAAAATCGTTTGCGATTTTAATCGGCAGCTAGACCGAGTTATAATTTTATAATTTGTTTTCCTTACTCCTTTCGTGTCCGTTGTAACATCTCAGATTCTTCTTTTTGTGCTTTGACGTCATGTAGAATAGCTTTCTTTTTCTTATCAGCCACCATGTTTAATTGGTCTTGGTATAGGTTATATGCACGTTGACGATTGCGAAGTGCTTTTTCGTTAGTATCATCATGAACACCAAAAATTGGACCATCTGAGTCTGGTTGGGCTGCTGGGACAGGTAGAGGCTTGAAATGGGTCTGAAAATAAAGGAGACCATGGCATGAGAATATTTTACTTTACACAAGCATAGCCGTCAAATATTTTACCCAAAATGTGACCTTTATTAAATGTAACCTGCTGAAGCGTAAGTCAAAATTGTCAACGATTTTCATTGCAGTTATCCGAATTTGCACTTATCCGAATTGTTTAACAAAGACTACTGACAATGACTACTAAAAACAGTCAAAGTTTTAAAGCCACTGACAGGTTTGGAAATGATCTATAATCAAACAGTATTTAATCTAGTGCCAATCTCATATGCCAATAATTATGAAAATATTGCAATTTATTAAACTAACTTGAAAAACTATACTATAACTAGACATATACATTGTAAGATGTATGACTTCGTCCCGGGGGGGGGGTTAACTTCTATTGCTCTTCGACGGGGTTGTTCAAATTGGACTTTGGCAGAATGACCTGGGGACCTGGGGACTGCGTATACAAAGTTTCGATCAAAATTGAACTCTATTCCTGATGACTGCAGACTGCATAATGCATATGCTACAACTAATGGTCTACAATTTACATTGGAATTATAAACTACCTAATGTGATTTCACATTATGAGTTGAAACGTATTCCAAATTAGAAACAAATTCTGGTGAAAGAGTTAATTATTATAGCAACTTTTGACTGCACGAGGACAATGATGTAAACGAGGTCACACACACCGTACAACAACAACAACAACAACAGCACTACATCTATCTACCATTCTACTTCCTGGTTCTTTTACTCTCATCACTTGTGAATGTTGAAATGGTAAAATGATGTTTGGTTTTGGTAATGAAAATGCTTTTGTTGATAAACCAATGCCATGAGCTGTTGAATTCTGACTTTCAAGATATTTTCTGATGTAAATCTATAGTATTTCAAGTCAATAAAGGTTAACTACACTAGAAAAAGCACGATCTTTACGACCTCCCATCAGGAGATACAACCCTTTGCTTAAGACGTGGGACGGACCTTTAAAAGACATTTTCAAAACAAACTACATGAAACCTCGGAGAGGCTCTCCACCAGCTTTTCTGTACCTAACAGAATGCATAAAAGTATTCCAATATCAGATCGAATACCCTCCTACAGTGTATTCGCTTGGTTAAGAATGACTCGGTTACTTTTCGCTTACGAGTATAATACTGGTACAAAGTGATGATCATGATATTAATAAACTATTTTCATCATGATATTCTGTACATCATAGCTCAAGCTTATAGTCGATTATCTACACTACAAACGATGAAACTGCAGAGTGTGTATATTATGCAAAGGATTATATATCATTTCGCCGTTCCTATTCAGAAAGTTCTAAACGTATCTATAACGTGTTTGACATTGGTTTAAAATTTTGTTCTGAAACAGATTTTAGTTACAAATCACATGTTCGATAAAAACATTATATATAAAATATGTCTTCTGGAAATGTATCGATATTTGATGAATTGAAAGTCAACAAGAGAGAATGATCATGATATGGTTTTCTACTGGGAAAAATATTTTTCAAATAAATGATTGATCGAAAAAGTTTGAATACTTCACCACGAAATAAAAACAAACAGGCAGCAGATTATAGACGCATTAAAAATAAAAACATCGTAAAACATCAATATCTCCGTGATTTCTTATCGGGTCGGAATAATTTATTTGGAAACTATTTTTTCTGTAGAATTCCTTATTAATAAATCAAGAAGACAACTTTTCCATTCATTAAAATTATGAAGTGAATTATTTATATGGTCACGAACTTACCTGAGTATCTAATGCCTTACGATATTCTTCATTTTGTATCTTTTTATTTAATAAATATTGTCTTCTTTGCGTTGCCAAACTAACAACAGAGGAAAAACATATCAAATCAATAAGCGCACAGGAAAATATTTATTTTTGCAAGAATAATTTAAGTTGTTTCAAGCCAAAGTAATTCTTGTTTTGAGAAAAAATATTCTTGTTTTAACCGCAATTATTTCTTATGTTAAAGTTGGATATGCACAATATATTTTGCTTAAAACAATAAATTGACTTGAGACAAACTAAATGTTCTTACACGAATAAATGTTTCCTCTGCAAGAAATAGGTTGAACTGTTAGTTGACTATAAAGTTCTGTTAACAAGGAGGATCGTACATATATCCGAATGATCTGGTACGCGAGCTATCAACTGAGAAATTCTTATTTCTCGCTCTGAAATGCACTGATTTCTTTATCAGCATAATGTAATATGTCCGCTATTCAAAGTCAATCATAAAACTATTGTTGAAAGTTTCTAACTTCTATCTCATTACAATTAACAAATATTTTCAACTTTATTTCTTAGTTTTCTTTTACAAAATTTGGTGTTCATGGCAATTGCGGTAGATTTCTCAAAATTGCCGAAAAGACTTAAACTTGTAGAATAAAATAGTTTGTGAAGAAATGTACTGTAGTTGTTAATAGAAACTTTCGTTTCAGTTAGTAATCTTTACGAGTATTTTTTAATGTTGGACATTTGAAAGAAAACACATCCTCTGCAAATAGCAACGCTACATTTTTAGCGATAGTTTGAGTATTTGACGGCTATGCGTTGTGTTTATAAGGGCGACCGGGAATGAGAAGAGTTTTCGAGTAGGAGGCTAATCCTTCTATTGAGCCTGGATGATCCTCCTATCCGAAAGCTGTTTCCTTCTGTTGCCATGTCGTGCCGCCCTTGATTACACATTCAAGGGTGGATTATGGCCAGCACAACTTTTTACCCGACCCAGATCCTTTGCCATTCAATTCGTGTTCGCAGCTGCGCGTGAGTATGTTATTGCTTGTTTGTAATCTCTGTCATATATCGTGTCCGTATAAAGCTATGCCTCCTCTGCCATGAGTCGCCTTGTAAACACAAATGATTTTCTCTGTTGCTTAGGAGCGCAATCCTTCTAGAAGAATGGTCCTCCTCCTTGATAAACAGGGTAAAACCTCAAAATGGGGCGAACGGCTTAAGTGAACTGCATTCGAAGTTTACGTCATTAAAAATCGTCAAATGTGAACGAATGGGAAAAAATTGCATTACCAATTTTCAAAGCAACTTAAATAGAGTCCGTTGCTCCTAGCCTGCGTGCAGACTAAAGCCTATTTTGCCGAAAGTCTGCGCACTGCTCAGAAAAAGTCATTTTGTTGACACAGCATCAGACTTGAAAAACCATGACCCTTTACACTTTTGCCAAGATAGGTTTTAGTCTGCACGCAAGCTAGTTGATCCCAACCCCATGGGTAAGGTAAACACATTTGGAAAAGAGAAATCTATCTGATCAATAAATAGGTTAATATTTGTCGGATTGATGCGTTGTGTTATCTTGCAAAGATATTTACGATCACATGCACTTACTCTTCTGCCAATTGTACTTGCTCAAGTCTCTCAAGAAAATCTTTCTCCATGGTAGATCTATGCAAACGACCAGCTTTTTCTTGTACCTAAAAATAAGCATAACAATGAATTTCAAATTATTTATTAAGAAGGAATAAATATTTGATAGATATTGGTAATAAGTTATAAAAAGAAGTACATACTAAAATAACTACAGTACCACATATACTAATAGATTCATATTTGCATTTTGTTGTTCACGTCAATTTCAGAAAGGCCTAGTTTAATTCCTCAGAGGGGAGTTGGGGAGGGGAAACTTCTATATGTTCGGGTGCAGGGTTAGAACATTTTTGGGGCACTATTTTTTACAATATATTAGGTGTATAACGTTTGGTTATGTCTTTTTGTCTTCTTCTTGCAACATCCACTGAAAAAAGATCACTTGTTGTATCAGAAATATTTTGAGATTTAAACCTTTTCTTGGGTGACTATAGCCATTTGATCATTTGAGCCCAACGTCTAGCTGCATAAAAGCTAGCCCCGCTTGAAGGAAAATGACCTGTGGCCTTTGCACTTGCTCTTCGAATATGGTGTGTGATGTATACTACTTGTTGTTTCAAAAATGGCATTAAATTTTCAACTTTGATCCTGTAAGGCGCGATGGTCAAATTAAGACATAATATCGCTATTACAGAGTACATTAGGACGTTTAATATATTTCGAAATCCCTAATGAATAATAATTCAATCAATTTCATTGATTGGCTGACATAATTGACATATCAAATGGTATCCATTGTGAACCAATTGTCTATTACAGTGAAATTAGTTTATATCAGGACGCAGTATGTTTCTGAAATTCATTCGGATGTTTTTGAAATTCACTACGATAATTAGGTAAACGCAAAACAATTAGTTTGGGAAGGGAATCTACATATGCATGTAACAAGGCTTATCAATAATTTATTCTTCAAATTGGTTTTGAATTTTAGAACGGGAAGCATCCGGGAATCGCACGCTATAGATTCCTAGCATGATATTATTTCAAACAAGTGTAAACAAGGGGAACTACACCATTCTAGTACAATTTAGTAACCTAGGTTTTTGAAATTGAAATGTTACCTGATTTGCGAGGCTTCCAGCGTATCTCTCTTGTTGAATATAATGAGGCGGTGTTATTGGGCGTTTTTGAAATACATATGATCGCTATAATAAACATAAGGTGCAAACATCCTATCATAATAGACAAGAATAAAAAAAAACAAGTTTTGAATCATTTACTATATTCCGGGTACCGGGGGGGGGGTAGGGCACTTTCACATATCGGCTATGGCGTGGACGTGACTATGATTTTGAATATGATACACCCCTTCAAAAAATTTCAAAGCCTGTGCGATTCTCCCTCCTCCCGGGTCCAGACACAGAAACTATAACAGATAGATATTGTTCAGTTATGTCTGGTTGATATTCCGTTTCGTCGTGCCGATGCTAAAAATAAAATCGACTGCGTAGGCGTATAAAATAAAGGTTTTCCAGGAGCACGAATCAAGCTCCATATTTCAACAGGAGCCTGAACTGAGTTAATTACGGTTGGCAAAAAGAAACAGGAGTTGAATTCTTGGATGGAATTCTTGTTATTTCTTAATCAACAAAGTTTAAAATTGCATATATATTCCACAGAAGTTGGAATGGCTTTGTATTTCAGATTATGTTTCTATTTCATTATTTTATAAATTTATTTTGTAACTTGTAAAATTGCTACAAATTTTGGGTTGAAGTCAACTAGATGCCGGACTTTTTGCTGCAGTTTGTCTGAATATTTGATTTGGAGTTGGAATCAAATTATAATACATTTTCAAATGTTTCTAACATTCGGGAAATTTTGTCTCCGTATACCTTTGGTATAAAGGAATAAAATGTCTTCAAATAATTGATGTGCTATAAACTAGACTCAGAACATTTTTTCGACAACCAATTTAAAATTCGATATAAGGCATATATAATACTTACGTGGAAATCAGTTGGACGTTCTGTAGTTTTGTTCTATAAAAAAAACGGAAAAATAATATCAAAAATTCGGTTTTATTAACTTTGAATCAAAAATAAACGAACGTTTAAAAGAAAAATCAAGAAAATCTATAACATAACGTTACTATATATTGGTTACCTTGATTGCCTCAGAAATACCCAAATTGAATGCTGCGATCTTCTGATTTTCTTGACGATTGACAAGTTTCTTCGCCTATATATTAGAAGAATAAAAAAGTAATGTAGACGGGGTGTCACCTTACCGAAGGCACCCATGCCATCCCTCTATTTCTAGAGGATTGGCCCTTTCCGCTAAGAGCAATGATTTTTTTAAACGCTCTTTACTGATCTCAGTCGCAAACACTGCAGATCAATTTCAATAGATTTCATGGCAGGCAGGTCTCGATTGTCAATGCGCAACAATGCGCCGCAGCTACTCACAATGCAATTCCCTCTCAACCATCTACCATCCTCTGATGGTACTTATTTGATGTTTTAGATAAAGTCAGAGCTGAGTTGACCTTAGGAGGATTTGAACCACAGTCGATCAGATAGATATGATCCGGTCTGAAGTTTGGTTGCTCTGCCATCTGAGCTAATCCTCCTGTTAGAAGAATACATCTGTGAAGTTCATAACTTTATTGATAATCCTTATGTTATGTTAGGATATGGCTAAACAGAGTATTTGAGCGAAAATAATACGAGCATCTCCTTTAGGGAATTAGTTAGCTTTTGGAAACAGTCTAACGTAATTCGCCATGAAATTCTGAACAGATTAGATCAGTCATTAAATATTTCAAAATTTACACCGGAATTAGACAATTTTTATACAGACAGACAGGAATAGTTCTGATGCTCTTTTGAAATGTTTTATTATTACCATTTGTTCAAAATATCATGGTGAATAATTCTAGACAATTTCCCAAAACTATCATGGTGAATAATTTTAGACAATTTCCCAAAACTATCATGGTGAATAATTTTAGACAATTTCCCAAAACTATCATGGTGAATAATTTTAGACAATTTCCCAAAACTATCATGGTGAATAATTTTAGACAATTTCCCAAAACTATCATGGTAAATAATTTTAGACAATTTCCCAAAACTATCATGGTGAATAATTTTAGACAATTTCCCAAAACTATCATGGTGAATAATTTTAGACAATTTCCCAAAACTATCATGGTGAATAATTTTAGACAATTTCCCAAAACTATCATGGTGAATAATTTTAGACAATTTCCCAAAACTATATCATGGTGAATAATTTTAGACAATTTCCCAAAACTATCATGGTGAATAATTTTAGACAATTTCCCAAAACTATCATGGTGAATAATTTTAGACAATTTCCCAAAACTATCATGGTGAATAATTTTAGACAATTTCCCAAAACTATCATGGTGAATAATTTTAGACAATTTCCCAAAACTATCATGGTGAATAATTTTAGACAATTTCCCAAAACTATCATGGTGAATAATTTTAGACAATTTCCCAAAACTATCATGGTGAATAATTTTAGACAATTTCCCAAAACTATCATGGTGAATAATTTTAGACAATTTCCCAAAACTATCATGGTGAATAATTTTAGACAATTTCCCAAAACTATCATGGTGAATAATTTTAGACAATTTCCCAAAACTATCATGGTGAATAATTTTAGACAATTTCCCAAAACTATCATGGTGAATAATTTTAGACAATTTCCCAAAACTATCATGGTGAATAATTTTAGACAATTTCCCAAAACTATCATGGTGAATAATTTTAGACAATTTCCCAAAACTATCATGGTGAATAATTTTAGACAATTTCCCAAAACTATCATGGTGAATAATTTTAGACAATTTCCCAAAACTATCATGGTGAATAATTTTAGACAATTTCCCAAAACTATCATGGTGAATAATTTTAGACAATTTCCCAAAACTATCATGGTGAATAATTTTAGACAATTTCCCAAAACTATCATGGTGAATAATTTTAGACAATTTCCCAAAACTATCATGGTGAATAATTTTAGACAATTTCCCAAAACTATCATGGTGAATAATTTTAGACAATTTCCCAAAACTATCATGGTGAATAATTTTAGACAATTTCCCAAAACTATCATGGTGAATAATTTTAGACAATTTCCCAAAACTATCATGGTGAATAATTTTAGACAATTTCCCAAAACTATCATGGTGAATAATTTTAGACAATTTCCCAAAACTATCATGGTGAATATTTTTAGACAATTTCCCAAAACTATCATGGTGAATAATTTTAGACAATTTCCCAAAACTATCATGGTGAATAATTTTAGACAATTTCCCAAAACTATCATGGTGAATAATTTTAGACAATTTCCCAAAACTATCATGGTGAATAATTTTAGACAATTTCCCAAAACTATCATGGTGAATAATTTTAGACAATTTCCCAAAACTATCATGGTGAATAATTTTAGACAATTTCCCAAAACTATCATGGTGAATAATTTTAGACAATTTCCCAAAACTATCATGGTGAATAATTCTAGACAATTTCCCAAAACTATCATGGTGAATAATTCTAGACAATTTCCCAAAACTATCATGGTGAATAATTCTAGACAATTTCCCAAAACTATCATGGTGAATAATTCTAGACAATTTCCCAAAACTATCATGGTGAATAATTCTAGACAATTTCCCAAAACTATCATGGTGAATAATTCTAGACAATTTCCCAAAACTATCATGGTGAATAATTCTAGACAATTTCCCAAAACTATCATGGTGAATAATTCTAGACAATTTCCCAAAACTATCATGGTGAATAATTCTAGACAATTTCCCAAAACTATCAAGGTGAATAATTTTAGACAATTTCCCAAAACTATCATGGTGAATAATTCTAGACAATTTCCCAAAACTATCATGGTGAATAATTCTAGACAATTTCCCAAAACTATCTTATAATCATTATCTATGGGACTATATTTATAGATTTTAGATTTGCGGTAGATCCGGAGGTTGTTGCACTATAATACACAGATTTTAGATTTGCGGTAGATCCGGAGGTTGTTGCACTATAATACACAGATTTTAGATTTGCGGTAGATCCGGAGGTTGTTGCACTATAATACACAGATTTTAGATTTGCGGTAGATCCGGAGGTTGTTGCACTATAATACACAGATTTTAGATTTGCGGTAGATCCGGAGGTTGTTGCACTATAATACACAGATTTTAGATTTGCGGTAGATCCGGAGGTTGTTGCACTATAATACACAGATTTTAGATTTGCGGTAGATCCGGAGGTTGTTGCACTATAATACACAGATTTTAGATTTGCGGTAGATCCGGAGGTTGTTGCACTATAATACACAGATTTTAGATTTGCGGTAGATCCGGAGGTTGTTGCACTATAATACACAGATTTTAGATTTGCGGTAGATCCGGAGGTTGTTGCACTATAATACACAGATTTTAGATTTGCGGTAGATCCGGAGGTTGTTGCACTATAATACACAGATTTTAGATTTGCGGTAGATCCGGAGGTTGTTGCACTATAATACACAGATTTTAGATTTGCGGTAGATCCGGAGGTTGTTGCACTATAATACACAGATTTTAGATTTGCGGTAGATCCGGAGGTTGTTGCACTATAATACACAGATTTTAGATTTGCGGTAGATCCGGAGGTTGTTGCACTATAATACACAGATTTTAGATTTGCGGTAGATCCGGAGGTTGTTGCACTTTTCACTTGAATTATAGAGTATATTTAGAGTATTTAAAGGAGCAAAAATGACCGGCAGGCGCTACGCACTTAGGATCACGTGCACGCTTATTGTTATAACACCATGTTCATTGTTGACATGAATTTTATTACAAGTTAGGCCTGCGTATAACAATTGTTTCAAAGCGAGACGGTTGAATTACGCTAAGCATAAATTCAACTTGTGCTCGCAGCGGTCGCCGGTCAATTTTGCCCCTTTAAGAGTATTCTAGAAATTTGAATTTATTTGCTCAGATTAATGATTGTGAAGGCCCTTTAATGATACCATGTCAGCCGCGACACTGCAGATCCATTCCAATTACAAATGCGGCAATTGATTGTCAATGCGCTGTGATACTGGACCATTCAGAGATCAATTCGGAAAACTAGAAGTCAGCAAAATAGAAACTCCAAAGAAGAAATATAAATACCTGTTCTCCTAGTATAGCAGCAGAATCTTGAACATTTTGATAATGTTGAAGTAACCTATCCTCTTCTTGATCTTTATGCCTACGATCAGCTGCAGTGTAAATTGGAACGTTACGTCGATCACGTTGATGGCATAGATAACAAAGATCTTGACCACTGCTATGGATACAGCCAGAACAACTAAAATATAAGAATGAAGGGATATCCGATTATAGATGTGAATCGTGAAATGACAGTGAAATGGCGAACTATCTAGGCATCTGTTCCACACTGCATTCGATTTACAAATAGCTATACAGTGTAATCCGTTTAAGTGCAAGTCAAAATTGTCAACGATTTTCATTGCAGTTATCTGAAATTGTTTAACAAAGACATGATTAAAAAATAGTCAATAGAGTCTTAAAACCAGGTTGCATCTAATTAAGCAGGGATTTCACTTATCTGAAAGTATAAAATTTAATTAACTTATATGAACTGGTGATATTTGAATAAATAAACTCAACCAATACAATTCTAAAATGATTATCAACAGAAAGTTTAATACAAAAATATCTATATTCAAAGGCTGCATATAAAATGAAGTTTCACTAATTTTAATCGTTCTACTATCATTCTGTTAATGCCATTCAATTTATTTCTCTGTTCTGATTTGGAAATGCATCATAGAAAATGCATATTGTATATACCGTTGAAAATTAACAATTAGCATACAGTTAAACCTGCATTTAACAACCAGCTACGAGAGGTAGATAAATTGACCATTATAGACAGGTGGCCTTTATATACAGGTTTAATTCAATAGAAAATACTATTTTGGACATCGCAAGAGTGACCACTATAGAAAGGTGATGGCCGCTGTATAGAGGTGACCGTTATAACAGGTTTGACTGTACAATTGATGTGGTTCAATGGTAGGGACAAGATTGGGCTTGAATATTGATTTGATAGTTCCCGTTAAATATAGGTACTAAAGTATCCGAAGTATTTATTTCGGTCTAAATTTTTCCCTCAAACACAACGAACCCATTGAATTAGGAAATTCTTAGTTTCACGCCATGAAATTGTAGAATTGAAAGGCCCCGTATCTCCTCATATAACAATCATTTAGGGGCTACTCCAATGCACGGATTTCCTTCGCACGATTGTAAACATCACAAAAGCAATCTCGGGGAAAACTTCAAATGGTTGGTATATGGGGACGATTGTTGAGGGTACCTCTTCATGGTCATATTAAAAATCTTTGAGGTATCTATTTCAGACTTTTCAAAAACATTCGAGGCATTGTTTTTCAATGAGTGAAAAATTGTGATGTAAACCCAAGAAATTGTAATCAATTTTCAAATATGAGTCAATAAAAAAAATATCTGAGGTATGTTTTGGCCTGAATAAAATATTTGAGGTATGGTAATTTTGGAAACAAAATTTTAGGGGCTAAATTTCTGAATTCAACTTGGCACCCACCGTCCCTGAAGTTTCTTGAGTTACCCCCCAATGATATCGCAACACATTACCTTGGATCAAAAGATCTGATTCTTGAATGAGCTGAACGTGGTGCTGTACGTGGTTTTATTCTACTAGCAGTTGAACGAATAGCAGCTAATCCATCAGATGTTTTTGGAATAGGGCCAATACTATCAATAACAGCTTGTCTCAAACTAGGATTTGCTGGACGGAGTGGCGAATTCCTTGTAAGGGGGACACATTCTTCTACATCCACAACCTCGATTGATGTACTACTTTGACAATCTCGTTCCTCTGTATCATAAGAGATATTTCTAGAACCAGGGCTAATACTCAATCCTTTTATACCGCGTGGCATAGCTGGTGTAGTTCTACGCTCAGCACTTGCAGGTGGATGAATACGTTTTGATGATTTCTGTGTTACTGTACTTGTTGTTGATTGTGAACGCTCTGATGTTAAAACAGAAGGTGCTGTTTTTAGACGAGATGAATGTGCAGTGACAGCTGTTAATAAATATTTCATAATACACTGTTATACAGACAGTATATATAGTGAAACTGATTTATGATGTGTTGTAAGTTGTTTTACTGATTGAACATAGGGATCAATGCTATACAGCAGAGCTTTGAATAATATATAAAATATGAAGTCAAAAATCAGACAATCATGTTTGCTACTCAAAGTTTCACGTTATAGTGAAACTGATTTATAAATCTTTTTTACAGGTTACCAATGAGTCCATCAATGATTACTCAAAGAAAAGAATGATAACATCTCCCCAGTGGTAAATTTTGAAATCAATGAGATGAGATGTATTTTCATAACACACCAACGTGGCCAATGTGAATAAGCTCTACACCTAGTCTACTTATTTATCACGTCAGGCCTTCGTGTCTAACTTTAAACAGCCCTGGTCCTATATAATTGGTCTTACATAGGTCCAGGGACCGACAAACGTAGTTATCCTGCAATGTTATAGATTCATGAAGGATAGAGAAAATTCAGAAGAAAATCGATATTTTTATGATTTATTGGTCGGTATTGGAAAATAGCAGTGGTCCCGAACCCAATCCCAGGGTACTCCCCCCTCGACTCCCCTAGTCAATGCCGATGCATAAACGTATATATCGTCTTGGTAATGGAAGGGCTCAATGCTACATAGCAGACTTTTTATATATATGTGTGTCTATATGGATGTGTCTATATTGTTTGCGATATGCATTGCCCACTACTTCGGTAGTTTGAGCACTCTGGTATGACACAGATGTTTTTTTTGATGTGGTGAATTTTTCACCACATTTACCTAGGCCATCTTGACCTAGGCATATACCGATCGCGAAGTCTGTCCCTTGTTTCACTGAGCAGTAGTGATGAAGGCTAATGGCCAGAAACAAGTACTTGTCTACTGCTAATATATATTATATATAAATAATATTGTTAAATATAAGGCATGTTTGCCAATGGAGGTTTCACGCCAAATAATCTGAGGCTGGCTGCAGATATATAAAGAAAGAAATGTCCGAGTACAATTTTTTATTCATTGAGAGGCATGATTGCAAGATTCTACAGGTACCGAAATAACTTTCAAGTTTTGCACCATACGGCGATCATATTAGACGATATATTATTATCTCAAATATAATATAACATTTGAATGCATGTGAAGCTATATTGTTATAAGGTCTCTGAGTCTGATGAGTGACGAAACACGTGTTAGACCAGCCGCTTTATCGATTGATTAATCAATCACGTTGTTATTCTTCAACCGGGACTGCGCATGCGGCATGCACCGAGGTTATCATCATCTATACTATTGGTTAGCGGGACTTCAGGCGCGATGCGATAGGCAGGGACGAAACACGTGTCAGACTAGCCGCTTTGTATATTGTTATACTTTCAAATAAAAAGAGATAATATCTAAAAATCGTGATGTTTGGTAATTGAGGCAGGCAAATCGAAATAATTCAATTAATTAGACGTATTATATGATGAACACGTACGGTATTTATCATAATTATGTAAAAGATTTCAACAGCAACTTACATTATGACCAGAGATGATTATAGCAATGCACATAAGTTTTACTCCAAGAACATCACGACGAGATGATTATACACACAGATAGTATATAAAGTATATTACATAGGGATAGGGGCACCCATATAGATATTATTATAGTATATGGAATTATGACCGTTGTCTATAGTTACCATAGCTCTTACATATCATGAAAAAGATTCTGCAATACAATTGTGGAAATGTAATATTCTGCTTATAGCTCAATATATGTCGGTAGTTTGAACATTCTGGCGACACAGATATTATTTCAAGTGATAAATGTTTTCACATCTTGTCTAGTTCATATTGACCTAGCCATTTTGTGGAAGTCAGTCCCTTACTCATTGTGGATTATTATCTTCTGATATATATATATGATATAACTCAGTCAATTGCGCTTCCGAAAGTTTGAGCATGTTTACCTTCAACTGAGTTTTGAGCGCTACTTTACGGTCGTCCACATGGCTCACGGCAAAACTTACATTCTAACGGAAAAAGTTTCCTTCTCCATGGCAAAACATACTTATTCACAGCAAAACCTACTTTCTCGCCACAAAACTTACTACTTCGATAGCATGAGTACTTTTATTATCATATATATTATAAGTATTAATTTAAATTATTATCAAATAGATGTATACAAAACACAGCATATATATTAGTTATCAGAAATATGGGATGATCAAAAAGCAGATGTTATACAATTTTCACAAAACAAAAATAAAGCTTTGGAATCTATAAACATGCATTTCAAACATTTCAACATAATTTCAATGATTATAATTTATCACAAAATTTAAAGTCGAGCGACGTATCGATGAAAGATCATACTTTATAGTTGTGAGTTACATCATTTAACACATAACTAATATGTTAAAAAGATGTGAAAATATTTTCAATCCATTTTTCAATTTAGCAAATCTAGCAGGATAAAATACTATCTATATATTACTTTTAATCTATTTCAAATAGCTGGATTATCAAAGCGTAGAAACTGTGCTGTTATTCAATCGAATATTTATACAAATAAAAAAATCGTTCTGTTTAGTATTTACATGTTATAAAGCTGCGAATTATTTTCAATTTTTAAGTATTTCTTGTAGTTGTATTTTTTAAATATCGTTATTTGGGAGACAAGATAAACTGTAATAATAAACATTTTTTCAACAAAAAATTGAAAACACTTTAAAACATGCCAGGCAGAAATTTCTAAAAAATTAAGAACATTTGAGTCTTATTCATATAAATATAGAGTGTATTGTAGTTGAATTTGATGATTACAAATTGTCAGACATAGCCAATTGAAATTTCAAGTACAAATGAGTATAGATAACAATAATATTTCACAAATATACTTTTCCCGCAAGAGTTTAAATAATGAGAAAGAATGCTACTATCAATTAACTGTCACAACATCATGACAAAATTAATGTTGTATAATTTTGAACAAACATTTTTTTAGAATAGATCGTATTTCTTTACATTTTGTCGATACAAAATATATAATTAAAAAACAACTTTACTTATGCGTTTAATTTAATGTATGTATAGTATTTTTCTATTGCTAAAAACTACAGTAAAAAATATTTATATTCTGTCTCGGAATTTTTACACGAAAGAAAGCATTTTAAATTTAGAATGCATATTATTTTATTTATTGTACTAGAATTGAAACAAAGATGAGGCAAAAGCCTTTTCCGTTACACTGACTTTCACGCGTTTATTTTATGATTGTCAGACGTTTTACTCTATAATTAATAGTAAAACGTCTGATGATCGCAATATAGACGCGTGAAACTCCGTGTAACGAGAATGGCTTTTGCCTCATCTTTGTTTCAATTCTAAATAATGTTTTGTTTTACCACTCTCACATACATGTGTTTACCTCATATTATATATATTGTATTAGAAATATATAAATATATACATTACCCCTTTTGTTAAAATGTGGATTAATTTCACCATAAAAATCTCTAAATCCTTTCTCATTTTCACCAATTGGTTGATTCGTTGAAAAAGCATATTCATATAAATTAAAAACTCTTTGATAAGTATACCCTCTTGGCGCGGATTGAGCACGTCGAGGCATTTTGTAAGCGTTTGTACAAATCTTGAAAACGGTAAACAGATGACTTTAGAGCAACAACTCTGTTCTATTTGATATCATTTCCAGGTTTTAACTTTTGATTGACGTTCAAGTAGATAATCACTATGGCAACACTGATAGATTCCTAATTTACATAATCAATTGTATATTGATTGATTGACGTGTTCGTCTCATGACAATACATAATTCATGTGCTGGAATATTTCTGTAGTTAGATATGTCCAAAAATAACAATGAATTGATAAACACCCTGTAAATGTTTAAACTATCCAAACTTGGTATGAAGCTATGAATCATCGTTAATGAATTCTATTTGATAATTATTTGGAGAACATCAAAAAATAAACAAGGACTAGATGTCACGGCAAGAACATACTGGTTGCATAGCAACCTGTTACCCATAGCAAACATACTATACAGTCATTGCTTTAAAGATTGCTGTTACGTGCTATCTAGAGAGAGAACTAAATGTCGCACATAATGTATCAATTATTGAGGAATATAGTTGATTAAACCTATTTTTTATTGTCACGCATATTAATATCATATAGAAAGTCCTGCTTTATAACTTAGTTGCAAATGATCAATTTAAAACTTAAATTTTAAAATTTAAATTTAAAATAAAAATGCAGAGATAAACCTAGCCTGCGTATCAGCCCCGAGGTTTGTTTCTAAAACCTATGATGATGCCACTGCGGAAAACGTTCAGGAGTTCATGAACTGTTCATGAAATGTTCATGAGTTTGTGAACTATTTTTGAAAGGGTGGTAACAGGCTAAGTTAAACCTCTTGAGATCATATAACCTCTTGCAATAAAAAGGTGATATGTTAATGATAAGATTAGAAGCTCAAACTATTGATACCATCAATGGTTGCAATAAAAATATTCTCAAAAAGGTGCTAATTTTCTTGACGAGATGCTATTTCGAAACATTATGCGCATTTCTATGACGTTCAAAATTTTGTCCTTCAATAGATGGTTTAACAAACGATGACCACGGAGCTGTTCCCCCTTTGTGTCCTGTCAACCTGCATCATTCGTATTAAACGAAAGAAAGAGTTTTTTAAGAAATTTATCTACTGTTTTTCTATCATTTCAAATTTTAGAAGAAAGGGATGTATACGCTATCATTTTACAAAACGAAAAAATAGGTACAGAATCTGGAAAATATTCAGAAAGAAATCAAAATTCTCTATGTGAATGCTTTCAGAATTATGTGCCTACGCGTGAAGATGTAAGTAGCTTGCATTTTTGAATTGATCAGTCTATCACAAAGCAGGTAAACTAGTAGCTTCTTCCACCGGGGGCTAGTTAATTGGTTAGTATTTGAAGCATGTGTGGGCTTAATGACCGGATACCCTGGCTGATATCAACCAACACTGCTCCTGCCAGGCATTGAACCCAAGACTCTGTAGTCCAAGGTGAAACACTTTAACCATTACGCTAAAAGGCAGCTAATCTTACTTGTATAAGTACAATAACTTACTGTCTGATGTAAAGTTGTCTCCTTGATTCACTGATGATGTTTCATCCAAATCATCAGAAAAACCTTCTTCAGTTATTGCTGGCATACGTTGTTGCCTTGCTGAGTTAGTTGGGTTAGGTTCATCAAATGGTTCGTCGACGTAATCAATTCCAGGAGTGATTCTGAAACAAAAATGAATCTTCAATTGTCATGGTATTTTAAAACATCAGACAAAGAATACAAGGCTACCCCATTAAAAGGCTTTGAAATTTAGGTATTCTTTTTTTCTATTCCTCTGTGAAAAGAGTTTGTGGATGTTAAATGACCCAATTCAAACAAACATTTCATGACCGTTTACTGAACACTCCATAAACAACTCATGAACCGTCTAAAAGATTAATCATAAACAGCATCAATGTAACAATAGAATGAACCTCTGTGTCAATGAATTTTCTAGTCAACTTAATTGAATACCGAACAGTGATATCACCTTTTCTAAAATTGGCACAATTCCCCCTGAGAAAAACAGTTCAGGAGTTCATGAACAGTTCATGAACGTTGGGTGGCAACAAATTTTCATGAACTGTTCATGAATTGTTCATGAAATGTCAGTGAAGGTTCATAAACTGTTCATGAACTGTTCATGCACTGTCAGTGAAAGTTTTCATGAACTGTTCATGAACTGTCAGAGAAGGTTTTCATAAACTGTTCATGAACTCCTGAACTGTTTTTTGCAGGGGACGTTGCAGTTTCCAATTCTTTTTCAGCGTTGACAAAATTTTATAGAAAAACTTCAACAGCAATTTTTCATATTGCATGATTACGTTTGATTATGATGTCATAGTATACATACAACTGTTTAAAAACCTGGTAGAAAGTGAAAATCTTCCTGTTCATATGGGGCTGTCTAGAACCCTGCACCCCAGTAAAACGTAGTCTGCGTAAGGTTTTTAAAAAAGATCCATGGAAAACACCATTTCCAGTGTTTATGAACTTCATAAATTGTCTTTGTGATAAAAAGAAACGAGTTCATGAAACTGAATGATTGTTAATTCATTAACCATGCATGAGCTCATAAACCTTGCAAACACAAGTGTTTATAATGCTTCAAAATAACCTTGTTTTCGTATTCAGTATGATGTCTTTTCAACAGGAGATAATGACAAATAGTGTATAATGAGTACAATGAAACCTGTATATAACGGTCAGCTATGAGACGTAGACAAATTGACCACTATAGACAGGTGGACTTTATATACAGGTTTGATTCAATAGAAAATACTATTTTAGACATTGCAAGAGTGACCGCTATAGACAGGTGGCCGCTGTATAGAGGTGACCGCTATGACAGGTTTGACTGTATCATCAAAATAATGACATACCTTGGTAGTGCAATCGATTGGCTTGTTCCTGGCCTAGAAAATGGTGTTCCCATTCTTGATATAACTGATCCAGAAGTACCAGGGCGCTGGAAATTATAAAAAAACAAATACGTGAAAATATAGGATCAACTCAATTGATAAAGGAAATGGTAATGAGAGGAAATAATAACAAAGCATCCCTATTAATTTCATACGCATTTTAATTCAAATTTTCAAGGAAATTGGTGTTATATTATTAGCTTGGCAACTTGGAAAAAGAAAATAATTGAAAAAGTATGGTGTAAATAACGTAAATACAATGGAGAATGGTAAAGCAAAGAAGACCTTGTGAAATCCTTTTCATGGATGTTTGATGGCCCACATTTTGTTACTGGCTTCATAAACTATTCATGAACCCTTTAATAAATGTTCGTAAATTTAATGAACTGTTAATGAATTCAGTAAAACGTTATGCAGATCAAGGGAAAGGGGTGAGGAAAAATGTTGAAGATTCACTGATTAAATACTTAAATAAGCATGACTTCCCCTGAATGTTGAGTTCATGAATGTGAAGCTGCCCAAAAGTTCATGAGCTGTTCAGACACTTTTAGGCAACTTAACATTCATGAACCAGTCATGAACTGGTTCATGGAGTGTTCATGAACTCTTCTTGACTATTCATGAAATGTTCATGAACCCATAAAAAATTGTTTATGAAATGCTCATGAACTCATGGATCTTTTTCACAGTGGTTACATGAATTATCAATACAAATGTAGAAATTCAAGAACTATTAATCTGCATTAGAGGAAGGGGGTGTATTAAGTAAGTTTAGCTGTACAGTGGATGATTGATGAATGATGATGATGATGATGATGATGATGATGATGATGATGATGATGATGATGATGATGGTTCACTTACAGTTGTCATGGCATTAAGTAAATATCCTGAACCATCCATGGATTGTAAAAAATCTTTAAAAAATTTCATTTTGACTTTCAGATCTTTAACCAATAACTTTCCAATACGACAGAATGTAAGTTCAGCTGGTCTTTTTGATTGAATGTAACGTGAAAGTGATAGAAGAATCTCTTTAACACAGCCTTCGACAATGTCTCTGTCAAGTTGAGTTTCTTTTGAAAGTACACTGAAGTTAAGTTGAATCACTGGAATTTGACCTGATAAGACCAAAGCATGACAGAAAAGTAATATCTCTTGGAAGTAGGCACCTGTCTATAGTGGCCTAATAAAGAGTTCAAAGGGTTGTACTCTAATTAGACACAAAGGACTCAAAGGAATAAAAACACTAACAATGAGGATCTGCATCCTGCTATGGATTTTTCCTTATTGTTCTCTTTCATGACATTTACAAAGGGAATTCCTCTCATTACTAAAAAACTAGACTTTGAGATAATCAGTATTATCCCTGCGAAAAATGTTCATAAGTTCATGAATGTGAAATTGCCCAAAAGTTCACGAACTGTTCATGACCAGTTCATAAAATTTCATAAACAGTTCATAAATTGCTCATGAACAGTTCATGAATTGTTCATGAACAGTTCATTAACTGTTCATGAACTTTTTGGGCAATTTCAAGTTCATGAACCAGTTCATGTGTTCAAGTACTCTTTGTGACTGTTCAAGAACTGTTCCTGAACTATTCATGAACCGACAAAAACATTTTCATGAACTGTTCATGAAGTGCATGAATTGTTGAACTGTGCATGGACTGTTCATGATCTCATGGACTTTTTCCGCAGAGAGTCCTGTGAAAAAGTATGGACAAACATTGTAATACTTCCTCTTCGATCTCTGCAAACACGTATCAGTTTTTGATTTCATTTCTTAAATTCAACATTCAATTGTCATTTAAAAAAATCAGTATTATTTATTATGGTCATCAAACAATGTTGTTACGATGCTTGTGAATTTGTTTGTCCGTAGTGTGAAGTTTCCCACAAAAATCCTAAGTTAACATGCATTATAAAGATGTATCCCTTCGAAAAACAATTCAGTAGTTCATGAACAGTAAATAAATGTTAAATGGCCCCAATATTTCATGAATTGTTAACAAGCTGTTCATGAACTGTTGATGGACTTTCCGTCAAGGTTCATGAATTGTTCACGACAGCTTATGAAAATTGGCGCCATTTAACGTTCATGAACTGTTCAAAAACTCCTAAACTGTTTTTTGCAGGGGTAACAGACATTTACAATACTTGCTCTTCATAAAATGTGTCTCTAGGAATATAACAATGGCATGAGTATCTCAGATATGGCTATATGCAGCCTATATTACTTTCCATATATCAACTGCATATATTTTGCTAAAATTTATACACTTGGTTCTTCTGTTCAACATTACAGAATTGAACGACTTGTGTATAAAATATATAATTAGTGCTTACCATTTGTGTGGTATTTTGTACTTTCCAACGCATGGGTCATTGTAAATTTTTCAGATACAACAAATACAGGACGTTGGATAAGAATTGTTCGCTTATTACCAACATCAAGTTTCTTTTGTGTGAATGTAAACACACCAAGACCAGGGAGTGCAACACCCTGTTATATATTAATGAAATAATTTAAATAAAATTGATAAATAATTTTGGATTGGGAACTCTTTAAGCATAGAAGGTGCATGGACTGTTCTTGATTTGTTCTGTTTGTGAATAATTCCAAACCATTTGTGAATGTCCCTGTGTAAACAGTTCATGAACAGTACAGTTCATGAGAAAGTCTATGAAAAACAGGCCATTTTGTTTTCATTGACTATGCTGTGAACTGCCCATGAACTGCTTATAAGAGTTCATAAACAGTTCACAAATTAGTTCATAAACATCAAATGGCCTGTTTGTCATAGACATTTTAATTTCAGAACATTTTATGAACTATTGATGATCAGTTTTAAGAGGGGCATTGGACATGCATGTAAAATTCATGAACTCCAATACTTTTTTCGAGGGGGAATGTACTGTACTCACCATTTAATTAATTTTATAGATTTTTTTGTATTCAAATATGAGTTGTTCATAATCAATTTTCTAGGCTTAAAAGTTCAACTAAATAAGTGATGATGAAAAAAAATTACAATAATAAAATAAATTTCTGATTTATTTCTTATCTTTGTAGTTGTCACATATCATGCTTATTTGTGATTTTATTTTATTTATTGCTTGATTACCAGGGCTATCTGTAAATTTTTGTACTCTAGCTGAAATAAATCATCTGATGCTCATCTTCTGATGTGAAACTTGAAGTAGCGTAATTCTAGCATGTTCCATTTTTGACTCTCATTCCATAAATGCTCTGATTGTTTTCATTAAGCACTATACCATTAACTGGTGTGGAACAATCCCATTATTATTATTTTTATTATATTATTATTATATATAAATACATGAATGCATTGTTCACTACTTCCGTACTTTGAGCACTCTGGTATGACACAGATGTTTTTCTTAATGTGATGAATTTGTTCATTACATTCTCTAATTCATCTTCACCTAGCTGTAACAGGCAAGGGCTTGTTTACTCAGCAGTACTTGTCATAAAATAATTACAAAGGTAGGAAATAAATCAGAAATTTAATACGAATACCATTTCATATTTAAAGACAACAAAATCGTTAAAGTGCGGCCTTGGTGTAGCGGCTATGGCGTTGGACCACGGCCCGCAGGGTCTCGGGTTCAATCCCTGTCCGGAGCAATATAGGTTGGTGTCAGGAAGGGCATCCGGCTATTAAACGCACACAAGCTTCAAAATACTAACAAATTAACCAACCACCCCGGTGAAAAAAAGCTGCAGGCTTACCCGGTTTGTGGATAAATGATAAATCCAAAAAAAAAAATAAAAAAAAATACTGATATGAACATGAACAGAATCAGCTACTTGTCTGATGCTTCATATGATTACATAATGTTTCTATACATAATAACAAAAATAGCTAAAAAAAAAAGTGAGAGCAAATAATAGTTTAAAATAAATCTAAATATTGATTGACTCAGTCACCATCCTATGTATTATGTTTGAAAATGTTTATAAATAAATATATAAAATAGAATATTTGAGAGTATAACTTTAAAAACATTATTCATTGGTCAATCGAATAATTTAAGATTATTATTATTATTAAATATTATCCAATTGATAGCAGTAAAACAGTGCTCAATGTCTGTCAACAGAGCTGAAAATATATATCAAGGAATCAAAGACTACATATTTTGCTACTGTTGTGTGTTGTGTTTTGTACTACAAATGTGTAGTCTTTGACTCCTCTATTTATATTATTATAATATTATTATTATTATATTATTATTATTATATTATTATTATAATATAAGGTTTCACTGAAGCTCTTAGGTGAGTAGTGGGCTTGAGTAGGCAGAAGTAACAAATTACTTTAGAAAACCATTTGTGATGATCTGCCGTCTGATAAATGGAATGAAATTAAATTAAAAGAATATTGGTGTTCATATCATTCAAATCTGTTTTGCAAATTTGAAAATAATTAAACTAAACCTTCTTAACACAAAATATAATCATTAATTTATTCATATAGTCTATAGAAAAGGTCTAATTTTGTTAAACAGTTGCGTGTGGCATGTTTAAATTTACAGCAGATGGTGTCATATAAATACGAATGAGAATAGTTGTAAACAATTACAGTTAGTTTGTTAGTTTAGTCACGGCAATAATCAGAGCTAGATAAAATATAAATTGTTCACCTTTTGAGATGCCATATTCCTTTCGATAAAATAAGCTACGTGATCCCAAACATTAACAACATCTAAACAACAATAATAAAAATAAAAGCTTATTAAAATATTCGAAGCCATGGTAAATGTAATGAAATCGTGCAAGAATAAAAACATGATAAAATTTACCTTCGTCTTTGAGTTTGTATAAAGTTGAAAAACGATTTTTTCTACCATCTGAGGCAAGATTTAATATCAGGTCATTTGACATCTTCTTTAAATAATTGTATTGTCCAAATTCAGTGTTTTTATGGTAAATTAAGCCCGTTTGGCTTTACACTGAACTTAATTGTTGTTTGTATGCAGAGTTCTGGAATCTTTGTAACTGAGAAACCACGAGGTTGTTGCCTTGGTAATAACGCTAAAGTGATTGTGACGTCGCAACTATTGAGCAGCGGTCATGACAACGAAATTCACATTTTTAAAAACAGACGAAAATAAATTATGAGATATCCACGGAACAAATTTTGAGATAACAAATTTAGTTTCTGCGGGAAACTATATTTTTTGATATAACGGGATAAGATTGGACATAATTTATGTTAAAACGCTGATAACGCAGAAATGATACAGGATAAGATGACAAATACATTATTTTGAAATGTTTTCCGAAAAAGCTGTAGTAATTTTTGTAAAATAGTTTACTCAACCAACCGTAAAATAGGATGATGCAGCCGAGTGCTAAACGAACAAATATAATTTAGTAATAATAATACCCCGGGAATAATCATGGAATAATGCATACAAAATCTACGCTCAGCAAAATTTTACCGGATCTTCTTCTAAAGAACTCTCATCCACGAGGGAAGTTTTTAATTGATTAATCAAGACAAAAAGTTAAAATTATACATTTATAATTCCTCAGATTGAGTTTCATTTCAGTAATTTCATTTTTAATAATAATTGATAGTAGATGAATTTAAACATATTAATTATATTTGAAAATTAAAAATAAATAATTTATTCTTCATATCGTAATAAGGTATTTGAAGTTGGAACACTTCCAAGATGAGATTTACAAAAGTTGATCACGTGATTTTGTAAGAAACGCAGTCTGACGTCATTCTGAAATGAAACGGGAAATTCGTGAAAATAAAATAAGTCAACAGTTGCTTGTCCTATGCGAGTCTGCATTTAGATAAAAGCTTTTCTTAAGGAGGGTGCTACCATTTGAAAACTTCTAAAATTCCAAATTACACTTTCCTTCAAAAACGTTTTATAGTCTGGACGCAGGCTATCAAGAGCTAGTTACACCCCTTTCGATGTTGCTCATTTTAATCTTAAAAGCTTGATCGTAGCATCATCAATTAATCAGTAGTTTGTTACCAGCTTTATGATCAGCGATTTCAAGACATACTTATAACTTACAGTAATAAACGAATGTTATATATTCTGAATTTGAATTAACTTATGATGAAGAATGTTTAATCAATTTAAATCTTGATAGTATAGAGAAAAGACGTTCGCATTCGGATTTAAATCTTTACTTTAAAATGATCAATAACTTAATAGAAATGAGCTAAATTTTGCCAGATAACTTTACCTTCGTAGCCGAATCTGAAATACACGCAACAACTAACAACAGTAACAGTGTCTTTCTATCATATATAATTTGTAATAATAAAATTGTAACAATTTGCAACTAGCAGACGCCGACATGAAAACAAATGATTTTCGTACAGGTTAGGCATTTGAAATACACTATACCAGTTTACTATACCAAATATATTTTTACTATCTAGTTTACTAACTATACCAAAGTAACCCGCTATGCAAGGGTTTCTTTTGCCGAGCGAGATCCATTCTTCTACGAACGAGGGGTAGAAATTGATCTGGTTGATTTGATAGGTCTTTGCTGCCGAGCGTTGAAGTCATGGCATGATGCGATCAAAACGTTGTTAATTAATATGAATAAAAATTTCAAAAATTGATGGTTGAAGGTAATCGGTCAAATCCAGTGCTGACGCCATCACGTTGCCATACAAAGATTTCGTTGCTACGAGGAAGCCAATCAGCAGCTAGCGAAATATCGAACGCAAGGTGTCCGGGACGATCTCGGACCGGTATAGTGGAATCGCCATCATCTTAGTACTCACTACTTCCTCAATGCACAACTCTGATTATGTTTGGTTTACGTACAAATATTTGATGACCGCTTCGATAACTATCAAGTTCTATTTCTCACCTGTGGTCCAAGATTCAATTCAAGTTCAGAACTTTTGATATGAGGCGAGGATGAAATACCAAGAACCGAGCTACCTGCAATTAATCGAGAAGAAGCACAGAATCAAATACATTATTCTATTAATAATTTTGCTTTCATTTTACAATTCTTGTGAGACACATTATTTTGGAAAAGGTATTTGCTGCTCCTGTGGCCTTTGGCACCATTGTGAGTATTTTATGATTATTTTACGGTTAATAAGTTTAATAAAAGAATACAAATAAGTTTATTGATGGCAAAACATCAATAGAGTGCTTGATGCGGGTATGCAGAGCAGTATAGAAATAAAGTCAAAGACTAGACAGTGTCTCAGTTACTCAGAGTTTCGCGCAATAGTGCTCACCAGACGGTTTTTATTCATGTAAGCAGTTTATGCAGTGATAAGACCAAGCCATACCGTATCTGCGACTAATGCTATTCTCATACAATAGTATTGCTATGGTGGCATCTTCGACAAGAACCTGAAAAAAGTCGTGAGAATTACTTGTACAGTCAAACCTGTCATAGCAGCTACCTCTATACAGCAGCCACCTGTCTATAGTGGTCACTCTTGCATTGTGTAAAGTAGTATTTTCTATTGAATCAAACCTGTATATAAAGACCATCTGTCTATAGTGGTCAATTTATCTACCTCTAGTAGCTGGCTATTATATACAGGTTTCACTGTATTACAATGAATTATATTATTACAAGCCATGAGATATAGAATACCCCAGTGTTGAACTTACTTTTAAGCCAATACATCGCGGAATATTATCATAATAATTGGACAATCTGCTATAGTAAGCCATATTGTCATGCCGACTATCCGAGTTTGGAAAAATGACTGATCGAGAATAGGGTATATTCAACATAAGTGATCACCACTTATACGCGTCTAACTTAAAGAATCCTTTTCATACATATTGGCAACGCATTTAAAACGTCCAACCTGTCCACTGCAGAGCTATCTACTTACGAGAATTGGGAGACTCTTTCATGTGCCCCTCTTGGATCCCATTGGACAAATGTCAGCATAAGCAAAACATCGTTTTCAATGGGGCAAAAATAGCGATTTTCAATGGGGCAAAAATAGCGATTTTCAATGGGGCAAAAATAGCGATTTTCGATCCTCAAAAGTCACTTGTCCCAACTCTTATAAATAGATGGCTCTGGTCCAGTGGCTTTAAAAATAAACCTAAACAACCAACTGAGCGAGCCACTTAGAAGAGTTGGTGATCTTCTACAACTCGGTCGGTTGGTCAATTTTCAAGTGATCTTGAGGAATGTATATATAGATCCAAGCAACGCCCTTTCGAAAACGAAAAACATGATGGCTGGAAGAAAAGCCAAAATACATTATGTAAATAATTCTGATTAAAAGTTAGCTATCTCGTTACGACGGGATATGTATGTATGTATAAAATAATTTATTGCACATATTAATTAGACGTGAATATCACTTATATAGTATAGATGGGTAATTTTCATCACCACAAATGCCACACGGGGTGCCACAGGTACAATCAGAGTCAGCATCAACCACAGAAATGCAATTAGTTTTATATTTCAAAATAGTGTACCTCTTTCCTCAAACTTAATTTTGCATGTGCAACTGCCAAGGAAAGCCTGCAATAAATATAACAGCCGGTGTATAATTTTTTGTGTGTTATATTCCCGGGGGGTAACTTCCATACTTTGAGTATACGGGGACGTTCAAATATTAAAGGGTACTTTTTTCAACGTCCATAAAAAAATTAGTCATAATTTTTTTTTGAGGTATCCTTTTGATGCCTTTGCAAGTTTTTCATGGTCCAAAAGAAATTTTACATAAGAAATTTTTTTCTTTAATCTTTTTTGGTTGAATCTGTTTAATCTTTTTCATCATGAGAAATTTTTTTATGGTCATTCTGCCAAAGTTCCATTTGATTTTTGAACGACTCCGTCAAAGCGCAATGGAAGTTACCCCCTGGGGTATAAAATCAGTTACAAATCAAAGTTTGTTCACGATAGAAGCAAGCTGTCGATTGAGAAATGCTAAGTTTTGTTCTGACCTATGCAGATTTTTGATCAGCATAATACAACCAATATCAATTATCATACTATAAGTGTAACCCACTTAAGTGCAAGTCAAAATTGGCAACGGTTTTCATTGCATTTATCCGAATTTGCAGTTATCCGAAATTGTTCACCAAGGACTTGACCAGGAAATTGTTTAACGGGTTTCAAAGCCAGGTTGCAGATACGCGGGAATTTCACTTATCCGAATTGCACATAAGCGGGTTACACTATAGTAAAAAGTGCCTTTTTTGCCGTTTACAAAAATTCGCCATGACTCCATAGTCGCCAATTGCGTTCGATTTTTAAAAATGGGTTAGTGTTTGTCCATGGCAACGGATCATCTTAGAATGAAAACATCTATGCTTTGATATATATTGTTAAATCTGTCAAATTGAAGACTCCCACTAAATTAGTAATCTTTAGGAATTTATTTGAAATTTGGACATTTGAAAGACAAAAAACTTGCAAAGAGCAACGGCACATTTTTGTACGACGCTTGCGTACTATATGAACAGTTCATGAATGTTTTGCAATAAGAATACATTTAAAGAAGCAACATTGACCGGCGGTCGCTACGAGGTCAAGTTGAATTAAGCTTAGCGTAGCTTTAG
The DNA here is from genome assembly GCA_916610825.1 of Haliclystus octoradiatus. Taxonomy (NCBI): domain Eukaryota; kingdom Metazoa; phylum Cnidaria; class Staurozoa; order Stauromedusae; family Haliclystidae; genus Haliclystus; species Haliclystus octoradiatus. Next base: position 2,858,786 of record OU744451.1, read on the forward strand.
TATGGCTTCAAATTTCAAGTTTCAGCATGGTTTGAGGCATAGAAGAAACAATACGAACGACAAACACACACGTGACACTAAGCGCGCAGAGTCCATCGGTCATTTTTCCATTTTAAATGTTAAGAAGTTTTTATTAACTGATTTATTTATGAACTCAATATTTTTAAATCGAGCAATGAACTTACATTGTTTGTAATGCATTGCGTGAAATTTCTGTTCCTTTGATACTTGTACCACGTAAACGACGACTCGAAAGATAGAATGCGTTGATAAGATCGTAAACATTCTGAGGCATTGACACTGGAAGACGTCTTGCACAATCAATTAACTATAACGAAGCAAGAAAATGTGGAATTGGTTTTTGTAAATTTGGTAATGTCAAGCATTTGTGCTTTAGAGGAAGAGGTGACTCTCGGTCATTGGTTGACTGTAAAATGTAATATTATTATTATTATTATCGAAGTGTTCCGGCAGCTAATATTAATACATTGCTATTATTTGGATTTTCATAAAAATTCAATACTTTTCATGTTAATAATTAGTCTTTTTGGTGTTTGGATATTTTACAAATTGATTAATTCCATAACAAAATCGTGATTATGAATAACTTTACCAGATGTACCAGACCATTTCCCCCAGTTAAACATTAATTTTTGATATCTGCTACATACCGAAAGTAAGGAATGTCATCTAATATACTTTCTAACTAGAATATGATGAATGATTAATGTTTGAGTAGGGTTTAAAGTACGTCAGAAACTTCAATTCCTTTCTCACCGATTCAAAATCTTCATGAGTAAGTAGCAGCTTTGGAGATTGATCGGTTGATGATTTCTCAATAATTTGATTGACAATGCAAGTATGAATTTCATTGTCCAAGTCATCATCACCGTCATCGCTTTGTAGAACCAATGAAAACTGACTATAAGACATCAAAAACAAAAATTAAGATGGTATTCAACTTGCATGAATAGTATATTATGAACGTTAAAACGACCAATCTACACTACATTCATAAAAAGTGCATGAAAAACAAGCCTCTTAGCCTTCATTTTCCTGAACTGTATATACGGTGTCAATAAAGTTCATAAAGTGTTCATCGATTCGTGACGTTCATAAGCAGCATGAGTTCCATCTAAGGATGGGGGATGGAATGGTCCAAAGGGAATTGAATTGTGAGTAGCTGAGGCACATCATTGCGCAATGACAATTGACGGTTGAAATTGATCTGCAATGTCGTGGATGAGATCAATAAAGAGCAATTAGCATCCTTGCTCTGAGCAAAAAGAGCCACTCATCTAGAAATAGAGGAATGGCACGGGTGTCTCTGGTAGGGCGATACCGTTTCAATTACTTCTACGCACAGTTCACAAACAATTCATGAACTCAGTGAATTCAATCGCAAGGGAATTCAAAAGTATGATTGCAGATGTGGCAACTAGTAAAATTAATTATGAGGATAGCATATTATTACCCCCTAATTTATTATATGCATATATATCACCCTCGCACAAGTTCAGAGCCATTCCAGGGGGTGGTCAATTGTATTAACTACCTCAACACCAATTTATTGTGCAGTGAATATGAATAAAAAACATGGCAAGTGTTGGTAGCTAACTAATAAACCCACATGACACTCCCTTTGACTTTGATAGGAAGAATTGATTAACTTACTGTTCGTCAACCCATTAGATAGTTGGATAATAATAATAGCTGTATGACTTTATGGGTATATACTTACTCAGCCAAGGCTTTTGACAAATAGCAATCTGTCTAAATAAGAAACAAAAAATTTACAATAATTTATAATTCAATCAAATTTCCATACTATTCTTCCTTTTCCCAGTGCAAAGACGTAATGACTTCGTGAAAATTAAATTGCCCAAATATTCACAGACAGTTCATGAAATGATCATGACTGTTTATGAACCAAGAAAGAATTGCCATTAACTCTACGAGCCGCCGCGTCAAGTGATTTTCGGCTTTGAGTTTTCCCCTACTAGTTATAATACAAAGCAATTGGCGCACAGTTTCCTATGAGCTATTGATATTTGGGGCACTCAAGTCACTCCAAGAGAAAACGTGAAGGCAAAAGTTACTCGACAAGGCGGCTTGTGATTTTCTGATGCCTTCTCGTTTTCTCCTTGCGTGCCTCTTGTGAGGCAAATATCAATAGCTGATAGGGAACTGTGCGCCAACTGTTTAATAGGTCATAGGAGACTTTGCAACAATTTCTTTGAATTAAAACTAGCGCAACTTTTACAAGCATTTACATGACTTTCTTGCTCAAAAAATGTTTCAGGAAACTCCTGATCCAATTGAAAATTCTCATTTGTGATATCAAGTTCGAATTGAAAGATCGATGTGTTTTTGAACCTAGTTTTGCTATGCTGATTTGGCGTCAAACTCCAAACCAATCAGACTGATCGAATCATTTTTGTCATAATACAAACATTCATATTCTACACCGTTTGGTATACCTACTTGCTTGAAGTCCTATTTTCTAGTTTCTTTGAAGGGTAGAGTGTCGTAAAAAGATATATTTAGTCTTTGAAGAATGGGTTATTGTTGAAAAAACCGTGACCATTAGTCTGATTGCATGAGTTCCAAATGGAAGAAACTTTAACATCAGAAATGGCTTATGGCATTCATAATTTCGTGACAGCATGCAATTCAAATGGCGATGAATCAGTTCCATGAATCTATGAAGATGAAACAGTTCATTTCCCCCTCTATGAAATTTTTGTGGCTCATAAATTGTTCATGAACTGTTTTTCCAGGATAAAATAACTAACTAGTAGGCCTAGTAACCTAGCAGAAGCCATTTGATCCTGTATTCCTGCCTTGAAATTTATTAATATCTTTCTCATTCTGCTTGTATCTAGGATACTGTCATTTCACAGAGATTCATCATCCACACATACATATATGTCAACTATCAATCTACTTGTATTACAATAATACAAGCAGAACAATTAATCAAAATACACACCTCAATGTTTGATATAGAGCACATGTTCTTTTTTTGATTCTCTGCACCACACCATATTGTGCAATTAACATTTATATTGACATGATTGTAGCCTGATTCATTTGATAATTTTCTTTTCAATGGTATAGGTAAATGTCCTAATTCCAAAGCTGAAAGAAACAAAAAGTCAGCAATTTTGAACCAATACGCTATTCAATAACATGATGACTCTATGCTATGGTTATAAATATATATACAGTCAAACCTGTTATAACGGTCACCTCTATAAAGCGGCAACCTGTCTATAGTGGTCACTCTTGCAATGTCTAAAACAGTATTTTCTATTGAATCAAACCTGCATATAAAGGCCATCTGTCTATAATGGTCAATTTATCTACCTCTCGTAGCTGGCCGTTATATACAGGTTTCACTGTATATAATAATGTAATATAAAGTAAAACACATATATGTGAAAGTGCTCAATGTTTGTTAAAACAGAGCATAATATAAACTTGAGACAAAGATGAGGCAAAGTCTTTCCGTAACTCCGAGTTTCAAGTGTTTTTTTCACGAACAATAGACGGTAATATTTTAATATACCGTCTGATGATCGTGAAATAAACACGTGAAACTTGGAGCTACGGAAAGGCGTTGCCTCATTTTTGCTCAATTTTATTTTAAATATATATATATCTATCTATCTGACTTGCCTTTCTGAATTTTTGATTGTACTGGTTTCTTTACAGCAGATAAGTTTGGAATCAAACAAAGACCATCTCCAGATAATGCCAACGCACCACCTAAAATTCATAAATACGGTAGACATTTGGTTTATTCAAGATAAAATCAGTGACAACACTTCTTTATATACCCCTCTTAAAAACAATTCCGGAGCTCACAAACAGTTGATTAATGTTAAATGGTCCAATTTTCATGAACATTTTATGAAAAAGTCCATGAACATTGGCCAAGTTAACGTTGATCAACTGGTAATGAACTGTTCATTAACTCTTGGACTGTTGATCCAAATGCCTTATGCAAAGTTAATTAACAATCTATATGAACTACTAGTAGTTAACACAATAACACATTTGAATTTAATGTTTTATTTATGTATTTAAAGGATATATGTAAGTGGAAGTTTAACATTCCTATATAATCCGGTCAGTATTTTTGACACATAAACAACAGCAACAATAACAACAACTGTAGTAATGTAGAAATGTAGAAATATAGCAGAGCAGACATAACAGTCTAAAAGATAAACCTTATTGACCTGACTCAGCTCAATTGCACCGCTTATCTCTCCCTCTTAGCAGCCATGTAATAATAATTCAAGTGTTCTACTTATAGAATGATGTTGTAGCTGTAGAAACAGACCTTCCAAGTAAACAGCTCCTGGTTGCGATTCGTCATATGAGAATTGACCATCCACATTGATACTATTTTGTAAACATACTTTAGAAATATTAAACTTTGAAGCGTATTTCATCAGATCTTGAATAATTGATAATTCCTGATTGCAAATAAGTAGTGATAGGCTTAGCCGTGATATAGTTCCTTTAGGTAAGCTATATGGTGAATCACCCATGATTACTAAACTTAACAGTAGGCAAAGTTTTAATTCGTTGAATATTCCACTTGGACAGACCAAAGCTAAAAGATATAACGCAATAACTGATAATATAAAATTTCACAAGTTGAATTTTCATTGAAACCCTAATATCGAAACAAAGTCAAAGTCACAAATACGCTCAAAGTCACAAATTAATATGAATGTCATGATAAAAAGGGTAAACAAGAACATTGTTTCGCATCATGGCTTAACGATTCAAGCTTTTTCGTATTGATACAATATTTTTGATAATTTACAATAATATTGCTCTTAACTTGTGGTAATTTACGACCATACTGATGAAATATTTGTTGAAGAGATATAAGATATTTCTAATTGAAAAAGTAAGCATTAAACACTTTCTTGTGCAATATGGGTTAGTAAACACTTGGCATCAGAAAGCCTGCCTTGTGCCCTACTGACTCAACACTCCTGTTTATATAATCCATGTTGCGTAGAAAGTTGGAGCAAAAAATATTTTCTTAACATAAATTGTAGAAAGTGACGACTCGGCAAGGAAGTTACGGAACACAACTTCGCAAACAATCTACAAAAACTATAACAATTTATAAAAAGTCTATATTGTTCTCCTGTGGCACTATAAGGATGCTAATGAAAGATATAGTATAACAAAACCAACTGAGAAAAATTGACTTCATGAACGGGAAATTGCCCAAAAGTTCCTGAACCGTTAATAAAAGTTTATGAATAGTTCATAAAACTGTTCATGATCTGTTCATGAAACCATAACATTTTTTCATGAACTGTTCATGAAGTTCATGGATTTTTAATAAACTGATGTAGTTTTTCACAGTGAATAGATTGTAGATCAAAATATAATAGACTAACCTGCAAAACAGTATCCTAGACTTGCAACAAAACTCCACGGTGATCGTTCCCTATCTAAAAAAAAGAATAACATAATATAGAATACTTTAGCACTGCTTTGGAATAATTAGCACTAGTACCACTCTAGCATTACCGTCTCAGTTACAACTACTATTTAAAAGGAAGTCAATTCTGTATCGCATGACACTGCCTTGCTATGTAAACACATGATAGCTAAATCAACAGAACAGTCAAACCTGGTATAACGGTCACCTCCATACAGCCACCACCTGTCTGTAGTGGTCACTCTTGCAATGTCTAAAATAGTAATTTCAATTGAATCAAACCTGTATATAAAGGCCATTTGTCTATAGTGGTCTATTTATCTACGTATAGTAGCTGGCTATTATATACAGGTTTCGCTGAACTGCTATTCAATTGGAAGTCAATTCTGTTTTGCATGACACTGCCTTGCTATGTAAAAATATGATAGCTTAATTATTAATAGTAGTAGCCTAGATTATAATAATCACCTTGATGTAGACTTGTTATATTTGCTGTAAGGTTTGGCAAAGATAATGCATTTTTGATCTAAAAGAATAATCATTAAAATTGTTCATCTACGAACGCAAAACATGCAGGACTGAAATATCAGGCATGTTTTCATAATTACAGTAATACAGTTTTATAATGAAACAATGAATAATTGGAACTCACTTCTTTAATGTGTGATACCTAAAAAGTAATTAAATATCAATTAAATCCTAGCCAACATAAATCTATGGAAGTCAGGATGTCAAGGAGGTCAGGAAGCCAAGGGAGGATAAGCTCAGATGGCAGAACAACTGAAGTTCAGATTTAATCATATCTGATTGACTGCAGGGTGCGACAAACGGTTCAGCCTTCTGGAATCCTAGGGGCAATTCAACTTTTTCTTCTGAATTTTCATGTTGAGGTTTGACCAGAAAATCATTAAAAACGTCAACTTTCCTATGAATTTTGTCTAGCCTTCCGGGATCTAGGATCCCGGGTCCCCAACATTTCTCTCAACAAAAAGAGCCATGCCTCTAGAAATAGAGAAGTGGTACGGGTGCCTTGGGGTAGGGCGTTACTGTCTCAATTGATACTACTATCTTAAATGGAAGACAATCCTGTTTGCTTCATACATCAAAGACTGCCAACATAGTCGCTTGTTTACCAATCGAATACCAATTAAAATTTGTTTCTTCTACAAAGACACCAGTAAAGGAGTATTTCCTTCCAATTTCAAGCTTCTCGTCCTGAGGACCTATGATTAACATATAATTATAATTTTTAAAAAAAATCAAATAATTGAAAATTAAACTACGCGAAATAAATCAGAGATGTTTGTGAACGCTTCATGAACTGTATATGGACCTCGCGAGCTAAATTTTTATGAACTTATTATGAACTCTTCATGGAAATTCATGATCTATTTATAAAAACCCCTGCGAAAAACAGTTCATGATTTTGTGAACGCTTCATGAATGGTACATGGACGTTAAAAGGCTTGATTTCTTGAAATTGTTTATAAACTCTTCATGGAAACCATGATCTGTTCATTAAAACCATTGCAAAAAATGTTCATGAGTTCATGAACAGTTCATGAAAACTGGGGCCATTCGAGGTTCATGAACTGTTTATGAACTCCTGAACTGTTTTTTGCAGGGGAATAGCCTGTTTTTCAAGAAATTTTCATTAACTGTTAACAAAGTTCATGAATTGTTCATGGCCTCATGGGTTTTTTTGGCAGGGGAATCCACGAATAAGCATGAAAAGTTCATAAAAATGGAGAAATTTAATATTCATGAACTGTTTTTTCCAAAGGCAATAAATTAATGATTGATCACCTGGTACAGAATTCATGATGTTCTCTCCTGTGTTAAACTTATAGTAACAAAACATAACATCTCATTTTCTTACGGTCTTTATTATTATTACTAGTTTTCTATACAGCACTATAATTGAACATTCAGCAAAGACATCTATTTTTAAATTATGTAGTTAAATAGTAAGTTGCGATTGTGCACAATTATAAAGGCTAATGCTTATTGAGCAAATTCGATTGACAAGCAATCTTGCTGAATTCATTAACTGGAATCATAACACCTATAGAAATCAGTTCATTGGTTAAAGTATTGAACTGGGAAAAACAGTTCAGGAGTTCATGAACAGTTGATGAACAGTTCATGAACGTTTAATGGCCTCAATTTTCATTAACTGTTCATGAACTGTTCATGAAGTCCTGAACTGTTTTTTCGCAGGGGAAGTTGCATGAACAGTTCATGAAGCATAGTGCAGGGATTGAGCTCAAAACCCTGCAGACCGAGGTCCAATGCTCTAACCACTGCATTTGAGAATAAGCAGGCTATAATAAATAAATTATCATAAATTATAATAAATTATCATTGGCTGACACACTGTTTCCATTCACCTTTGATAGAAGCAGTGACCAAATGTGAGTAAATACCATCACGTGAATATGAAATTGAATCAATTGCATTGCATATCAAAATCTTGACAAGAATTCTCTCTAGATAAAACAATACAGTCAAACCTGTTATAGCGGACACCTCTATACAGCGGCCACTTGTCTATAGTGGTCACTCTTGCAATGTCTAAAATAGTATTTTCCATTGAATAAAACCTGTACATAAAGGCAACCTGTCTATAGTTGTCAATTTATCTACCTCTCGTAGCTGGCTGTTATATACACGTTTTACCTGTACGGTGAAACTATAACCGCTATACCAGGTTTGAATGTATACAGTGAACCTTTCTGTTACCATGAAACCTGTATATATAACAGTCAACTTTGACAGGTAGATAAATTGACCACTATAAGCAGATGGTCTTTATATACAGGGTTTATTCAATAGAAAATACTATTTTAGTCATTGATAGAGCAGCCACATAGACAGGTAGGCCCTGTATGAAGATGACCATTATAAAAGGGATCATTGTAGGCTATTAAGAACATATGTCACCATTAATACCAGGCATGAGAGTCAAGTTCAGTCGAAAAAGAGGAAAAACCCTTGAAAAATACCAAAATAATAAAAAAAAACAATGCTTGAAGTGAATTTCCTTTGTTTCAGAGCTGATAGAAAACGAGGAAATTAGCTTTTCCGAGGAACTCTCTCATGCCTGTAATACTAATGTAGCCAGTTATAATTGGGTAGGATGGGGGTCAGACAAAAGGTTCAGCCTTCTGGAATCCTAGGGGCATTTCAACTTTTTCTTCTGAATTTTCTTGTTGAGGTTTGACCAGAAAATCATTATAAACATTAATTATCTTCTGAATTTTGTCTAGCCTTCCGGGATCTAGGATCCCAGGATCCCATTAAATATTGTTCAATGATCCGTGCATGGAGCAAGAGGATCAGATTAAACTTATAGAGTGTTTTCTCAAGCTGTAGTTGGTCAAGAGCAATTTTGGATAAAGGTATACAGATTAGTATTTGGAGCACTCTTGGATTTGTGAATTGGTTTCCTATTCAACTTTGCAAAAGATATATAAAGACGTTATGAATAATCTTCAAGGGCTATCAATCATTATAATTATTTATGATTATTCAAAATGGCCCAGTAGAAAATCTGTATGTCATGGACGCATGCTGTTTTCAAGATAAGATAAAGTTATTACATGTAGGCCTACCTCCAATTATACGTCGAGAGATCATTTCTTCTAGATTTTCCTCACATATAGGGCATGTCAAATCATTCCTATCAAGCAACCTATTATTATTAATTATTTAATATATATATATCAATAATCAATTGAAAAAAAAAGCGAGCAATCATTGGTGGATTTGCACCGTATGATCTGCAGTCATGTCAAGACATTACTCGCGACATTCCATGGCAACCACTAAAAGGTTTTCGTGCTGTATCGGGTATAGACAGTGCAGGTACATGTCTATACCAGCACGGGCTATAGACTAGGCTACCCACAAGGTTTCAAACTAACTGCTAGAATCTGTGTTTTGAAAAAGCGATAAACTGCGACAAAATGAATAATTTTTCATAACTCTGTGTTGAAAATTCAACTTGGAAGATTCATTCAAAAAATTAACAGCTTGGGAGTTGCAATATTCAGATGTAACTATTACTATATTCTTAATAATGCAAACATGTTAAGTCTGGAAAACAAATATGTTGAATTCTTCGCGTTCTATTCTGAAATGATATTTGTAGGAATTTCATTCAAATTGTGTTTATTGAAAAATCAATGACCCATTAAATTAGAAAAAAATCATTACTGTGGTGAAATTGATAAAAGATAATTGATGTCCCAGACAGAGGTTATTAAAATAATCATATCATTCTTGTGAATGGGTCACCGAAATTTAGACTCACAAGTTCTTTAACAACAAGCAAGAAATCCATATCGATATCGTAAACCAGACGGATGTTATTCTTACTCCTTATTATCTTATAGCTGCTTAATATATGATGGGTGCAATAAATACATGCTTCCGAAATTTGAATTTCTTGTTACATCCCAAACAGGATACAAAGCACTACTTCGAAACTTTGTTCAATAAATTGTAAAATATTTGTGAGCTAGCAGAATGTATAGCAAACAGCAGGAAAGGTAACGAAAAGTGGATTGACAGCGTAGGCCTAAAAGCCATTCATAAAAATTATGTATATATACATTAATGGTTTCATAAAATTCATAAACTCACCCCTGTGAAAACAGATCAAGAAGAGATGTGTGAAAAATTCTGTGAAAATTGGGCCATTTAGCGTTCATGAATTAGTTAATGAGTTGTTCATAGACATTTTAGAAACTGTTTATATAAGATGTCCATGGACAGTTCATGAAGGTTTAAAAGTTCATTAACAGTTTAAGAGGTTCATGAACAGTTGATAAACTCAAAAATAATATTACAGCTCTTATCACAGGAGAAAATAGTTCATTAATTCCATAAATGCTTTACAAAAAGTATATTTTTGAAGAAATGCCAATAAAAACACTCTGTTCTCGCAACTGCTGTTAATTTGAAGAACTGTTCATGAATTCCCTTTCACGAGGAACACGAGTAAGACATTGTAGTTACAAAAATGTCAAGTCAAATGCTTGACATTTATTGTATTCATTAAACTGTGTCCTTACTTCAGGTACTCCAGGATAAGAAGATCAGTAAGTCGTGAATATTCACAGCATTAATATATCCAGTCTCATCCCAGAAGCATTCACAGCGCCTGATCAATGTGTTATGAGCTGGACATTAAAAGTCAATTGTTGACATTTACCTGACAATGTGATGTTCAGATGAACCAAGATATGATAAACATGTTGCGGCAATATGTTTGTATAAATCACATGCTTCATTAGGACAGGTGTATGTAGCGAATTGCCTAAAAAAGTAAATTTGAATATTTTATGCAGAGCCAAACCAAGGTTAACCCCAACAAGATTTAAATTTATTTTAGATTTTGTCTATGTTTTCCATCCATATTTTTATCAATGTTCGATTTGTATTTAGAGATTTGTATATATTTGTATATGGACTGAGCGCCACATATTTAAAACGGCAGGTTTCTCCGGGTAACTTGAAATTAGCATAAAATGTTCATAAAAATGCCATAAATACTTTCCCGTTTCTTGTTTTGGTTAAATTTTATTGTGGCGCTCATCAGCGATGAATTTGTAAATCATTTCACGATCAGAGCCCTTTTAATTCATACATTTCGTGTTTTCGTCATGCTTCTGTGGATTCGAAAATCATGGGAGAACAAAAGAAAATCAAAGACCATGAAGCTCACATGCAAAATTTTCTCAAAAGAATGAGAAGGCTTTGACCGCGAATCATGGAACATAAATTGGATTTTTGAAAGGTTCACAATAAAATTTAATTTAAACAAGAAATAACGAATTGTTTACCATATTTTTATGAACACTTTTATGTAATTTTCAAGTTGCCCGGAGAAACCTGCCGTTTTAGTTCTGTGGCGCTCGGTTTAATTAGCACAGTGTGCATGTTAGAACAGTTTCATGGAAGGTTTATAAAAAACGGGATCTCCTTTTGACAATAGGGGCTACTAATAAAAATATACTTTAAATAATCTATCGATTCAGATGTAAAATGAGTCAAAGTTTGAAGCCTTACAACATAACTACTCAGTTACGCTAAACCCCTGCCAAAAACAATTCAGGAATTCATGCCTCAATTGCCTCAATTTTCATGAAATTGTTCATGAAATTTTCTGAACAGTTCATTAACAGTTCAAGAAAATTAGGGCCATTTAACTTTCATGAACTGTTCATGAACTCCTAAACTGCTTTTTGCAGGGAAAACTAATAAAAAATGAGTAAATATATCACAGAATTAAGCCCTTGTCAGAACAAACATATTAAAACGTTGATGATTCCATCTATCTCATCAGATCGGCTATCGAATTTGATCAAAAACTTATTAGACAATTATTAAAGCAGTTCATTTATAAGAAACCCTCATTGAATTCAACTAATTACTTACGTGAACTTCATGATCAATGATTTGGCAACAACTACCCCAGTTAGTTTGAATAAACCACCTGCTCGATATTTATTAATAGACCAAGTAAAGAATCGATCAATTGTATACCTAAAGAAAATGAAATGAAATGATTTCAGATCTAAATAAAATATTATAACTAAAATAGAAAGTTTAAGTGAACGCTTCCAATCAAAGGCTATTATCATGTGATTGACAAAAGGAAACATGGAAACAGAGAATGTCAAAAATAGAAAACGGAAAAGTCCAAAAGTTTTATTTAACACAGAAGAAGTTACACAACAGTACCCCTGCGAAAAATAGTTCAGGAGTTCATGAACAGTTCATGAACGTTAAATGGCCCTGATTTTCCTGAAATGTTCATGAACTGTTCATGAAAATTTGGGGCCATTTAACGTTCATGAACTGTTCATGAACTCCTGAACTGTTTTTGCAGGGGTACTGATCTGATTTATCCAAATACAACCAACATTATGAATATTGTTTTAATAATCTGACAATTTGAGCATTTACATTTGAATAAGATTATGACATATTTCACTTTGAAAATTTTGTATACAGGTATGTAACATTTTGGGGTCATTCATGCAGGCTGATTGAATCATGTTTCTACTGTAAAAATTCCAAGCAATATAACTGGCCAATCAAATAGCAGGATTATAATCGATTATCCAAAAAACAGTTCTGGACTTCATAGACACTTTATGAACGTTAACTGGTCTAAAACTATCAATGAACTGTTCATGAACTGTCTGTGAAGGAATGAACTCCTGGACTGTTTTTTTGCGGGGGTTGACATCTAATGCGTATTCCTTTATATTGCATGATCAAAAATTGATAAGTAAAAGAACAGTACCATAAAATAAAAATGGAGAATTATTGCCATAGGAATGTTGTAACAATGAAAATGGAAGAATGATGAATGAAAAATAGTTACTGTTTTAAAAAATAAATATCTTATTACTCAGGCAGGCATGGTAGTTGCTCAAACTTTGGATTGACTTGGACATGCAGCTGATCGCCAGACATTCCATATCTCCCAGTCAATAATAATTGATCATACAGAACCTTAAAATAAATTATTTCCATTTAATTCAATAATGTGCAATTAGAAAAACTGTTGAATAGAGAGTTCTGATGTCCAGTTCATGAACTTAGCAAACAGTTCAATAACGTTTGATGAAAAGTCCATAAACATTATTTTGTAATTTTTAATTACAAGAGAAGCATGGTCAGTGGGATGTCTATGAAAAATAAATTTAACTCCTGCAAAAACAGTTCAGGACTTCATGAACAGTTCATGAACGTAAAGTGACTCTAAATTTACATGAAGTGTTCATGAAAATTTGGGGTCATTTAATGTTCATGAACTGTTCACAAACTCCTCAACTGTTCATCGCAGGGGACGGCTTGGCACTTTGTTTTCATGGACAATGCAGAAAAATTCATAAAGATATGAAGATTTCATGAAAATTTAAATCAATATAAAATAGTTACTTGAATACCCTATTCAAATTATATATTTATGAATTTCAAAGTGTTGGAGAATGAAAGATGTCCCTATACACTTGGCAAATCAACTCATGTGGTACGGCAAAACTAACAGCGTGCTGTGTAAATGTACAAGTTCACAGTGTCACAACAAGATTGACTCACAGTGTGAAGGTTGATAAGATGACCGTGTAGCTCAAAGGTTAGAGCATTGGACCGGACATTCATTGATTGTGGGCTGCACTCCCACACTTCAACACGCTTTTCTGCTTCACAACAATTTACTACATGTTAACACAAAGTAAGTTGACTGCAGGTCAAACACTAATATTAAGTTAAATTTTAATAAGACATACCCTTGAAAGGATTTCACAAAACTCCTTTGGTGATGTGACAGCAATATTCCATAAGTTAGCTGAAAAAAAATAAAGAAAACACAAACATTATATCACATTTGTTACATTTAGGCTATAGCTGACATACTTGCAATATCGGTCACCTCTATCGAGTAGTTATGACCATGACTGGGGGTGATTAGCTCAGTTGGCAGAGCAACCGAACTTCAGATCGTATCATATCTGATCGACTGTGGTTCAAATCCCCCTCAGGTCAACTCAGCCTTGACTTTATCTGAAAAATCAAATGAGTACCATCTAAGGATGGCGGATGGAATGGTTCAGAAGGAATTGCATTGTGAGTAGCTGCGGCGCATCGTTGCGCATTGACAATCAAGGCCTATCTGCCATGAAATCTGTTGAAATTGATCTGCAGTGTCGCGGCTGAGATCTAAGGAGCGTTTAACATCATTGCTCTTAGCGAAAAGAGCCACTCCTCTAGAAATAGAGGAGTGGTACGGGTGCCTTCGGTAGGGCGACACCGTCCACATTACTTACTTTTATGACCGTGTAAAAAATAGTTCAGTAGCATTGAACACCCCTGCGAAAACAGTTCAGGAGTTCATGAACAGTTCATCAACAGTTCATGAACGTTAAATGGCCTCAAAGTTTCATGTTCAGGATTATTGAAACCATTTAACATTTATGAACTGTTCATGAACTGTTCACGAACTCCTGAACTGTTTTTCGCAGGGGCAGTTTATGAACGTTAAATGGCCCAATTTTCATTCAAGGGTTTATGCACAGGCTTTGAAATGAACTATGGCAAAACCTATGCATGAACGCTTAATTTGAAAACAAAACATACCTCTTTGTTCATGAACTCTTGAACTGTTGTTCACATGGGTCTACAATGGTAATTTGTTTAACAACGCATCACATGGTAACATAATATGGGACACGTCCATAATAGGCCTGTATGGAATGAGTTCTGTGGATTTGATGGGTGGTTGTTATAAGCATATTTTACTGCAACTGTTATGTAAGTTCTAGCACTGTTACTTTTACTGTGTGATTTTTGCTACTTTCTATTATTATATTTATATTTATAGAGAAGATAGATATATTTAATAGCAGGTAGAATAGTGGTCAATGCCAGCATTTTACAGAGTTGATTCAAAGAATACACATTTTTTACATAACTTCAAGTTTCAGACATATTGGTTAAAATTGTCTGAAGATCGCAATACACCCGAAACTTCCTTACAGTAAAAATGTGATTCTCTGAATCAATCACCATTTTTTAGTATAATTATATTTTTGTAGCCTATTTGATAATATTATTACTATATGGAGCAGTAATAGCAATATGCTTATCAATCAAACAGTTATAATTGCTGCAAGCCATCCGCTGTGAAAAACAGTTCAGGAGTCCATTAATAGTTCATGAACAGTTCATGAACCTTTACGGACAGTTAATGAAAAATTCAAGAGCAGGATTTGTTTTTCGCAGAGGCTGTGAGTAGCTTTTGAAACCTTGTTATTGCACATTACAGTTCATGAACCTTTACGGACAGTTAATGAACAATTCAAGAGCAGTTCATGAACTTATGAACTGTTTTTTGCAGGAGCTGCAAATAGCTTTCAAACCTTGTTATTGCACATTCCATTCATGTCCTCAACATTTTTGCTGTCACTGGAATGTAGATCAGTCGTAATAGCGGATATCGCATTGAGCAATAATGGATTCAAGATCAAGGATTGGGTGATTGTTATTATAGAGATATTTCCAATAATTATATTCCATTTTCAGTTAACTACGTCATAACTGATAGTCACCCTGTATGCATATGTGCCTCCGTAAACAAATGTGCTTGCTTATTAAGGGACATCAACACTTTTACGGACAAATACAAACATGTGTGCACTGACAAGGAATCGAGCCCCGATCTCCCTCACAAGGTGTGGACACTCTTGCACTGAGCTACAAGTGCACAGATGTATAAGTATGTAGGCCTATGCATGTAATGTATTTATGAGTGAAATGGTATTTTAGTGAAAAGATATTTTGAAACTTACCTAGCAGAGAGTCAGGTTTTGTACTTGAAAGTATTTAATAAAGGTTGGTGCTGCTGCCGGGCCGGGCAAGAAAAGGATTCATCATACCAAAAATACATAGATAACGTTTAATACTAATATATTAGCAAACCAACCTGATTAAAACACCTATGAGCTTATCAGGAATAGGGATAGACAAACAAATGACATGATAAGCCTATCATTTGAATATAGTAGGCTTTCCAACAGAAACAAAATGACTCTTAACGGCAGATAACATACCATCGTAATCCAACAATTCTGCCAAAGGCAATGTTATTGAAAATTGAAGAAGGGTATGTCGGTTATCCTGAAAATAAATTAAAATGTTTATAGGGCCTACAATAGTTATTAGCCTACATGTATTTTGTTATTAAATTATTTCTCACTAGCTTTTGAATTTGTTTGCTTTGTTAAAGTGTATATCCCGGATATTGGGAGATTGCTTCTTTAGATAGAGAAAAAATTTCTATCAGTACATGTTCTTCTTGTATTTTTACTTTGCGCAAGCATTTCCCCCTAAAAAATGCAATCAAAGTTACGTTTTTGTGTCTCACTCTTTTTCCTCAAACAGGAACCCACTTATTTCCACAAGAGAGTTTACACCGGAAAAAACACTAAACATTTTACTTATTTGTCTCTAAATGAAAAACTGCTAAACCAAATGACAATTTGCTTTCGGAATAAAATTTTCAACGTTCAGCTGAAGATTTAGAGCTATATTTGATCAATATTCAAATTCCAGGTAAAGAGATATAAGCCTATAGATGGTGCGTATTAAAAATAGTCACATACCTTCAATATCCAGCAGCGATAACCTGCTTAGACGAAGTCGCAAAGAGGTGTTAATCGTGTGAGCACTTGAGTGAGAAATATCCAAAACTAAATACTTTTGACTTTAGAGGGTTTCCTGTTCGAGTAAAAAGAGTGCTCAGACACAAAATTAACCCAAAATCGTCACTTTGACTGCATTTTTGAAGGAGAAATGATCGCGCAAAGTAAAAACACAAGAAGATCATGTACGAATAGAAAATTTTTCTCTATCTAAAGAAGCAATCTCCCAATATCCGGGATATACACTTTAAAATGGTAGCCTAGGCCTATTTATGAAATAAAATATGAAATAATTTAAATAAAAATGAATACTAGCCTAATAATGTTTTGTTTTTTTGTGTTTTGTTTTAACAATCCTAGATTCTGGAAGGTTAGAGAAAATTCAGAACTTCAGAAGAAAATTGATATTTGTATGATTTATTTGTCCAACATCAACAAAAAAACTCAAAATAAAATGTTGAAATGCCTCTAGGATTCCAGAAGGCTGAACCTTTTTATCGGAAATTGTTCATAAGAAAAAAGGAGTATATATCTAATTAAAAAAATATGCTTTAACCACATGTTGGCCTCGCAGCGGTATGCTTAGGATCTCATATCCAAATAGGCCTACAAATGCTTTCATTACTAGTTGTACACGGAATAACATAATTAACTTAATCAAATCTTTCTTCAAATGTCTATCCTGTAAAGTAAATTGTTGTAAAATTGTATTGTTATTAGGCCTATATGTATATCTATATATTTATAAATCAGTCTTGTGAAAAAAAGCTTTTAGCTTATTCAAGTTCTGAATAAATCATGATGATGATGATGATGATGATGACTAGTTGTAATGAAACAAATCATTAGATGAGTATTCAAATATTGCACTGGAGAAACTTTTGAGCCATGACGCTATTACAGAGCCTGCTTATCAGCCCCAAATATTGCTCATTCGGTAAATTATTCATACCTCAATTCACACCACCCCTGCAGAAAATAGTTAGAGAGTTCATGAACAGCTCATGAACGTTAAATGGCCTTGATTTTCATGAAAAGTTCATGAGCCCTCACAAACAGTTCATTTGCAAAACATCACAACTTTTCATCAAACATGTCATATTAGCTAGCAGTCCGTCACAATGCAAAAATTATATCCATAACTCAGTTGAAGATGCTATGTGGAAAATCATGTGTTAGTTCACAGACCGTATGATTTTAAAATCTCAGGGCAGGTACACATGCTAATTATTACCTCGCTTGCGTTGTTGTTATTTCTATCAACGTTGTTATCTTGACTACGTGTGACATGAGATTTGAGACGAGAGCCAGTCTTCTGAAGCCATATGCGTAATTGATCACAATCTGGCTTATCAGCATTTTTTACATTCATTCCGACATGTATTCCGTCATTGGCCATAGTCAAGTTGAATTTGGAACCCATAGTGAAACAGACAAAATACGTATATGATAGAATTATGATACCCCAATTATCAATATCACAGTGCCTGAGTTAAGAAATAGAATTCATTAAAAAGCTGGTAGGAACGGTACAAAACTGGCATCCTGGCTATTTTCTTCCAATCATAGTAGAGTAGCCTATATAGTATAAGTTATGAAAATTAATGATGTAAAGTTGTAAGAGGATTTTTTAAAAAAGCTAGGCTATATTGACCGGTCTGCAAAGCATGTTAGCTGTTATAGCTGGACCCCCGAGATGAAAATTTTTCTCGGAATTGCCGCCCCTGAAGCTGCAATTTTCACCGATAATTGGCTGTTAACATTGAATTTTTTGCCACTTTCTTCGTAATTTTTCCTGAAATGGTGGATTTTGGCGGCCCTGAAGTCAAAATTGCCGCCCCTGCCCCTAACTTTTATCGGTGCTGCTGTCCGCAAGATCTTGGCGAAAGTTGCCTTGCCATACTTTGCAAACCGGTATATTGGTGTTAAAAATAAAAAGTCAAGCATTTTACCTATATCCTATCTACAAAAAATGATTGCTACTGTGTGGCGTTCAGCTTGTAACCCATAGCTAATAGGCTAGATTTTCAATTTGCAGCCTGGCCCTGAGCCTGAGCATTGAATTTCAGTAAGTTTCCAGTAGATAGAATAAATGCTAAACTCTAAAGGCTTTGTTTCTTCCACTTTGCCATTTATTCCTCGTGAAAGTATTAAATCCAAGTATGAAATATATTTCTTTTTTATTTGATAATTCAAATATGTAAACATAGTTCAAAATAACAATTAATAATACAATAACAATAGGCATTATGTTAAAAACGTGGTTCAGATTTCCCGCCATCTTAAAAAATGTGATGACGAAGATGTAATGTGAGAAAGAGGTTTTCATATTTCAGAATAATACCAGAGAGGCTTCTAGCCTCTAGCCTGACAGGCTAGCTTGAAAACTTGTTGAAGGCTTTCGTAAACTTCCATTTAGAAACTATATATTCAAGTACTAAGCAATGAAATTTATCAAGGGGACATCATTAAAGCTTCAAACACACACTTTGCTCTTTAAATACTTTTAAATAACCATAAACGCCCTAGAGAAGTACAAATTGGGCTCAGCAGAATCCTCACCAAGAGTATAAACCCTGATGGATTTCGCCAAAGAAAGCTGGAGCGAGAGTTTCGTTTTACTCAAAAGACTGAAAAGGAAGAAAGATTTCCAAAGAATGGAAACTTTGAACATTTATTACTGAAATTAATATCGATATATCATTATATACTGTTTAAAATTTAAAATATTTGATTAATTATTTAATATATTATCATCATGGCCATGCAATTTGAATATGACGACAAAGGAACCACTTTTTATTACTTTTTATTGTCGTTTTGTGCAATGGTACTTATCCCGCTTACATACTATTTTTGGCCAGATAAGAACAAAGACGGTATGCTTGGCTTAGATTCCAAAACATGAAATTATTAATTAATGATCAATGCTCTGTCTTGAAATCAAGAAATCCAATTTGATGCCAATCCGCACGAAGCATATCGATCAAAATTTGAACTTTTTATGCCAACACAACACATTCATTCATACTCATATATTATAACTGCCTAGGCTAACTCTAACTTTGGTTTTACAAATTATATGAAAATATATACCTATTGCTTACTGGTCCATTAGAGGCAACGTCATTGCCGCTAATAAGATAAAAGTTCTGTTTCTACTGCGACTATTTCGGTTGAGAGCTCTGGGCAATCGACGGCATCTTTTAATCATCTTTTAAGTTATTCAAAAATAATTGTTGTTTAGCCACTCTTGGTACATACATTTCAGCCCAGCGAAATTTTCTGCAAAATAGTCGAATAGTGGCTAATTATAGGCAAGAGCCTCTTCTTCAAGTTCAAGGATGTTAACAATAAGAACAAAGATTTTGATTGAGCAAAACACAATATGATTGATCGAGAAACTGCTAACTTTCAACACTCTATTGTGAAAAAGTAATGAAAGAAAAGCGAAAATGTAGTGAGAAAGTAACGAGTAATTTCTCATCCTAAATGTAACTAGTTACAAGTAGAAGTTACTAAAAAGTAGGCCTAACAATTACAGGTAATGTCATTACTTTTGTAATCGTTACTAACATCTTTGGTTACTGGTTTGGCAGTCATTTCAATCCTCATTTGTTTGACCCTAACAGATTTTTCTCTTTCCCAAGATCAAATCAGAATTCACTTACCCTGCTGGTAAAGTTACAAATCTCTAGAACCACTGCTCTAGGTAGGCCTAACTATTGCACAAGGTATGGCCTATGCCTATGCTCTAGGTAGGCTTAACCATTGCACCAAGGTAGTCAATGCGTAACCACTGCACTAGCTGGGCTTAACCAATCCTCTAGGTAGGCTTAACCATTGCATGTAGAGTTGATCATTTCATGCTTTGTTTGTAGAATCGAAAAAGAAAATTTCAAAACCATGTTATTGTCCACCATGTATGGTAAAAGAAAAACATTTACAAAAGAAAGAGCCAGCTAGAACAACAACCAAGTATCTTACGTGAGTATATCTTGGAAGATAGCAAGTTATATAAACAGAAAATAATCAATATAAGTTTTCAAAGTGGACCTGACGTTTTTGTGGATTACCAAGTTCTACCAATATTGCGGAACAAGTTGCCTTTATAATCAAATTTGGCTGTCTCAATTTTTGTTAATTGACCATGTAAACTGGATAAACAAGTCTTATGAAATTTGAGATTGTGGAAATCTGGCAGAGAAGCACAAAATCATAAGGTTTTCATTAATTGCTTTTGTTTTCATTTTCAAAACTAATCTATGTTATCATCCTTGGTGTTATAAAACTTGAATACAACAAATTTCATCTATTTTAGTATCTGAGCCCTAATGTTCAATGATAAACTCAATATTCAATTTTTTTCTTAATTTTGAATTCAAAAATCAAATCGTGTGCAAGGCTCCCAGAAGGCCTTTGTAACTCAAAAATGGAACATGCTAGAATTACGTTACTTTAAGTTTCACAACATAAAGTGATCATCAGGCGATTAATTTCAACTAGCATGTTTCATTTTTGATTCTCATTCTATAAGTGCTCTGATTATTTTCATTGAGCACTATACTAAGAACTGGTGTGGAAAAATCCCACTATTATTACTATTATATTCAGTGTTGTAAATACTCGTTACTAAAGTAACGCGTTACTCGTTACTCGTTACTTTTGGAGTAATTTTAGGAGTAATTAGTTACTTTTTTGAGAAAAGTAATAAGTAATCTAATTGATTACTTTTTGAAGTAACGAGTATTATTTGAGAGAAAGTAATTGACGTTACTTTTCAAATTACTTTTATGATTAAAAAATATTTGCTTTGTTGTCTTGTGATAATTTTCAAAGGCGCTGCTGTCACTAAGTTCCGCTTTTTATTGTTCTGTCTGCGATGTAATCTCACATTATTTGCAGCTTTCACGAGAGCTATTCAAACCAGGTGAATTGTGTGATATATTACCAATAAACCCTATCCCATAACCTATTCTTCTCTGTTCTGACATTGTTCTGTTGATGAATAGATTCCATAGTTTTTCACTTTTTATTTGAGTGAGTTTCGAATATTGAAAAGATGATGTAAAATTTATGGCTATATGAATAGATTGATAAGACAAAAATAAACCATTTTGATAAATCAAATGAAACCATTTATTTGTCAACTTTATTAAAAAGTTTTCAACGTCAATTTATGTTCTGCTGAAGTCACCAGTATTAAATTAATATTATCAAATCGATCGTTCCCCTTCGTAAAAAAACAAGATGGCCGCCATGATTGTCAAAACGAGACATGTCTTTATCGAAAGGGAGGCAATATCTTTTGTTTCACAAGTTAAAGTAATCATGAAGTAATTAGTAATTAATTACTTTTTTTGGTAAAGTAATTAGTAATTGTAATCAATTACTTTTTAGGCTGAAGTAATTAGTAATGTAATTAGTTACTTTTGAGGAAAAGTAATTTGTAATGTAATTTATTACTTATCAAAAGTAATTCTCACATCACTGATTATATTATTGTTACTGCTTTTGTAACAACATTTATGTTGTGCTCAATCTTTGATGATGATGATGATTTGATGTCATATCAATCTAGATAATATTTGATGTGCTCAATTTTTATATTTATTATCTGTACATAGACGAGGACTCTTGATTGCTGGTTGGGCAATATTGATTGCTGGTGGTATTAAAGTCTCACAATTTGAGAAAGAATTTATTGAATATGATCCATATGAAATCCTCAAAGTGGATAGGGTAGGTACCTATGATATTGTTGAAGAATATTTCCTGTGTCATCCCTGCGAAAAACAGTTCAGGAATTCATGAACTGTTCATGAACTCCTGAACTGCTTTCGCAGGGGATGTTTTACTTTCGTTGGAAAGTTTTCAGCAAAGTTTTCATGCTATGTATATGTCCCTACTTATAGTATATGTATATGTCTATGTAGGCCTAGAGTGTTGAATTATTTCATGAAATTTATAGAACCTTTCTGCTGTTCATATTATAATGAAACCTGTATATAAAATTCACCTGCGTATATAGTGGTCAACTCATCTACTTCTCATAGCTGGCTGCTTTATGCAGGTTTACTTATTATAATGAAATATATTTGTGTTCATATTTTAGGGTGCTACGTCTGCTGAAATCAGAAAACAATACAGAGAATTAAGTAAAATATACCATCCGGATAAAGAAACTGGAGATTCATTAATGTTTATGAAAATAGCCAAAGCTTACGAAGCGTAAGTAATCTGAGCTGGATGGATATTTGTTTTAACAGTTGGGAATTCAGGGTTTGATAAAACAGGGGATTTTTTAAGTGAGAGTCCTGGAAGGCTGGCCACAAATTCAGAGGGAAGGGGAAGAAATATAAATTGTATAAAAGATTTTAATCAGAAGGAAAGTCATTTGTTTTATTTCTTGGAAAGAGAAGATCGTTAAAACTGTTCTGTTTTTATCATATTTTTTATGACAATAACCGTAAAGTGAAATAAGTGAAAACGTTCACATGATGAATTTATATCGTCAGTGCAGTTTTTCATTAAACTGCCAAATGTGATGCCTTCCTATTTGACAGCTACAACATCAGAATGATCTAATAAAGAATCCCCCTTGCAAAAAAGAATTAGAGAGTTCATGAACAGTTGATGAACAATTGATGAACATTTGGGGCCATTTAACGTTCATGAACTCCTGAACTGGTTTTACAGGGGCCTCTGCAGAGATAAGACAGGTGTCTATCTGCTTCATGGATTAATTTAGTTGTGTAGTATGAATCTTGAAATGATTATTTCAAATCATTATATTTTTACGACATTGGAATGTCTGTGATGTCAGTCCCTTGGCATGAATAGTTTAGTTTTTAATTTTGATTATTTTCAACCTTAGTTTGACAGATGAAGAATCAAGAAAGAATTGGGAAGAATATGGTAATCCAGATGGACCTAAAGGTATGTTTTTTACTGAGGCAATTCCTGGAGTACAAACTACTTGAAATTAAGCTATTATGTACAGTTTTATGATATGTAAGCTACGACCAGGTCGTGATTGGAAAGATTCAAAGAAATATATTAAATATTATTAAAGGCTAATAACACTTCTTTTTTTTTGGAAATCAACTCATTAAAATGCAACAAAATCTATTCAAATTGATCAGCAGTTGATATACTTTTGAGATCAGTTACGTATATATATTCACCATTGGTCAAAACACATTGGAATGTTCATTGTTATCCCCCCCCTGTTTCATAGACTTTTGTTAAGGGATTATCACACGCTTTCTGTGTTTGTATTTGTACTTACTGCGCAAAGAATGTTGGAAGACGAAAGTGAAGTAATGAAAGAAATCCTCTCCGACCGGAGTCTTCCGACTTTTATGAGTGTAGTAAATATAGATACAAACATTGGCAAGTGTGTGGTAACCCTTTTCTAAAATAAAACAAGTTTGTTTATATTGCGAAAGGTCGTTCGCATTTGGCATTAATGATTTAAAAAATTTAATTTCACCTAATTGTTTCTATTTACTAAAATGTGCTCAGATTAAATTGAAACCTTGCATGCATATTTTAGTATTTGTCTTCCTTGTATTTTAGCTACTACATTTGGAATTGCACTGCCGTCTTGGATTGTTGATAAAAAGAATTCGATGTGGGTAAGTTGGATACAAGGAATCCGTATGCCTCTTTTTTGTACCTGTGAGGTGTACCGATCCTGCTAGGCTCTAACAAAAAACAATCTTTTTTAGATGTCTTTAAAACAGAGTTTGAATCAAATAAGTCCTTTAATAATTGGATAATATTCTAAAACTTCCGTCGTTTGAACAAAGTAGTCCATCAATAGGTATTCCAAAGAACTGGCACATGTGTAGAACGACCTAGAACCAGGCCTTTGTACCTTGTTTATACAGTCAAACCTGTTATAACGGTCACCTCTATACAGCGGCCACCTGTCTATAGTGGTCACTCTTGCAATGTCTAAAATTGTATTTTCTATTGAATCAAACATGTATATAAAGGCCGCCTGTCTATAATGGTCAAATTATCTACCTCTCGTAGGCGGCTGTTATATACAGGTTTCACTGTACTTACAAATACATTTGTTTGGCATTCATCAACCACTTTTCACAGTGATTATTTCCAGTTGTTTCATCTTGTATTTAATTTTTAACAGGTATTGGCAGCTTATGGATTAGCATTTATGGTGATTCTTCCGATTGTTGTGGTATGTGATATTTTTGTTTTATCAAACAATATAATGAAATGTAATATTGAAATACATTTAATGCAGATTCAAACTCTCGATTACCTTACACTGGAGAAGATGTTCGGGGACTTATTGAACATAAATAATTTAGGTTTTATATAATGTCATTTTATAAATGCAAAATAGAACTTAGTAGTACAGGTGGTATAGCATTCTATTGACACACGATGTACAAAAAGCTAAATATCATTTGCTGCAGCGGCTTGTGATTTGTTACCGCTTATTTTGTGACTCACTGCTTGTGTTAATGGAACACATTACAGTTCTCTTACCAGCCATTCAATTCCAGCATTACCAGCCAAAGGGAGGATTAGCTCAGATCGCAGAGCAATTGAACTTCAGACCTGATCATATCCAATTGACTGTGGTTCAAATCTGCCAATGGTCAATTCAGCCTTTACTTTATCTAAAACATCAAGCTAGTACCTTCAAAGGATGGCAGATGAAATGGTCCAGATGAATTGCATTGTGAGTAGCTGTGGTGCATCGATGCACATTGACAATCGAAGCATATCTGCCATGAAATCTGTTGAAATTGATCTGCAATGTCGCGGCTGAGATCAATAAAGAGCATTTTCATGTCATTGCTCTCAGCGAAATGAGACACTCCTATAGAAATAGAGGAGTGGTATGAATGGCTTCGGTAGAGTTCATGGTTGAAAAATTGCCCATATTTTTGAAGAACACTTTGTCAATAGTTTATGAAAGGTTCATAAAAGTGGGGAATTTCACATCCCTGAAAATGGACAAACTGCTTTTTATGTACTGTAGTAAGGCGATATGTATCATAAACAAGCTCTATTATTAATACCCATTTAAGGTTTATGGAGCTTGATTTTAGTTTTTGAATAAACAAGCCTACAACAATTATAATTAAAGCTCACTCATCGAATCTGAATAAATAGAGGAAATTTCTATCCAAATTTGATCGGCTTGAATCAGACTATGTTATAATATATGTTATAATTCATGTTTGGTTGAGATGTTTTCATAACTCCTGAACCTGTTCAACCTGTTTATCTTCATTTCAGGGTTCATGGTGGTATAAATCAATCCAATTTAGTGCTGATGAAGTTCTACTTGACACACATCATCTCTATGCCTATTTCTTTCACAAGACACCAAATATGAATGTAAAACGTATGTATTTATTATAGAAACATTCTACTTTATCAGCGCCAGATTAACATTTCAGGGCCCCTAAGCACTATGTCTCCAAATGGCCCTAAGATTAGTGTGGCAAGCATCGTTGTGATTGGTGTGGCAAGTTATCATCTCAGTTTGAATTTTCATAGTCGCCATTTTACTTTAGTCCGAAGAAAAACGATTCACGCAAATATAAAATGTTGTTATTGCAATGGTGGAATGATGGTTTTGAAGTATTTAACAGGATTTTAAAAGATTACAAAGGACATTTAAGTATTCTTTGTTTTATCAAACCCATTTTGTTTTGCTGTTTAATGTTTGTATTTACTTTACACTATTCAAAACAATATCGAATGATGGAAACATTTGTTGAATGTTTACTTTTGAAAACTATTTTTGGAATTGTTGCTATTTTATAAATACGGACTGTTCATGAACCCACAAATATATTTATCATGAACTGCTCATGAACAAGTTTTTGAAATGGTTCATGAACTGTTCATGAACTCATGGATTTATTTCACAGGAGTGATTTCTGATTTCCTGTTTCTCAATCTAGTATTTGTTTAGATATATTTTTCTGGTTATTATCTACTTTGTTATTGTTTTGTCCGGTCAGGTGCGCTAATGATTTTGGGTGCATCGTTAGAATTTGAAAAAGGACATAATAAAGAAATACAAGAAAGAGAAAGTGATAATGAATACCTGCCAAAGGTATGACATGTTGTTATAATTTTTGATAAGAAAAGTTAACGAAATGATTTTTAAATTTTTATTCTTATTAATTAATTAAATTTTGAAATTTATTATGGTACTATTTATATGGGCTAGTTTAGTACAATATACAAAGGATAATAATGTAATAATACAAAGTTGAAATTACAAATTGCCCATATTTTTGAAGATTTTTATTATTTTATTATTATCTTTTGTATATTAAAATATTAAAATAGACCATATATATAGTCCTATAATACATTTTAAACTTTAACTTGAAAATGATTGCATGATGCAATCGAAACGTTGTTAATTAATATGAACAGGCCTAATAATTTAAAAAAGTTTTGTTGACTTTTCTTATCAATTCAACACAAAAGAAGCTTTTTATAAGTTATAATTTTTATAATTACAAATTATTTTATTTTATTTATACTGCAATACTATTTCAGCAACCTGTTATCTTTTCGTCTCAATATTATTCAACTCATTTTGTATGCATAGGCCTACTATGTTTGATGGAGCTGTGAATAGAAAACGCTTTTACTGGCATTAACAAAACAAGAATTACGCATTGAAGGGTTGCCTGGAGGAAAATTAAATATATTTCTACCAATATTTGTAAAACGTTGTCTTACTGATTGAATATAGGGCTCAATGCAAAATATAGAAGCCTCGCCTTGGCGTGAAACTTCAAGTAGCAAACATGACTGTCTAATTCTCTGACTTTTATTATTTCTGCCAATATTTACTCTCATCTAGACTTTGGTTTATTAATGGTTTAAAATCAAAATATTCGTTCTCTATCTCAAACTTCTCAATAGATCAGCACCTATTCCCACAACAACACAATTGGAACTACGTAGTAACAAAATTAAACTTGTCATACATCTCTTGAGTCCTCAATGTAGTACAGCGTTACTTGCTTAATATCCTCTACTCTGGTGCGGATGAACAGTAGGAAATTATAAGGCATGATGGGATATTATTGGAATATGAGGGTTGGTATGAAAAATGGAAAATAGAAATCAGTTTTATGTAGTAATATTAAGCAAAATGGGACATTGAAAATGGGTATATTAACCGAATTTTGTAATTTTGAAGTTGATTGTTGCTGAAAGAGGGGCACATGGCCAAAACATTTAGGCCAGCGAAAATGATAGTTTTATTGTAGATTTGATACTTCAAACCTCGAAATAGCTTGTTTCTATCCAAATTATAATTTTACAGTGTCACCTCGTTAATATCACTACTTTAAATATCACAAACCCTCTAATTTTTGAAACCAGTTTCTATCAAACTCATCTAGTTCACTCTGGTTAATATTACAACCTGCTTATTATCACGATTGTGGATGTCACATGACAGTGATATTGACACAGTGTAATAAATAAATTTACCCCTGCAAAGTACAGTTCAGAAGTTGATGAACAATTTATGAACTTTAAATAGCCATAAAAATTTCTATAAACTATTCATGAACACTTTATCAAATTTAGGGCCATTTAACGTTCATAAACTGTTCCTGGACTGTTTTTGGCAGGGGTAGTACTGTTCTTTGAATATGGAGATACCTTTATTGTCCTATGGTTTGATCATCGTAAATGCTCAAACCTTGACTAGATAATGGTATTGTATCTAAGACAATGGCAGTTATACTTGCAATGCTACCATCTAACTGTTTGTTTTGTTTTGTTTCATCTATTGCAGTTAATGAGAGAATTACCCCATTTAAACGAGAAAAATAAAGAACATTGTCTTTCATATCCATATAGTATCAAAACAAGAGTGCTTATTCATTGTCATTTGATGCGAATTGCATTACCAAACGATGACTTATATAAAGGTATTACAATGTAGAATGTAATTATGTAACCGCTTTGAATAATAGATGGTGTTGGTGCCCACAGACTGTACATGATTTAAGTTTGTTATCCCCATCTCACTGCCCCTGTGAATGCAACTCATGAATAAAGTTTGTAAAACATTAATAATTGGGCAATTAAAAGATACACATGCATGAACTAGTTCATGAACTGTTCATGAGTTGTTTATAAGATATTCATCAACTCTTCATACTTTGTGCGTGGGATGTTTCCACTGCTATTTTCGTATTATTTTTTATCTCAATCTATCTCTTACAGACTTACAATATATATTATCAAAATGTTCATATCTTCTAAAAGATATGATCAACATTGTCAATCAGTTAACTGCACTTGGCAAAGCTGAACAAGGTAAAATTTGCGTTATTTGTTTTATTTATTTATTTATTTATTAATTTATTTATTTATTTATTGATTGATTGATTGATTGATTGATTGATTGATTTATGTATTTATCAAATACAACAAAGACCCAGGATCTTTATGGATTAATAATACACAAAGCGTAACAAAACACAAGCCCATAGAGACACGTTGGCATATGTGTATCTTCGCATATTTCTTTGACTCATCAAAATATCCGCCAGAACTGTACCACCGAGAGAACTTCCAGGCTCTGAGAAATTTTCATCAAGTAGTATATCGCCATATATAAAACTTTGTTTAATACCCCTGCGACAAACAGCGCAGGAGTTCATGAACAATTAATGAAAAAGTTCATTAAAATTGGGCCATTTAACGTTCATGAACTATTCATGAACTTCTGAACTATTTTTCGCAAGGGTTTTTTTTTCTTTTTACATGCATTTATTTACTTATATTTTTTATATTCTTCTTTGATTGATCTTTTAACACTTGATATTCATAAGATATTTATGCGTTGAGCAGATCAATATATCTTCCTGTTTCATTTAATTTAAAGTTGCGAATTCACCTAAATTGGATACATTAGAAAATGTAATGAAGGTCTCTGGAATGATTGTCCAAGGTATTTGGGAAGGAAAATCACAGTTTCTAATGCTACCACATATCACACCAGAGCATATGCGACATTTTGTCTCTAAAAAGGTAATTTTGAAGAATATATTCTGCAAGATACTGTGTCGTATTGACCCATAGTTACGGTAGGTGGGATTAGTGATTAACCGGTTAAATTTTCCAAATAGGATAACGTACAACCCCTGAAAAAATTAATTAGCTTCATGAACAGTTTTTGAATGTTAAATGGCCCAATTTTCATGAACAGCTAATAAACAGTTTGTGAACGTTAAATGGTCCTGTTTCATGAACTTTTTTCATAAACTATTCATGAACTTTTCATGAAAATTGGGCCATTTAACGTTCATTGATTATTGGTATTAAGTGATAGAGAAGTAGCGTAATAAGCCGATATCGATAATTTTCCAATAATTATTAAAATGGCAGGCTATCGGCAAAAACCGATACTGATACAATTTAGCAGCTCATCCTCAGTCCATGTGAGCGTTGAAATGTCTTGTTCTTGAGGAATGTTTCATGGAAGTATAGCAACTTAACTTTCATGAACACACTCTCATAATTTGTTACAGCTTTTGTGTCTTTGTTTTTCAACTTTTCACATAACAAAATAGGAATCATATTAATCAATTTTTAATTGAATAAAATTTATTTTTAATCAACAGCGCTCTATTAAGACTTTAAGACAATTTGTTGAAATGAAAAATGACGAAAGACGGTAAGTACTGAATAATTAATTCAGTCTATGTACCAAATCTTATTATTTATCTTATGTAACTATTATTTGTGGATACTTCTATGAATAAGACTCACCCGGCAAGCACAAGTAGTTGTTTATTGGGAAATATAAACAAACTTACACACAAATGAATAAGATGATTATTGCACCAACGAAGAATCGAACCGTGACCTCCCGCGCAAAATGTGGGCACATTGCAACTGATCTACCAATGCACAGTGTACTTTAATGCAACAAAATAAACCAAGATATCTGTTTTATGAAGATGTTCTGAGCACAATGATGATGAAAAAGGGCTGCAAAGGCTGTCACAATGTGTAGGATTGTAGGAATCTGGTTTGCGGAAAGCCAGCACAAATCCAGATTTTCAATTATCAAGATTTATTTCCTGATTCAAAATTATGATTTTTAGATTTAGAATTTTGATAATGTCCAAAATAAGTTTAATTCTCTGTAATCATCCCTGTCAAGTTTAAGTAAACCACTTCAATTAATTGGGTGTTACTTCATTACTTTTTCACATTGTCAGGGTCTAATGAAGGCTGTGAGCCTGGCAACAGAGGTTTGCAGAAAGCTAGAAATATTTAGAAGGAAAAAAAGCTGTTGTATTCAAAATCTGAATAATTAATTAACATTTTCTGGGAGATTTGTCGATAAAGTTTAGGATTTCAGGAAGAAATAAGATTTTGTCTGAACTTGCCGTGTGCAGATATGAAAAAATTAAGGCATACTTAAGCAAGATCTGATAAAAGGTTCAGCCTTCTGAAATCTTAGAGACAATTCAACATTTTATTCTGAATATTTTTGTTGAATTTTGACCAATAAATCATAAAAATGTCATTTTTCTTCTGAATATTTTTGTTGAGGTTTGACCAATAAATCATAAAAATATCATTTTTCTTCTGAATTTGCTCTAGCCTTCTGGAATCTAGGATTACAGGATAACTACTTTGTCGGACCCTGCACTTAGGTATCAGAGGATATTGAGTATTTCTTATTCCTTTTATGAAATAATCTGTCTGTTTCGTGCAGGATGATGCTAAGAAATCTATCTGATGATCAGTATCAAGATATTTTAAATGTCTGTTGGTCTCTCCCTCAGATGGAAACATCTGTAAGAGCAACAGGTATGTAACACATGATTGTAGACCTTTTTATTTTACAGTGAAACCTGTATATAATGGCCAGCTACGAGAGGTAGCTGAATTGACCATTATAGACAGGTGGCCTTTATATACAGGTTTGATTCAATAGAAAATACTATTTTAGACATTGCAAGAGTGACCACTATAGACAGATGGCCGCTTTATAGAGGTGACCGTTATAACAGGTTTGACTGTATAAGATTTTAAGACAACCCAGTATGTACACAAGACATTTTACAATTTTATTACAGTGAAACCTGTGTAATAGGTAAATTGACCACTATAGACAGGTGGCCTTTATATAATAAATGGATTTATTCAATAAAAAATATTATTTCAGACCTACCAACAGTGACCACTATAGACAAATGGTCGCTGTATAGAAGTCACCATTATAACAGATTTGACTGTTTTGCCTTGGCATGCTGCCCTTACGCAATTTCTGTGATACCATTGATGAACTTTCATATCAACATAAGCATTAGGTCAGACCCAATTTTATGTGTGTAAATATACACTTAAGGTACTGGGAGACACATTCAAAGCACAAAGTTAGTTGTCTGGCTACTCACTGCACGTTGCTTATTATAATAAGGATAGTACCGGTAAACCGGTATCACCCTATTGAAGGCGCCCGTACCACTCTTTTATTTCTAGAGGAGTGGCTCTTATTCGTTAAGAGCAATGATTGTAAATTCTCTTTACGATCTTAACTGGGACACTGCAGACCAATTTCAACAGATCTCATGAAAACTAGGCCTTAATTGTCAATGCACAACGATGTGCGCAGCTACTCACAATGCAATTCTATCTGAACCATTCCACCCACCATCAGAATATGGAACTTATTTGATGTTTTAGATAATTTCAAAGTCAATGCTGTCAGTTGACCTTAAGGGGATTTGAACCACTGTCTTTTTCTAAAACTTGACTTTATCGAAAACATCAAATGACTACCATTTAAGGATGACTGATGAAATTGTCCAGAGGGAATTGTATGGTGAGTAGCTGCAAGTATATGCTCATTGACGACCGGGGTCTATCTCCTCAGAAATCTGTTGAAATTGATCTGCAGTGCCGCGGCTGAGATCAATGAAGACCCTTTAAGTTGCACATATTAAAGCATTGATATTTAATATTGAATCTACACTATTTTCGATCAGTCATTTTTTCCAAACTCGGAACGATAGTCTGAATGACAAGAAGCCTTACAATAGGGAAAGGACAATTGAGAACTTTGAAAAATCGTATCTCCTTTTGCGCAGAATCAAAAGTTTTTATCGTCCAAGTCAGCTATGTCTACACCTTTGGGACACCTTTTCTGCTTGAAACGAGCTAATTTAACAGGGAAACACATGATATACATGGATATTTGGTAGAGTGAAACCTGTATATAACGACCAGCTACGAGAGGTAGATAAATTGACCACTATAGACAGGTGGCCTTTATATACAGGTTTGATTCAATTGAAAATACTATTTTTAGACATTGCAAAAATGACCACTATAGACAGGTGGCCGCTGTATAGAGGTGACCGTTATAACAGGTTTGGCTGTAATTGAAATAGCATTTAGCGTCTGTAGAAAAAGCCTCAGGTACCTGACAAACACCTGTCACAAATGGAGGTGATGTGTGCGTAAAACTAGCTGATCCTATCTTCTGTGTTAATAGGACACTATGCATCATACCCCATAAATATACACAATGATTAATCCTATTTATAATTATTTTAGTTCTGGATGAGACTGATTCTCACATCATCACTGCTGGTTCAATTGTGACTGTTAAAGTGACGTTAAAAAGACGTTCTCTTGGAGTAAGTTGATTTGATTACATGATTTCATTTGTTGTTGATTTATTCACATCAATCATTACGTTAGATACAACAATAATAATAACTTCAAATACATACAAGTCATGATTGTTGGGTTTTACAATGCCATCCATGCAATGAAAAGACCAAGATGGTCCAAGGCAGTTCTTTAATTCGAATAGCACTACATTTGATAAGTTCATTAAGAAAAACAGCTTGTACAAATACTTACGGTATCTTAATTTTTTTTATCATAGGACTTTTTGAAGATGGATTCATCAGAGCCAATTACAACTCACGTTGAAGAAGATGACGAAGAAACACCAACTCAAAAGGTTATTTTGATGTTTTGTTAAACGTTTGTGACAATGTTTGTCTAAACATTTGGACTTGCTTAATATTTCCCTTTACGTTCAACTGATAAGTGTAACATTTGCAATAGCATTTGTGTAGTGGCTCGCATGAGACGTTTTGTATCTGTTCCGTGAATTGTCATGCTGTAGACTCTTCGTTCCCTTATATCTCTGTCCTTCCTCCTGTAAACATACCTGTCTAAATATATCTACTCATACCTATATTATTTTAAGTCTGTCTACTTTATTCAATGTCTGTAGATATATATGGTTTTGACCTGTACAAATGTACAGTTGTCTACTACAATTGAACTTGCTTAATAATTCCCTTTATGTGCAACTGATAAGTGGTGCATTGGATGAGATTGGGGTATTAAAATGTTCGTATAGAAAACGAAATATGGGACAAGCAAACTTAATGGGGATTTTTAGGCATGTGGGATAATATATGAGGGGAACATTGAGCCTGTTATATTGTATTTCAATGACGCCAATGATGACATCTCGCTGCTGGGTTTGATAAAAACATTTTTTTTTGTTCGTTTGCAATGATTTATTTTCCTATTTAACAATCAAACTTATATTTGCCTTTAGCTGCAACTAATAAGTCAGGAATTAAATAATATAGGATATTAAGAGTTTATATGGGAATGGAATATAAAAACCAGGTAACCATAGTGATATGAATCTTTTTGATTGTATTGTATCTCAATGTTACAACTCATCAGGGGTTTGATAAAATGGGAGATTCTTTGATTCAGAGAGTCCTAGAAGGAGGAAAGAAAGCTTGCATGAACATTTTTAAAAATGTTAGAGGATTCTTAGTGCATTATCAATATTTTTACCTAATTGTTTTGTTTGCTTGATTAGGAGCCTGTTATACCACCCAAAGCATGGCAAAATAAAAATAAACGCAAAGTGAAAAAGGTTAAACCAAATAAACAACAGCAAGCCAAGAAGAAACCAAAGCCGCTGAAAAAGAAACCGGAGGTAAATATATGAATTAAATGCGAAAGCCTGTGTGTGTGATTTATGTGATCCAGTTGTCCTCTGTTTTCTTAGTGGGTTTTCAAGGAAGAAATATTTTTACCTTCTGGTTATATCCTAGAGAGACTGTGGTTCGTATAGAAAATGTGCACCAATTGCTTTGTAAAGTAACTTTTATTCAATTCAGACCTAACTTGGATCTGATCTCAAATCTCTATATTAAACATTCTACACCTCTATATGCTGTTGTGAGCACTTAGAGATGACTTAAGCACAAGGGCTGATGTGAGAACCTCTATAATTAAAGTGAGATTAATTATTTCTGTTCAAAATACCACAGATTTATTCAAGGGTTACCACATACTTGCCATGTTTGTATTCATATTTACTAAACGAGAAAATGTTTTATGATTTATTCAAGGTTCATATGCTGATCTGTTGTTGTATTTCTAAACCAATCAGATTGATGATACGTTGCTTTGATTTGATATGTTTTATTAGGATAATGAAAATGAAAAAGAAGACGATGAGAATAATGGTGATAATGATGGTACAGTGGAAGAAATTGATCCTGAAACGGGAGAAGTTAAAGAAGACGAGTCAGATAATGACAGCAAAGAAAGGTATCTTCAAAATTTTCTTAAGAACAATTGAAGCTTGCATTGAAACTAAAAAATCACAAATGCTGTCATGACTCAGCTATGACGAAAGGTAACCCGGGTAAACAAGAACATTACTTCGAATCAGGGTTCAATGATTCAAGTTTTTCTTATATTTGACACAACATTTGTAATAATTTACGACCATATTACACTATATTCCTTATAGTTTACAACCACATTAATTAGATAATCGGACAATGTTTTCTTAATTGTGCGTTGCTCTTTTATGTCAAGCTCGTAGTACAACAAAAATATTACCTTACTCATACTTCAACTTTTATTTTGATGTTGTACCAATTTTAATGTCATGAAAATTTTACCTGAAAATTCCATTTTACATATTTTCGCAATGATATTTAAGCAAAGAAATAACCAGGTTTCTGGACTTGGTCAAACTTTTGGCATATAATTTTACAACTATTTAACCAGATGACAATGATGTTAATTTAAGTTGATGTTAAATTGTCTGTATTTCATAGACCTTATTTTGAAGATTCATAATCTGTTCATAAACCTGATATATATAACATGGTATATATAGTTCATGAAAATTGGGTCATTCAGAATGAATTATTTTCACTATTTACGCGACACAACTACTGAAATGATTGCTATAGCTATATGGGCTCTGTATAGAGTTGATATTTATGATTGTGTTTATTATTCCAGTCAAGATAACGATAACGGCAATGAAACAGATGATAATGCTGACGATGAAGAATGGAAAACGCTTCAAGCTGATGTTGAAAAACCAGAAGCAATTCTTGTTCAAAAAGATAAAGAAAGTCATCTTGTTCATGCACCGTATTATCCTCTGGTAAGAACCCTGACCTTTATCAGCTTTTCTATTTAATTGCTCAGCTGATGGTGAGTCATGATGCCTTTGTTCTCTCTTCTCGTTACCCATATCACATTCATCAAGTATATATAAAAAAATAAAACAGTTATTTTGGGGAACTCCAGGACTCGAATGGGACCCACGTATGTCTTCCTGGAACCCAGTTGAATCATTCCCGTCGTTGCGATGTCCTAGGTTC
Source organism: Haliclystus octoradiatus (assembly GCA_916610825.1). Classification (NCBI taxonomy): domain Eukaryota; kingdom Metazoa; phylum Cnidaria; class Staurozoa; order Stauromedusae; family Haliclystidae; genus Haliclystus; species Haliclystus octoradiatus. The sequence continues at coordinate 2,895,217 of OU744451.1, forward strand.
AGATGCATGTGATGTCATTTTTTTTACAGGAAAAACGCGAACATTGGTGGGTGTATGTTGTCAACCGTAAAACACAAACGTTAGTTACATTACCATATTTGGTAACCGGCCTTAAAATAGAAGAGGAAGTAAGTAGAATGGTTATCAAATTCTTTGTAATCATCTAAAATCCAGATTGAATCTCTATCCAACATGCTAGATCAAGATAATGATTCAGACATGAGAATTTTCACACTATTTCCACACTTGTAAACACAGATTATAACGACCAGATACGGCACTGAAAGTCGAATTCATTGTATTTTCGAATTCAATTGTTCTCGGCGGCCATTATGTTTGTTGCCTCTCGATGACCTGGCTGCAGTTACTCGCTAAAATCGCAACGGAAAAACACGATAAATTTGCACCTATTTTAAGGGCAAATTACATGTTTCTTTTGCGCCCAATTTTCATGCTAAAGGAAAGTAACAGGAAAGCATATCTTCTAGTTTGAGATGGTCGCTTGATAATGGTTTATTGTG